>CM031237.1:107732902-108297109 GCA_018340775.1 Taxus wallichiana var. yunnanensis | reverse complement strand
CATTTATAGGGAACTGATGGCGGTTGCATAACCGCGCGCGGCCGAGTAGAACTGGCATCGGTAAGGAGAAAAAGTAGGCTATTTTTAGTAAAATAGCCCACCTTCCCCAAGCTTTCCCGAGAGATCGATTGCGGGCTTGGTCAAGTGGCTAGAAGGTCGGCTTTTGGTGTGAGTAAGGAGGCATTAGTTATGGATATGAGTCTAGACCAAGTCATGGGTCTTAATTAGGTTAGTTTAGGTTAGGGCTAGGTCATGATGAGGTGGCAAAGTGAGGTGGCGGGTAAGGCATGATGGATTTATCAATTACAAGTAATTAATAAATAATTGTGTAAAGTTTAGGTAATGAGGTTAGGTTGCGAAATGGGATGCGGGTCACAAGGGGTCGTGAGACACAATTTGGTGTCTACATTAGCCCCTTATTGTCGTGTAGCTTGTTACGTAAGAGCTGTGGACAATAATATGAAGTGGTTTCTCATGTTAAGGATATAGGTAATCCCCCTCAAATCTATCACGAGATTGAGTGAGCGGAAATCGGGGATAGGGTTGATAAAGGGTATATGTTGTAGAGAGGATGGTAAGGTGGTGGGGTAGGTCGAGGAAGCGGACGCATGTTGAAATGCAATAGTATGACGAGGGTACATGATTTGACAAGCAAACCAGCAATGTGTAGGCAAAGGTCGATAGTTTATCCAAACAAGGGTGATATAATCCTGGTATCCAAGGCATAGGAAGTAGCTCCAGGGTATATAACAGGTGAGGTACAGGAACGTTTAGGCATGTTCGGCAGTACCAAGTGGTTGGTTTGGTTGAGATAAACGTCACGGTCTAGGTCTAGGCAAAGTTGGTCGACAGATCAAGTCAAGGACCCTAATCATGCTAAAACACGAACAGGTGAGCTCGATTGAACACAAGGTACATGATGGATGGATAAAATAAAACGTTGATTGTGGGTATGGTATGGAAGTGATACGGCCTTGGGTCAGGCCAAGTGGTTGGGCGGTGGCCCTGGGTCAGGTTAGATGGGTAGGTTGAGGCCTTGGGTCAGGTCAAATTGTTAGGGCGAGGCCTTGGGTCGGGCCGGATGGGTAGGTTGAGGCCTTGGGTCGGGCCTAATGGTTAGGGCGAGGCCTTGGGTCGGGCCAAATAGGTAGGTTGAGGCCTTGGGTCGGGCCAAATAGGTAGGGCGAGGCCTTAGGTCGGGCCAAATAGGTTAGGGCGAGGCCTTGGGTCGGGCCAAATAGGTAGGCGAGGCCTTAGGTCGGGCCAAATAGGTTAGGGCGAGGCCTTGGGTCGGGCCAATTGGTAGGTTGAGGCCTTAGGTCGGGCCGAATGGTAGGTTGAGGCCTTGGGTCGGGCCAAATAGGTAGGTTGAGGCCTTGGGTCGGGCCAAATAGGTAGGGCGAGGCCTTGGGTCGGGCCAATTGGTAGGTTGAGGCCTTAGGTCGGGCCGAATGGTAGGTTGAGGCCTTGGGTCGGCCAAATAGGTAGGGCGAGGCCTTGGGTCGGGCCAATTGGTAGGTTGAGGCCTTAGGTCGCCAAATAGGTAAGTTGAGGCCTTGGGTCAGGCCGAATAGGTAGGGCGAGGCCTTGGGTCGGGCCAATTGGTAGGTTGAGGCCTTAGGTCAGGCCGAATAGGTAGGTTGAGGCCGTAGGTCAGGCTGGACAAGTGAACAAATGTTGTGCAGCAAAGGTGGATAGAGGCGATATTGGTGAAAAAGAGGCAAGGAGTAAATAAGGGCAAAGAATGGGGTGAAAGTTGGGTAGCGAACCGATGTCGATTCTACATGACCGATATCGGTTAGGGGACCGATACCGGTTCCTTAGGGCAAAATGAAACCGATATCGGTGAAAGGCGAAAAACCTATAAAAAGAAAAATACGGCTTGTCATTGTCACTTTTGTTATTTGCAATCCAAATCGACTTGTCTGACGTGGAGACTTGGGATTAGAGGCTGGATTGAGTGAGGTGGAGCTATTGTATTGGCGGAGAGAGTTGATAGTGGGCCCGATTAAGGAGGAGGCAGCAATTGATTGGCGGGGACCCAAAGAGATCGGGATTGGAGCCATGGCACATGCAGAGAAGCTGGAGGGGCTGGACCCTGACCGCCACCACCCATCCCACCACGACGACGTGTCATCGTTCGGGTAGATTCGAAACTCTTTAATTTGGTGATTTGGTTGTATTATGCTAAATTGGGGGTTTGGGTAGGAATTAACCTTTTTTAGGAAATAATGAGAAAATGGAAATGATTTGAGAAAGGGAGAGGGTAGATAGGTTAGATAGGCTAAGGTGGGTAGGTGGGTAAGTTTTTAGGGTTTTTGGGTGGGTAGATGGGTAGAAATAGGTAAAAAATGGGTTTTGGGGGCCGCGCGGGGGTTCGGCTCCGGGAGAGGACAGTGACCGATGTCGGTCACTAAGCGACCGGCATCGGTCGCACAATTTTAGGGAAAGGGAGGGTTGTTGGTGACCGGCGTCGGTCATGTATCGGCCGGCGTCGGTTGTGGGTTTATGTAGGGGTTGGGTTGGGTTGGGGGTGGGTGTGGGGTTGGGTTGGTTGTTTTGGGTTGTGGGTGGGAGTGGGAGTGGGGTTGGGTTGGTTGTTTTGGGTTGTTGGGTTGGGTTGTGGGTGGGAGTGGGGGTTGGAGTTGGATTGTTGTTTTGGGTTGTTGGGTTGGGTTGTGGGTGGGAGTGGGGGTTGGGTTAGGGGTGGAGAAGGGTTAGGTGTGGGGTTAGGTTTTGGGATTTTGGGTTGGGTTGGGTTTTGGGTTTTGGGTTGGGTTGTGGGTCGGTGTGGGGGTTGGTTGGTTGTTAGGGCGGTAGAGAGAGTCGGGGTATGGTCGGGGGGATAAAAAAGGGTGTTTAGATGACAAAGTAGATGTTGTAATAAAGAGTAGGTCTAAGGATGTGGGTTGGTTTTGCAGCACGCGGCAGCTGACGATGCGGATAGATGCCCCCACTTTGTTGGTGCGGATGAGGCCACACGTGTCGCGGCTCATTGGGCCATCATGCGTGAGGTGGGACTCGGCGGAGTCCGGAGGTACAAAGCGATAGAGAGAGATCACGGCTGATGGTCGCCCTCATCGAGAGATGGGATCCGGCGACCAATGTGTTCCATCTCCCGACCGGGAGATGACCGTCACATCGGAGGATGTGTATCGCATCCTTGATTACCTATCGAGGGAGAGGCGATCTTCGAGTAGATTTAGAGACTACGATGGACAAAGATCTGCAGGTTTTGGGGATGCACCCACTCGACCTACCATACCGCGAGTATCGGTATGGTGACATGTACCGTGCGCATCGTCACGAGACACGACCGCTATGTTGATGATGGTTGGGATCACCCGCTTCGCCCTCCCGGATTCGAGAGGGAGGCCGCTTCCCATGAGCATTGATGGGGGTAATCTTTGGAGATGGTGGAGGAGCACACTGTTACGCCTGGGCACCCGATATATCCGTGCAATTATACGAGGAGCTATGGAGCTATCGCGGAGGAGGTGATTTGGTATTTGTTCTACATTTTTGTTGCATTGTTGAGCATACGAGCACATCGTATGCATCGTGCCGCAGATAGGGTTACCCAGACGGCCTTGTAGGGCCACAAAGTCATATACCGATATGACTTTCGAGAGGTGGTTGGGGGTCGTGGGCCACCACGAGCAGCTTATGGTAGGTCGGGATGTGGCATACTATAGACATCTCGCTAGAGGGCCTTACAGAAAAGAGACATTGTATGGAGACCCTAAAGAGGTCACCATTCCGGATAAGCAGGATGAGGCCGAGAGTACGAGCGGATACCCCCGGAGAGGGTACACGCAGCAGATGGGGCTGACAGACGAGCCACCGCCCGTTCCTCGGTACAAGAGAGATGATGTAGAGGCCCCACTACCAAGACCACAAAAACTTTGATCCAGATTGGGTAGCAGAGAGGCCAAAGCAGTGAGGGTATAGATGATGCCGGGTGCACGGAGCATACAGGTGTGGTGGGTGGGCGAGAGCAGCCAGTGATAGTACCACCCGCACGAGACTTACTGGCCATGCAGTGATAGGAGAGAGAGATTAGCTCGGGTCGAGTGCAGCTCTTACGAGGGCAGCTGCAGCAAGACAGCACGTATAGGTGTCTTACGAGGCAGGCAGCTAGCCCAGCTCGAGCACGAGCACAAGAAGCACCACCACCAAGCACCACGGCCATAGGTGCGAGTACAAGCGCAGTAACAAAGACAGTACCAAAGACACCACCACAGGCAAGAAGATGACCCACAAAAGCACAGTAATGCAGTACCACCACAGTACGCACCACCAGCGGCCAAGCACAAGACAGCACGTGGGGTATTGGTAGTAGGTGTCGTGACTAGCCCCAAGTACTACGGTGGCTCGAGAGCGTTACATGGAGGCTGGAGCGAGGCCCGATACTATCGTGGATATTCTTGATGGTAACGGGGCTGATTATCAGCCCTATGCGGCACATGGCGAGACCTCTCGAGCCGCAGGTCTCGGGAGGTGCAGCCACAACCGGTGGGTCCGTCAGCAGGCAGGAGGCGAGAGGCACCACAGGACCCGGCCAATGGGGAGAGGTGCCGAGGCGCATGGGGAGAGCTGAGGGATCCCAGAGACATGGCTTTTGTATTTAGAGATGGGCACCGGTCTGCGCGAACCGGGTGTATTGATAGAGGCTCGCGTGCCTATGTATTATTCATGTATTCATTTATCAGTATACCGCCTACGAGCCGAGTAGGGATTGTCAGATAGTGGATACCGCTGCGAGCCAAGTATATATCTATTTTTGATACGAGGACCGGCTGCGTGCCGGCTTTGTGAATTATGAGATCACAGAGGCCCCGATGTAGGGCACATTGTATTTTTGAAAATTTGTATATATATAGAGACGATGTTTTGATCCTCGTGCAGTGTTCAAAATGTGTTTAAATATTTTGTTAATGGTTGGTAATATGTAATGTATGATAAGTTTTAGTTGACATGTTGATAGATGGATGATGTTGATGTTTTTGCACGTATATATGAATGTCAGGTTATGTGATGAATTGGTGGTTTTGTGACATTGTGATATATGTAACTGATGAGTTGGATCCAAATGATGTATAGATTGATAGTTTCTTGATATCCGTAGTTGATGGTTTGTGTATTTGTATAAAATAAATGATGTTAATGAAATTATAATGCTATGTGTGGTGGATGAACAAATGTGGTAAATTGTGTTGTTTATGCGAGAAAAGAGGCGGGCGCGACAAAAAATTTAGGTGAGAAATGAAGAAAAGAACGTTGTTGAGAAAAGATAGGTGTATAACCGATATCGGTTAAGGAACCGATATCGTCGGTAGCTGGTAGACCGATATCGGTTAAGTAACCGATACGGTTATTTAGGTATGAGCTTTTCTAAAAATAGAAAAGCTAGGGTGGCAACTTAAGTTTTAATTTTAGAGCCATGCAAGAGGTTAAATACACGAACGCGACGCTTTTGGCGATTAGAGACAGTATTTGCATGAGAGATTTGAGTGATAAGGAGAAGAGAGACTAGAATTTGTATGAGAGATTTGGGTTGATAAGAAAAGAGACTGGGAAGGTGAATGCGATCGGAGATTCAGAAAGTAGAAAGGTGAATTTGAAAAGAGTGGTGATAATGGCAGGACGAGGAGAAACATCCAGCAGGCAGGGACAAGAGGGAAGACAAGGGCCACCTCAAGCTACTGCAACCCCAGAGGTAAATGTTTTGGTTGTGATTTGATTTTTGCATGTGTTATGAATAAGAGATTAAGTGGGTAGATATGAAGAAGAAAACATGATAGCAAGGGTTATAGGTGAGGTAAGTGTTACGTGGTAGGTAATCAAGGGTTTCGGGTATGTCTGTGTATACAGAGAGGAATAAACGAGCAATTTATTGTCGTAGGTGGTTGTTTTAGGCAAGATGTATGTAATTGACAGTGACCGGTAGCGGTTAGGGAGAACCGGTATCGGTTACTCAACCGATATCGGTTATGTATAACCGATACCGGTTACTGGAGGAATTTCCAGAATGTTTGAAAAACCCTGACGGATTGAATGGTTGTTTGTTGTTTTGGTGTATGCAGGCAGAGGCAGGGTTGAGGATGAATGATAATGTGCCAGCACTGTTGTCACGGATCCGAGCGGATGTAACACCAGCGGAATGGACATTGATAAATCATTTGGGGTTAAGTGGAATCCGCTATTATTCACGAATTGCACGGAACCATGCTATGTTGCAGGCATTGATTGAGAGATGGAATCCCGAGACAAATACCTTTTATCTGCCAACAGGGGAGATGACAGTAACATTGGAAGATGTGTTTCAGATTTTGAGACTCCCTATTACAGGAGAACCAGTATATCAGGCACTACCTAGCGTGGCACGGGGAGCGATAACAGCAGTATTTGGTCCATACGCATGAGATTTGACACAGCGAGGTTTATCTTTTACATATGGGGTAATGTATGCAGCACACCCTGAGGAGACAAGGTTAGCAGTGATATTAATGATAGCGGTAGGGTATTATGCGTTACCGAGGGCGGAAGGGGGAAGATTTCCAAAGGCATTGATGTGTGTTATTTGGGAGATGATAGAAAGGAACGTGACTTTTGCATGGGCACTCGCATATTCGCGGGAGCTATACAGGTTTATGGGCTTGAGGTGAAATCACAGATCGACCTTTGGATAGTTCATACTTATTACACTGTTGGGCCTATGAGCACATTGTTTGTGTGTGACCAATAGGCCGACCCATCCAGCCGGGAGAAACCAGAGTGCGCGGTTTCGGGATTCGACGATGGGTCCGCAGAACAAGAGGCAAGATCTCGGGCCGTGATGGGTGACATTGAGTATTACAGCAGGTATGGGAGAGAGTGACGGTTGCGGATATCTTTGAGGCCTTACGGAACTATATGATAACAGAGAGCATAGCCGAGGAGTTAAGGGTGTAGAGCGAATGAGGTGGATCGCGGGCACGAGCCAGTGAATATGAGAGGATTTCTATAGATCACGTGCGGCAACAATTTGGATTTGTTCGAGATATACCCCGGCTTATAGACCATATATGAGGATCGACGCCGAGGCGATTCTCACCTCCCCGGCCAACACCTCCGAGAAGGGCCCAAGAGGTAGCACCCGATCGCGAGGTAATGGATGCGGGCGACAGAGGCCTATAGATTATGGTGGGTAGCAGAATCTGCGAGGTGTATGTGAGCGCCCGACATAGCGGTGATTACAAAGAGAGAGGGATCGTCTACAGCGTTTGGTTCAAGAGCTCCAAATGTAGGTGAATGAGACAAGAGGATTGTTAGTGGTCATGCGGAGTCACGGGCGGGAGACTAGAGGCTGGAGTCCTCCATGCGAGAGGCGTATTCATATGTTACAGAGAGATTGCGAGATCGTGGTTTGGTACCAATAGCCAGTGGTACCTTTGAGGACGGAGAGAGGCCCGGCGAGAGGGTTGATAATCACGATCATCACCTAGTTCGGATGAGGCGTGATGGTCTCGAGTAAATGTTAGCAAGGTATAAGAATAAATAAGGATGCCGACCTGCGTGTCGATGATAGAGAAGATGTATTTGTTTAACATCTAAATAAAACTGAATATGTATGTTGATTTGAGTTACGATAATAATAAGATTGTTTGTGTTTTGATTTTCGGTGTTTTGAAAAAGGATAAAGAGGACTGCAATTAAATAGAAATACAAAAAATATTTATATTCACCACACAGATAGGTTATGGTAGGGGATGGTCGAGCTAACCTTGGGAGACCCCATGTTCTAGAAGTGCACTTGCCTACATAGCCCATTGCACAAAGCAAGGAGGGGCCTCGGAGATCGATGTAGTTCTCCCTCGGGATCAGGGAGAGGCGAATTCAGGCAATTGGGTACGGTTTAGGTAATTGGTTGGTTGGTAAAAATATTAAGATTAGTAAAGGTAAGGTGGATGGTGTTGGTAATGAATTGGTGATGCTGTAAAAGGTATGAGGGAAGCGAAAGTTAGCCTACCCAAGTAGTAGGGAATCGGGTCCTGATTAAGGTCAACACACAATCCTAGATGCGAGGCAAAGCGGAAAGAGTGCTCCATAGATGAAGAGAGCTAAACAAACCACACCACGTAGAACGAGCTTGGAGCCCTTGGTACCGTGCATAGACGAGAAGTCAATAGGTGAAAAGAGTTGTGTGATCACAATATATCGAGCGTACATTACGTCCCTTGAGTTGAAACAAATGGTGAGGTGAGGTGGATGATATAGCTGAGGTACGGAGAACTTATTACAAAGTGAGTTCTCTGACGAAAGAGAACCTACCCTAAATAGACAAGTCCATGACTCAAAAGTCCTTTTGAATGAGGCTTTTCTTTTATTGAATGTAGACTGATCGATGCGGGAAGTCTACAGGGATATTGATTGTATTATTCTTGAGGTCTTCACGAAGCTGATCAATGCGAGAAGCTTCTGATAAAGGCTGACTGTGTATAGCTATCCTTCGAGGGAGCAGTCTATTTATAGTAGCAGATATGATTGTAATGCATAGCTGTCCTTCGGGGGAGCAGTCTATATATAATAGCAGCAATAGTTCGGCATATAGCTGTCCTTCGAGGGAGCAGTCTATATTTAATTTAGATGACTAGATGTTCATTTGGCGTGAAGCATCTAGTTTAGTAGGAAGTTTGACTCAAGAAAATCCCATAAGAATACGGCTTATTTTAATACTTTGAAGTCATGGACTAGACTAAAAAGGGGAAGGCATCATCAAGGGGAGGTGAAGATCAAACTATGTGAGCTTGATTGTTATTATGAAGTGTAGGAAACAGAGTGTATGTAGTGGTAAGTGAGCTCAAGGGACGAGCGGCAGGTAGATAAGAAGTGATATAACACTAATTTCAACAGTAGAATGGTCGAAGATGCAAGGCATTAAGGGGTTCAGGCTCAGGTTTACCATTAAGCGAAGCTAAACGATAAGTACCAGATCCATAGGTATGAGTGATTATATAAGGCCCAATCCAATTGGGAGCAAATTTTCCACGTTTGCTCTTTTCTAGTTTGGTTACATGTTGATTCTCTTTGAGAACAAGATCACCAACCTTAAAGGTACGCTCATGAAGTCGCTTATCATAAGCACGTTTAATGTGTTTTTGATAGATTTGAAGGTGATCAAGAGTCAAAGACGGCGTTCGTCAAGAAGCTCCAATTGGGCTAACCGCTCTTGCGGAAATCATCGTTGGTGAGAATATCCGAAGAGATATTCTAAGGGAGGGTATTTGTATTTCGAGAGGCAAAACAGCCTCGGTACCGTATACCAAAGAAAAGGTGTGGCATTAGTAGAGGTACGAATGCTTAGTACGATAAGCCCAAAGGGCAAAGGGAATGTGATCGTGCCAATTTCTTCCTGGATTCATTGACAACTTTCATGAGGATTTTGGTTAGTGTTTTATTAGAGGACTCACTTGCCCATTGGCTTGTGGATAGTAAGGTGATGAGAAACTAAGTTTGATACCAAAGTTGTCACAAAGGTCTTGCAACAACTTGTTTTTGAAAGATTTTCCATTATCTGTTATCAGGCGATGAGGAACACCAAAACGACAGATAATGTGGTGGTTAATGAACTCGACAATTTTTTCTTTTTTGATTGAAATGAGTGGAATAGCCTCCACCCATTTTGTGTAATATTCGGTCGCTGTGATTATCCAACGGTGACATTGTGAAGAGGTTGGGTGAATCTCACCAATAAGGTCTAAACCCCATTGTGAGAAGGGCCAAAGATCTCGAGCGATCTGGAGCGGGTGGCTAGGAGTATGTTGAAGGTTGGCATGTTGCTGACACATAACACAACGCTTAACATATTTGTAGCAGTCGTTATTGAGAGTAGGCCAATAATAACCAAGGCGAAGGATTCGTTTGGCCACAGCAGGCCGCTAAAATGTCCACTATAAATACCGTCATGGACCTGTTGGATGGTATGAGTGGCCTCCGCGCCAGTTAGATAGCGAAGGAGGATGCCATCAAAGCCATGTTTATAGAGGAGTCCCCCCATGACAACATAACGCGAAACACTTTTAAGAAAAGCACGTTTTCCGTTACTAGTAAGGTCAGGTGGGAGGACAGAGATTGTAAGGTAGTTGTGAAATTGGTGGTACCGGTATCCTTTGAATTAGTAGACACGTATTTATCATACAAACTACCGTGGTTGAATAGGATGGGGCAAAAAGTTGTTGAAACATGACAAATAATTCAGAGTCAGTTGGCGCGGCGGGAATTTGCGAGGCTAAGCAAGCCATAGTATCCGCAAATTTGTTAGTGGAGCGGGGAATGGTTTGTATAGAATAGTGGGTAAATAAGGCTAGAAGTGAATCCACGTAGTGTTTGTATTTTTGAAGTTCCTCGTTTTTGCATTGGTAGACACCCATAACTTGATTGACTACCAATTGAGAGTCGCCAAAAATGTTGATAGATTTGATACCTAAGTGTAACGCAACTTGGAGACCCAGAACAAGGGCCTCGTATTCTGCTGTATTATTAGTGCAAGGGAAATCAAGTCGGAATGAAAGAGGCATAGGTTCAGCATTGAGAGGAATGAGAACAACGCCGGCTCCTCCACCGCGCTGGCATTTAGATCCATCGAAGAAGAGGGTCATTGGGTACGACTCCTCCGTGAGGGAAAGAGTAGCGATGAGTTCGTCGGGAAATGTGAAATTGGTAAATTGTTCCCCAGGTAAAGGAGCTTCCGCAAGTTGGTCTGCGATGGTTTGTCCTTTGATTGATTTCTGGTGGACAAACTCAAGGTCGAGGTCGGCGAGAAGCATGAGCCATCTAGCAATGCGTTGGTTCAGATGAGGTTTGGCATACATGTAATGGATGGGGTCTGTATTGGTGATGACGAAAGTCTTGTGATTTAGAAGGTAGTGTCGGAGTTTGGTGGCCACGAATGATAGGGCAAGGCACAATTTTTCTACATGTGTGTACCTAGTCTCATAGTCCACCAAAGTACGACTTATATAATAAACGGCTTGTTCGCGATTCTCAGAGTCACGATGTGCAAGCATGGCTCCTACAGCGTGGTCGGTGGCGGAAAGGTAAAGGTAGAAAGGGCGGTCGTCTTGGGGTGGGATAAGCACGGGTGGCTGCAAGAGATAGGATTTGAGAGCTTCGAAGGCTTGGTGACATTCTTCGCTCCATTGGAATGCAATATCCTTTTTAAGGAGGTGATGGAAAGGTTGACACCGATCCGAGAGTTGGGAGATGAAACGTCGATAGATTGAAGCTTACCTTGTAAACTACGCAATTGTTTGAGATTGTTGGGTGGGGAATTTCTAGGATAGCTTTGACTTTAGATGGATCGACCTCAATGCCACGCAAAGAGACGATAAAGCCAAGAAGTTTTCCCGAAAGAACACCAAAGACACATTTCTTCGGTTGAAGGCGGACAGAATATTGTAACAGGCGATCAAAAATAATGGTTAAAACATCGAGATGTTCACTACGATGTTTAGACTTGCCAAGAAGATCGTCGACATAGTCTTCAAGGATAGTGTGCATAATGTCATGAAAAATGTAGGTCATAGCCCGCTGATAGGTAGCACCAGCATTCTTAAGGCCAAATGGCATGACACGATAACAAAAGGTTCCCCAAGGAGTTATGAAGGCAATTTTGTGTTGATCGGCAGGGGCAACCAAAATTTGGTTGTATCCTGAAAAGCCATCCATGAGAGAGAGCATCTCATGACCTGCAGTTAGATCAACAAGTTGGTCAATGCTAGGTAAGGGGAAGTCATCCTTAGGGCAAGCGAGGTTAAGATCCTAGAAATCTGTGCATATCCGAAGTCCCCCTATCGCTTTAGTGACCAGTGCGATGTTAGAAATCCATTGAGGATAGTCAATAGGCATGGTGAAGGAAACGAGAAGGAGTCGTTGGAGCTCCTCTTTGACCAAGAGAGCAATGCGTGGATGCATTTTTCTCAATTTCTGTTTGACTGGTTTGGAATCGGGGTTTAGGGTGATGTTATGGACGGCGATGGTAGGATCAATTCCTGGCATGTCAGCGTAAGACCATGCGAAAGCTTGGTTGTGAGCATGGAGAAAGGTAGTAAAGGCGGCTTGTTCTGATGTGTTAAGGGATTGTCCAATCTTCACAATGTGAGGATCCTTCTCCGTGTGGATGTTGATTTCTATGGTAGATTCGTTCAGCATAGTTTGGGTTTCAGATGGTAAGGCTCGTTGAATATAAGAATCATCCGCGCCAAGGTAAGTGAGGATGGAGTCGTCATCCTGGCATTCAACAACATTAATCAAAGGCGAATCCTCTTCGATCATGTCTGGATAAAGAAGGGGCAAAGAAGATGGGTCGTCATTATCGCGTTGATAAGTGAGAGGACCTATGAAGATAGCATTTATGAAAAAAAAAAGTTAGGAGGGATGGATTCAGGGTCTATAGATTCTGCGGGTGATGATGGCAAAGTGGGTGATGATGGTTTGGTAGGGGCGACGTCTTCTTCTTCCAGGATACAGCTGACAGGAGGTGTCTCCTGTGTAGGTGTTTCGGGAAAACTGAGACCACTGCGATCATTGTGTTTACGGGTAGTCACGGGAATGAGTGTATGTCGGCCTTGTTCGTAAAGACCAAAACCAAAGCCTTTCCAAGCACAACGAGTCAAGAAGGTGAGGGCGAAACGACGATTTGTCAAGTATTGAAAATCGGATTGGAAAGGAACCACACCAAGAGGAGGTTCGGGGTAATGGAGGATGCGTCAACACCCCCATACGTTAGGTTAGTGCGGCAATGGGGTGGCTTTGTAAGAGATTATCTCCCCACGCGACAGTCGTAGGTGGGATGTGCATGTAATTGTCCGTACTCTGCGGGGTAGGGAAAGAACTAACGTTATATAGGTGGTACTCCCCGGTGTAAGGTGCTTGAAAAACATCTACTAAGGGGTCGGAGGTTGGAATGTTAGGCTGCGTGCGGGAAGGGAAGTGGTTTTGCGATGGTGGTTTCATCAATTGAAGGCGTAGGCGCGGTTGAGGTGGATGGTTGAGGTACATTTGAAGAGGATGGTTGGGTTGAATGTATGGGTGTCTTGATTGGTATATGCACATCGTTAGGGAGGTATAACATATTGCGAGGTTTTAAAGGGGAGGGTCACTTTACGGTGTAAGACTTCCCTCGTACTCAAATTTTATGCATCTATGTAATGTTGAGGAACGCATCCCATGGCTCGGATCCAAGGACGACCCAAAGAATATATTATATTGGAACTCTCCCTCCAAGACATAGAAGAGTTCGGGTAAAGTACGTGGTCCTACCCGAATGTTGAGGATCACGGTGCCTAAGGTAGAAGTAATAGCGTCATTGAATGACCGCAACATGATGGGGTTGGCACACATGCAACTAGAAGGGATGTTCATCTGTTGGAAGGCTTTTGAAGAGATGATGTTTAGGCTAGCGCCCCCGTCAATCATAACCCGACGTACTCGAATGTCCCGGACGTAAGCGGAGATGAAAAGGGCAGGGTCAGGGTCTTCTGTACCAAAGTCGACAATTTCATCTTCGAGCCAGGCGATCAGCAGCTTGTTGTACAGAGACAGAAGTGGTTGGGGCAGTGGGTTGTTTGGTGAGAGAAGCAACGTGATTGGGTGTTAGAATGGAGGCGACAGGCAGGGTTTCATTAGGTAAAACCTCTATCCCTTGAAGGATCTCAACGAGAGCTTGTCGATGAGATTCAGAAGTCTGAATGAGATCATACAATGTCATTTTTATGGGCGATTGGTGAAGCTGTTTAATCATATTTCGGTGGGCAATGCCATTAGAGACGGGATAGGCGGGTCCGCGAATGACCACTTTAGGTGGTGGTGCAATCGGGATGTTTGACGGAGAAAGAGATGCCACAGGTGTGTTTTCTTTTACTTTCCCATTGTTTTTCTACCCTCGAGTAGCGACACTAATCATATTAATCTCGTAGACCTGAGATGAGGAAGATGGTTGGGATAACTCATGGTCTTCAAGAGGTGGGGTTGTAATAATGACGAGATCTTGGTAGGCGGGGACGGATGGTATAGGAGAGGGAATGGAAACTAAAGGTCTCTCCCTTCGTAAGTTGTCTTTCTTAATCTTTCTATCCGGGAGAGGTGACTGGTGAAGGATGGTTTTTAGAGCTTTGCATCCCTCCACATCATGTCCTGGTGTGCGGTGATAAGCGCAGATTTTAGACTCATCGTAACCCATAGGTCGGGGCTTAGACGGGTCATAAGGTCTAAGTGGAGGTAGGGAAATGGTCGCATTCTCCACCAACATAGCAAGGATTTTGGTGTAAGATCCTTTGAGTGGGTCAAAATCGGAAGAGGATGAGGGTATTGATTGTGCGGGTTTTGGTAATGTTTGGGCATGATTGGTTCGCACGGGTGGTGGTTTAGCCGAGGGGTGTTGATACATGGTTTTTACTAAATGTGATTTCTTTGGCGCAGAAGCTATGTTGGATGATGAGGCCGCAGATGATGTGGTATCAGAAAAAAACCACGGGGAAATAAGAGTGACTGAAAACAAATCTTTTGATGATGGAATTTGTTTAGGGTTGATAGGTGGACAGGATACGCGGAGTGATGGTGTTGCTATACCCTGGAATTTCTGTATAGGTGCGGAAGGCGTAGGTTGTTTTGAAGAAAACGCAGGAGGTATGATATATTGATGTAAGGTAGAGGGATGGGGTCCCAATATGGAAGGTAGGTATGACGATGATGGTTTTGATTGTGACAGGGGCACGGATTGAGTTTGTCTCCTAGGTGGCGGAGCGGATTTATTTTTGGATAGATCGAGTCGCTTAGGCGGGTGCGTTAGACTGGGCATTGGTGAGGTCCCAAGCGTATGGGAAGATCTGGTTAAGTTGATAGAAGTGGACGGGGCATTTGGTAGAGGTGAGGGGGGTGAAGGTGAGAACAGGGGCATTTTAAGCTTCTGTAAGCACTTCGGGTATATGGTGGAGACATCAGGATCAGTCATTTGCATTTGAGTAGAAAAAGGGGTACTCAAACGTTCCCATAGGGCCTGTCTATCTTCTGTGGAATGACAGTCTCCAGGTGTGATTTGTAATTTTTGTACGGAAGAAAGGTGGGTTGTAATTCCAGTCCACTGCGGGTGTGACACAGGAGGTAGATGAGGCACTGTATCAATAGATGTTAAGAGGTCAACCGGTCGTTGAAAAGATTTAGGCGATGAGGGACTAATAGGTAGGAGGGCGTGTTCGAGGGGATCTGTCATGTTTAAAGAATGTGGTGATGTTAGTGTAAGAGATTTCTCGTCTAAGGATGTCAAAAGGAGTGGCGAGCCTTCCTCTTGTGTAGCAAGAGTGGTAGAAGGGGACGTTTGGGAAATAGATAAATTAGATAGCATCCGCTCACAGTCTTGTAGGGATGTGGTGTAAGAAGACTCAAATCAATGAGAAGAGAAGTCCAGGCGCTTAACTCTTCTATGGGTAAAGGAATGATTTCGCTTTGGCTTGATGGTGGTGAAGGAGGTTCAAACTCCTGTGTTGGTGGAGAGGCTTGATTTAAAAATTTTCAATAGAGGCTTTTGGCTGAGAATCGAAGACTGCATGGATCTCATGAACACTCTCCTCGGCTAAGATATCTTGGTTCACGTTACTGTTGGACGAGTGATTCGGGAATGGCTTGTTGAAAAATTTCAGATTTCGGTTAGCAGGGGCATTAGGATTATCGAGGGTTATATCCCCTGCGTCAACCATTTCCTGCACTATGTTTTTCAACATCTTGCAGTTTTCATGACTATGTCCTTTTACGCGGTGAAAGTTACAAAAGTCATTTTCTTTGTACCAGGAAGGTATTGCGCGGGTGGAGTCAAACCCAGAGTGAGGTTTAACAGGGGGCAAGGTGATAGCCCCAGCTTTGAGCAATTTCTCCAGGATGACGCCATAAGTTTCTCCCAAGGGAGTGTAATTGGTGGGCTCGGCTTTGTACTTATAAGTGGTTTTCGGCGGAGTATTGGACGGTGTTTGAGATTTGACCATTACCGCGTGGACAGCTCCTTTTGATTTAGAAGAAGTGGACGCGTGAGGAGTGGTGGTGTTTGGCTTGTTGGTAGAATCAGGAGTTCGAAATTGGGGTTTTTGTTACGCAACCGTAATTTCTCTTCTTCTAAGGCTCGAATTTCTAGTTTCCGAGCCATGGTAAAGGCCTCGTCGAATGTGCGGAAAGTTTGAATTTGGAGGGTAGGGGAGATGTGCTTAGCGCAGGCCCACGTAAATAGTTCGATGAGTTCGGTTTGAGGCAAGGCATACGTAAGTTGGTTGATAAGGCCTCGCCATCGTCCAACGAAATCTGCGATAGATTCGTCTTCAAATTGTCGGATGGCATAGAGGTCAGTGATAGATACTTTCTTGGCAATGTTAATGGAGAAATGATCCAAGAAAGATTGGGCTAGTTGGTTAAAAGAGAAGATCGAGTCTTTGGGTTAAAGCACTATACCACTCAAGCGGTCCCGATAAGGACATGGGGAAGGTGCGAGTAACAAGGCATCATCATGGGCAATCAAATAACAAGCATGTCTAAATGATCGCAAGTGTTGTTGAGGATCCTCTTTACTGTTAAAACGAGTAAACTTTGGCAACTCCCATTGAGGAGGATATGAATGAAGGGGGACAGAAGGGTGAATGGGCTCCCGACAAACTTGCTCATATGTCAAGGCACTACGACTTCCTGAAATGGAAGCCTCCAGGTTTTGCATTTTGTCCATCATTTGTTTGATGAAATCTGTGGTTGGATGAGATGATGGTGCCACAGAATAGGGATGTCCCATATAAGGTGTTGAGGTTACTGGATACGTGTATGGGAATGAAAAGGTAGGCGGACCTTGAGAAGGAAAGCTCGTGTGAATAGGTGGCAGAGAGTAAGTCATGAATGGAGTGGTCTGAAAGAGAGATGAGATAGGGGCAGTTGGTGGTAACGATACGTGGGGTCCAAGGTTAACCAAAGGAAAGCTAATCGGGGTCGTATGAACCTCTGAAGCTGTCGGATTGGGAGACGGGGCTAGAGATGCAGGAAGTAAGGCAGTGTTATCAGGAGGAGTGGGAGCTAAATGAGCAGCTATACTAATAGGCATGCCAATAAGGAGTTGACCATCAGGCGTACGGTCAGGGGCATGAGACAAATAGTATTGTACAGCGCTGGGATTAGCATCCAGAAATTTGGCAAAGTCCTTGTCTCCTACAGGAATTTGGGGGATCTCACTGGTGTCCGTAGGGTTCCCTATAGAATGTGAAGGGGGTGATTCAGGCAAAGACACAGAGCAGGCATGTGAAACCATGGCGGCGGCTTGCTTCCGAGTGATGACAACCATAGACAAGAACACACAGGAAAGTTTCAATCTATCAAGAACAAAAACAACCTCAGAATGATGAATTTGGCAAGTTGCTGGTTTGTCAGGGGCTGATGAAGATAGTAACCGATATCGGTTTAGTAACCGGTGTCGGTCACAGAAAGCAAACGACATCGGTCCCTTAACCGATGCCGGTGTCAAAAGTCTAGGATAAGAAGATATAAAAGGCTGCTAATTTGATTTTTAGCAACGTTGAGTATATTTATCAACTTATTGATCACAGAAGACAAAGTATGACAGAGAAAACAGAATTTGGAAACAAGCAAGAGGCACACGCAAATCTAGAGACTAACCCTAGGGTTAATTTTAGTTATCGTGGGCTTATGCCTTTAGACGTAAGATGATGTTAGAATCCTAATTAACAAGACCTAGGGGAAATGTCAAGTTTGTTTTGGCTTATAAGGTTACCTCAATCGGTGAGGAATACCGCGAAAAGGGGGATGTTTGAGCTGTTGTGTTAATTGTGAAGTGATTCAAGTATGTGTTGTGCGGTGAAACTAAGGTTAATTTCTGTCAATACCGTGGATATCACCCCACGTGTACGACACATTACTTAATCTATGTTCACTAGAATTGAAGAACAACAAGTAGGAATGCAATGCACGTGTTTTAAATCCAAATTGAAAATTATATTCGATGAAGCAAGAGAGATGACTTTCACTAATGCGAAACTAGGAAAGCAAGACAAATTCTTTACGAAATATATAACAAAAGCAGCAACAACAAATATGCTTCCTAAAATGAAAATAAGCAAGAGAAAGAAACCCAAAATGGGTCCCACCGGGCGTGCCAAAATGTTTCACTCGGAATGTTTCAAACTTCGGGAATAGAGTTGCTTCCTATCCTTTCATTCCTTTTAGAAACAGATGAGGTTAGGGTTAGGAGGAATACCTGTTGAATGTCGAGATGGTGTGCGCGTACCGTAGAGAAAGATCAGGCTGACTGCGGAGAACTCCTTTTTGTCTTGGAAGGACTACCTGCAAATAAGAACACAAGACCACAAGATTTTGATTAAACAATAAATGAGGAAACTGCCTTGGGCCCAGGAAATATAAAACTTCCTTTCGAAGGTGGTCAGTTCCCCTGCTAATATGAATTAACACAAAAGACTGCAAAATATCAATTAAATTATTTCGTTAAACTGGGTAGGGGGAAAGGCTGGTTTTCTGGTTTTGATCAGAGGAACCGATGCCGGTTACTGATAACGATGCCGGTTCTTGTAACCGATACCGGTGGGTTCTAGGATCTTCTTGGTAGCTATGGTGTTTGTAATGGCTAGTTTTTGGATGGTATTAGGAAATGGGATGGTTAGAAGCAAAAGAATGACAGTTAGATGCAATGGCACGTTGGGTAGTGGATTCAGAAACGGATTTAGGAGGACTGAGATTCAAGAAGCATAAGAAATGTTATAACAAAGGACATGCAAGATGTGACTTACTGGTTTTGACCAAGATGCAAGTTGATCTCCTTGGTTGTAAACACTTCTGGTTTCTTTACTCGTCTCTGCTCTGTCAAGTGAAGATCTGGACTCTGTTCCTCGCTCGCAATGCTCTCTGTTGATCCAGAAATCCTTTGACTGATCTCCAAAATGAAAATTCCGATGCATTGTTTTGGTTTGGGGAGCCCATTTACAGGGAACCGATGGCGGTTGCGTAACCGACGGCGGTCGAGTAGGAACCGGCATCGGTAAGGAAAAAGTAGGCTATTTTTAGTAAAATAGCCCACCTTCCCTGCTTTTCTCCCGAGAGATCAGTTGCGGGCTTGGTCAAGTGGCTAGAAGGTCGGCTTTTGGTGCGAGTAAGGAGGCATTAGTTATGGATGTGAGTCTAGACCAAGTCATGGGTCTTAATTAGGTTAGTTTAGGGTTAGGGCTAGGTCATGATGAGGTGGCAAAGTGAGGTGGCGGGTAAGGTGATGTGGATTTATCAATTACAAGGTAATTAATAAATAATTGTGTAAAGTTTAGGTAATGAGGTTAGGTTGCGAAATGGGATGCGGGTCACAAGGGGTCGTGAGACACGAATTTGGTGTCTGAGACTCACAGGGGTATATGCCTACTAGATGAAAATAGAAATTGCCTTGTCGTATGCATTGGGCATGGAGTCAAGGACGATGGTCTAATACTGATCCTACCTCTGATTCACGAGCCTGACTATTTGCACTCTTAATTTTCATAAGATATTTTGAAACGATTGTTTCTGAGAGTAGAAAATTACTTTGACCCAGAGCTTCATCTGCCTTTGAATGGACTATGCAAGAGCAACAAAAAAACACCACAACTATATACAAAATTTGAAATCATACATGCTCCAAGTAGAACATGTAGAGTGTGCAAAGAACTTAGGAGAAAAGCAACCTAAACTACAACAAGACAATGTGCACAAGCACTTAGAGGAATGAGAAACTAAACTAATATATACAAGGTGAGAAATTTCCTTCTAGTAGCAGTGTTTAAGATAGATTCCATTCACTGGAATCTGCAACTCTTCACCATCCAATGTAGATAATTGGAAATAATTTCTACTTCTACATTTTGTGACCATGTAAGGGCCACTCCGGATGGCCAAACTTAGAATGCCTTCTTGGTTTTACCCGATCTACATATCATTTCAAATCTAGGTCCCCTTCTGGAAGGTCCTTGTTCTTTCCTTCTTGTCAAAGCATCTCTTGATTGAGGCCTGATCCTTCTCTATTGATTGAAGTGAATTCTCTCTGGTTTCTTCTAAGTTCATCATCTCTACATACCTGCCTACATTGGTTCAAACTTAGACATATCTAGCTGCTTCATGAGTTCTAATGCTAGAAGCTCAAGGGATATAGGCAACACTAGCTCTTTCCCATAGACACGTTTGAATGGAGAGCTTCCTTTAGATCTCTTGGGTGTTGTCCTATAAGCCCATAAGGCTGATTTGATTTTTGTGTGCCAGGTTCTCTAATTTTCATCTAGGGTTCTTCTAACTATCCTTAACGATTCTTGTTCGTGGACTCGGTTTGACCATTACCTTGAGGGTAATAATTTGATGAAGTGCTTAGGTAAATCCCATTCCTCATGGCCCATCCTGTGATTTTGGAACCTATGAATGCCAATGCATTGTCTGATATAATGGTGGATGGCACTCCAAATATAATCACTATCCCTTCATAGAAATCTCATATGTTAGACTCATTAACTTCTTTGAGTGCCACCGCCTTGTTCAACTTGGTGAAATAGTCTATTGTTGTTAGAATCCATTTATGGTCTTGGCTTGAATTTGGATTGATGACTCCAATGAAGTCCAATCCCCATTGTATGAATGATTGGTCTACTAAAATTAGGTGCAATGGAAGTGTTGCTAGCCTTTCTTTTCCTCTGAAGAACACACGGTTCTTGCTCTTTTTGATCCATGCATAGTAATCACTAAACATCCTGGGCCAATAATAACCCACCTTCATGATCTTAAGTGCTATCACCCGTGGAGAAAAATGGCCCCCAGTGTGCTTCATCATGGAACTCTTGTAACACTCTTTCAATCTAATTTATCCCAATGCATCTTAACGGAACGCCATTAATGTCCCTCTTGAACAAGACCCCATTAATAAGCACATATGGGATGTCCTGTAATATGAAATGCCTCCTTTTTTTTTTTTTTTTACTCATTTCTAGAGGACACAGGCACTGTTTGTAGGAAGTGTATAATACTACGAGTCTAATAAGGAGTGGGTACATCATCATTCTCTTCTTCTTGACTATTCTACAAGACAAAAATAGCTTCTTGTTTACTACTTGCTTCATCTTGTTGACTTGAGGCTAGTTGTTCACACAATCCCTTCCTATGGACCAGCTTAGTAACCTTGATCTTAATGTCATACTCCATGACACATGAGTGATTCATCCCGCTCATTTTTCATTTAGATTCTTACTAAGAAGGAAGTCCTTAACTCCTGCATGGGAGACTAATAATTGGATTTTATTGTTTGAAACAAAATTCTTAAACTTCTTTAAACCTCTTATCACTGCCAGGACTTGCTTTTCGATGAAGGAGTATCTCACCTCATAATCTTCCAGACCTTGGCTAAAGAAAGCAATCGGCTACTCTATGTCCTCTTTGTTCTGTTGTACTAGGATTGCAGAAATTGTGTCACTACCTCCAAAGGCATATAACACAAAGTCCTTTAAAAATATGGATTCACAAGAGTTGGGGCTTGTGATATGGCTTCTTTGATGGCCTAAAAACTTTATTTTCCTTTAACTATCCACCTAAATGCCAAACTATTCTTAATATCAATGTTATTGGCTTAACAAGGGCAGAAAATTTTGGTACAAACCTGTGGAAAAAATTGATTTTCCCTAAGAAGATTTGAAGATCCTTCTTATGGCTTAGCAATGGCAATGCTCTTATTGCTTCAACTCTCTCTGTGTCAATTTCTAAACCTTCCCTTGACACAATGTGGCCTAGAAGCATGCCCTAATGGGAAAGGAATATGCATTTTTTATGGTTCAATGATACCCCAAATCTCCTACACCTTTGAAACACCTACCTTAGGTGAAAAAGGTGGTCTGTTGCATTTCTGGAGAACACAGTAATGTCATCCAGGTAGATCAATACTATTTTATTAATCAACCCTTTGAATGTCATATCCATTACCCTTTGGAAAGTTTCTCTGGAATTAGACAATCCAAATGGAATTTTTCTATAGGAATAGGTGCCCCATTTGGTGGTGAAAGCCATTTTGAACTGATCATATTCTTTCACCATGATCTCGTCAGTTTGTATCTTGAGTAGCCATCCCTGGGTAGTGGTCTTTGAGGGAATCTTTGTTCAAGTCACAAAAGTCAACACATAACCTAATCTCTCCATTCTTCTTCCTAACTGGGACCAAGTTTGCGACCCAGTTTGAATATTTGATTGGAAATATGATACTTGACTCTATCAGCTTGTTCAACTCTTTCTTCATTAGAGGCTCAATATGTGGATTGATTGGTCTTTGCTTTTGGCTGATGGTCTTAGCAACTAGATCTAGTTCGATTGTGTGTTGGGATAACTTTAGATTGAACCCTCTTAGGTCTTCATATCTCCAAGAAAATACATCTAGAAACTCTTGGAAAAGTTGCACAAATTCATACCTTTCTTGCTCAGTGGCCACTTTGCCAATTTGAAGCATTTTTCCTTCTCGAACTAGAATTGACTCCGAATCTTCTCCTTTGATTTGTATATTAGCCTTCTCTTTTCAAAGCTAATCATTAGGATTGAAGATAGACTATCACTAAACCTTTGGGAAGATTGTTTGTATATAGCTGTACTACTTGATCTCCATATTGCTTCTCTAATCTACTTTGATTTCTAACCGATAATTCAGCTTCCTCTTACAAGAAATTGATGATCGTTGATCATTCTCGAACCCCCCGCTAGTATGTGTTGTTATCGACAATGTTGGCCTCACAACTACATGGATATGTCACTTTCCTTTACCCCTTTTGATGTTGTCAACTACATCAAATTTTTCTCCAACTACTTTGCAAGCCTATCAATAGCTTCATTCTCCTTTCGGGGTATGGACACCTTTGTTGAAGGCGTTGAAATCCTCAATGAGATCTCATACCCTATTCTTGTATGTTTTTAGCATGTCATTCTTGACAACATTTTGTCCTTTGAGTTGATTGGAATATAGTTCACTATGACCAAACACCTGCAATTTCTTGATTCCTCGTCTTCTAGCCCAATGCAACCCATGAACATAAGCCTCATATTCTTTAGTGTTATTTGAGTAGGAAAACTAGAAACGAAAAGCTGAGTAATACTTCATACCTTGGGGGGACATAATCATAGCCCCTCCTCTGGCTCCTTATCTACTCCTCAAACCATCAAAGAACAATTGCCATACTTCATTGTCATCTTTGTGCTCTGGCTTAATGATGTCAGGAAGAGAATGATTCCCCTCATGTAGGAAGTAGACTCCTAGCTCATATTTTCCATCTCCTTATAGGGGTCAAAAGCATGCCTTTTGACTGCCCATTCATCGAGAGTCATGGCAGGGATACACCCTACTTTTGTATTTGCCTCAGAAATGTTTAGGAGGCCCTCCTAATCAAAAGCCAAACAATTTACATTGATTGGGCTTGACACATAAGAATCGATGTGATAATCCACTATGGGCTCGGATCGATTGTCACCTTCACTCCATACCTTATTCTAAAGAGCATATGCGAACAATTAGCAGACATGTAGCCTCCAATTTTAGCAATGAAGTCCTTGGACAAACACAATAAAAATGTGGTAGTAGGTCTATGACTCGATACGTTACTGTAATACCATCACATTGGGGCGAGGCATGTAGAGTGAGGCTCATATCCTTGATGATTCCAATAGTTGTCACTCACTGTCCCATCCAATTGTGTTACCCCTCTAGAGATGACTTCATCTTGGAGAAATAGTTGATCAACTATTTGTTTGGGCATTACAAAACTAATTTCCCCATAATCAATCATGTAATTATGCACCAATTTATCCCCAATGATTAATGAAACATATAATGGGGGAGGTCTTAGGTTCTTACCTTGTTGTTCTCGATGGTTTCCCCCAGATTGAGTTGTATTGGTTAGCACCTTCTCTTGTTGGTTAAGGGGTTGATTTGAGTTGGACCAATTTTGCATGGCAGTTTGTAATAGATCCCTCTGCCTTGGAATGGCCAGTGACTCCCATAGTGAAATGTTAACACTTGTCCTCTTCATATGCTAAATGATATTAAATGAGCTATCCTTCTGCTACCCCTTTCCTGGCACATTTTTATCTTGCACATGGGTTGCTACAACTGGTTCCTGAGTGGATTTGGAAGGTGGCTTGGATTGGCTTTGCACATTGGGAGTTGTAATTCGAATGCAAATACTTTGTGGAGTAATAGAGGATTGAGGGTCACCTACGTTTGGTGAATTTCCTTCTCCAATATTTCTCTTCTTGGACCGTGTATTGGTAGCTATACTTTAAGAAGGAGTCTGATTCATTCCACAGAAGTCTTCAGCCTGCCAATTGACAAGCATAGTTTTGCTTGGGGTCCCTCTTGTTGAGATCCTTGCTACTGATTTTCTTCTTGGCTAGGTTCTTGTGACACACCAACGGTTTGCACCATCAGAGCCTGATTTAATGCACCATTGAAACACATCGATTGATTATGTGGCTGACTACATGGGAAACACCAATCATATTCTTGTGCCATGTTATTCTATGCTAGAACCAATGCTCTTGATGTTGAAGTTGTGTTTGGATCATATGACCTAAAAGGTCTAGTAGCTTGAGGTTTCCCTTGGTGTTGAATCTGATTTACAGCCTGGGCTGGTGGTCTATTTTGCTGATACAGGGGTCTAGCCTGATATTGAGCTTGAGGCTTATATGGCCTAGAACTCTGAGCCTACTCATTTCCCAGATTTTATAGTTGTTTCATAACTTCCTGAAGCTCCTTTGAGGTGTTATATGATGAAGTGGAGGCTTCAGCTAAACTTCGATTCCTAGGGAGGTATAGGAGCTAATGTGGGTGTTTGGCTAGTACCTAGGTTTCCTAACTTAGGGTATAGAGGCATGGATGGCCTAGGAGCAAGTTTTCCAGCCTGAATCAAATGATTCTCAGCTCCTATGGAAAGGATATAGGCTACAAGTAAGTTTGTGCCCCCATTGGTGATTCATCAAAGAAACATAAGAATTTAAACATCTAAGGAAGTATAAGAAGGTGCCTTCATTAGTTGGATTTATTGATGTTGGAATCCTATCCCAAGTTTGTTGAAATCCATCAGTTTCTCATTTAGAGATCTCTTGATTGTTGTCAGCTGCTCCAACAAGGATAGGTTATCTCCCTTTTCTCTAAACTAGTTGTGAAGAGCTATGCACAGATGGCCCCAAGATTGAATAGAGCCTGATTTTAGGCTCTTGAACCATTGTGAAGCTTTTCCCTTGAGTGAAGAGGCTAGAAAATTAACCACAATTTCCATCTTGGTGATCTCATGGATTGTATAGACATTTGCAATGTCTTGAACATAGTCGATGGGATTAGTCCAGTTTTCTCCGGTGAAATATAGGATGCTCTTTAATGCATCGTCACCAGGATCGGGTTTTGTGCATTCAGAGTGAGTGTGCTTACATTAGTGAAATTGACATAAGGATTTGGTTGTTGGTGTGCCATCCTGATTGGCCTAAGAACCCTTCTTGATTGAAATAATGGCCTACTAGGAGGAGGTGATGATAAAGATATGTTTGGAGGAGATAGAGATCTCTAGGCTCTTTTTCGTCTTCTCCTTCTATCTCGGAGACAAGTGTATGTGTACAAACTATCCTTCTACTCTTGTTCTTGACCTAGTTTGTATCCTTGTCATGAACATTGGAAACTTGGACTATTGAAACCAAAGGTGGATTTTATCCCTTTTGGAGTCGCGGATGTGTAGTTCTTAAAAGCTTCTTAAAAGCTAGAATCACAACAAGTGTGTAACATTCCCATTTTAGTACATTAGAACAAGAGATTTTTTTTTTAAGTGCTTCCTAGTTCTAAATACATAATTTAGAACTCACGGATCAAAAAATCATTCTTATAACAGAGATAACCATATGCAAACTGTAATGACTCGATGTACCACCGATCTATTCATTCCATGACTCGGTGATCTACCGATCTATTCATGAGTATCATAGAGTTGGTGTTTTTATCTTAACACTTCACTCTTGCGGTTCTCTTCCCTAATCTAGGATTTCATAATGCTCTGTCCAAGGAACCTATCTAAATAATTTTTACCATTATTCATCAAAGATCACGTCCCTTAGACTAGGTGACATAGGACAACGTAATTAGCAGACTTGCGATACTTTGGCCAAAGATTTTAAACATACTGTTCATGTCTCATATTCCTTGACGACATTGTCGTTAATCTGGAATACGTCCTTCACCCCACTCTAATGTTATATAGAATGTCCTTTACTTGACTTCAATCGCTCCTCCCCGTCCCAAGTCATTCACTCAAGTTTGGGTTAATAACATGATACACGTTATAAGGATGCTCTTGAAGACTAGGGGTAAGTGACATCTTGGTCCAACTACTGTTAACCCCTTGTGTCAAGGTACCCCGAGTCTAAAAGGGCAGCCTCATATCATGATTATGGTCCTAACCAGAGTCCCAGGAGGAAAAACTTGTTCTAGTTTCAGTGTAAATCTTAACGATCAATGCAAAATGGTGTTGCCATATGTCACTGCATTGTTGTATCCTCGAGAAAATCCTAATCTTCTCAAAGGTACAACCCTACGGTTAACATGTTTCAACATCCTACCAAACTACCTCGGAAAATTTACATAACTTCAAGAAGTTACTTAAGTTTAGTTGAAATTGAATTAAAGACCCTCCTAACTAGGTAGTCTTTTCCCAACCCTGAGTTCCACACCTTTGAGTTGCCTTACGTAATTAAGTTCAATTTCACTGAGAGAAGTTTAAAGAGATTTGAGACCTCATCAAGGTGTCCATCGTTTCCTAATAAAATTATTCCTCATAATTGGGAAATAGCCCTAAGTTCTCTCATAAGGAAGATAACTAATGCGTAAGGGTTCTTATCAACCCCGAAGACCGAATGTATCAAACTTATTGCAAATAAGACATGGTGAATTTAATCCATCCATAACATTGCTTTGATTTATACTTTCTCAAGGATTAGTATAATGCTCATCGATTCATAACTAATTTTTAGGGCATAATTCAACCCCAACTTCCATAGAAATGCAAAGAACTAATTTTCAAATTATCCATATTCATAATATAAATGAATTACTAGCAAACATGGAGTAATCAGTCACATAATTTTTACAAGGCATACTTAGGGAATCCATTTAGATCCCTTGGCATATAATAATAAAAATGCACTCTTAATCATCTAGACGCGAGAAAATCAACTAAACAAATAAGAACATAGCCATGTAAGAAAACATTTCTCCATTTCTTTTAATCTCAACCTATACCAAGATACAATTTATGCACTCGGAATCTTTTAATACAATAACATCAACAAAAGAGAAACTTCCTTCCTATAGTACAATTAGAGAGATCCTATCGTAATTCATCACAAAAATTAGATTAAACATTCTCGAGCATTGTATCGACGATCTGTGTGCTTTTACCACTTACGATGGCCATCTACAAAAATTGCTAGCATGGGTCGGCTTCGATGAACTGAGCATGATAAGCTCTAATTCTTAAAACAACTGCATTCCACCAATTGTTTCCATTAAATAAAATGTTTAAATGAAATAATTTCATCAAATCTATAATCATGAATCACACTAATTATCCTTCTACCATACATGACTTTATAACATAACTTCATATTATAACTACCATATCAACTTTAATCTTTTCAGATGATTCATCTTATATTAGAGACTAAGAAGAAACAAAATGAATAAAAAATATCCATCCATCCGAAAACCAAGGACAATATCAATCCTAATAAAATTACTCCATTCAAGAATGAATTCTTACCATTATGTGTATCTAACAGATGTGCATTTAATAATTCAAGCAAAGAAAGATTCAAGCCTCTAGCAAGTTCAACTGATGGATTTCCTTTATACTCATTGCATTATTTTAATGACATTGATAAGTATGCAAACTTATAATACTACTTTTATTAAAGTAGATGACAGAATAACTCAAACAGGGTATTAATATAACTGTAGATAAGGAAAGGAAACTTCGGTGAAGACTAAGCACTTACCATTCTTTCCTCATTAATTTAACAGTCTAATCATCTTATACCCCTCTCACAGAGTTCTTATGGAAATACAAAAGAAGGGAGCAATCATAATTTCCAGAAAGGGAGAGAATACTTTCGTATTCCAAAATTCCTATATCAACATATACTTTACAATCTAAGAGAAAGAAACTGAGGCATCTAGATCTCCATTACAGACAAGTTCAGGACTGTACCAATCTTTCTAGGAGTAATGCATATACAATCCATCTGGAAATTAAATTAGAGAAGAAGGGAAAGCAAGAAATCAACACAATCCCATCCCTTCCAAGTAAAAACCTAATTTCCATCCATGTAGATCTAGGATTACCCATACGTTATTTAAGAATCAGAGTTCCTCAAAGCAAGATTTCTCTCGGTCAGCATGTGTTCCCATTAACCAAGTAAAGTCATAAAAAAACCAAAACTACACTAATATTTCATTAAATACATAACCCATAATCATTGACCATCCAGACCCTTTTTACAGAGGTACAGACTTGAATTCAATATATTTCTTATGCATGCGGCTAAACCAGTCGAGCTCAATAGAAGGAACTACAGTTTCATCACAAACCAACTATATATACGCTGAAGCTGTCAAGCAATAGAAGAGCTCATGCGACCAAGCAATGATCAATAAACCAACCAAATTAGACAACAATTCTTTCCATGAGATTCTTCAAACATGAAAACATCCAACAAAACGTCAAACATGGTACAGTTAGGAACTCATTACCTCAGTCGAACAAGAGACTAGGAAACAACATATACAAGTCGAACCCCACATGCAATCACAACAAGGACTTCAACACTTCAAATGAAATCACAAAGTCTTCGATCCACCATGTGAACACAACAAGGACTTCAACAAAGTTGATTCCTTAAAGAAATCACAGCAAACATTTCGACCGAAGTCGAATCCTTAATGAAACCATAGCAAGGACTTCTACGAATTCGATTCCAAAAACTTCAAATGTAAGAAATCACAATAAAAGGACTTCAATGTGACTTATACGAAATCGTATCCATAAAGTAAACATGGAAAGAAATTCAATAGAAGTCGATCCACAAAGAAATCATGGCAAACACTTTGTGAATTCGAATCCATAAAATAAACATAGCAAACTCTTCAACAGAGTCTACGTAAAACCATGGATTCCCAAATCATCAAGAAACAATACATTGCTACCATTTAAACCAACTGAACCAAAAATCATCTGAACAAAGTTGTTCTAATGAAAGCATTTAAAGGAAAGCAAGATTTTTAAAAGTTAGGGCCTATCATGCCTGATAGTGTCTCTTAAAAAATTGAAGAAGACCTCTGAATGTGCTCGCACCTTCTCTTCTTCTTCCACTATAGATTAAACAACAATAAATTGTTACCTCCTTGCCTTATATACTTTCCCCAATAGAGAAGGAAGCTAGAAACTCTCACAGTTGCCATGCAACACATAGTAGACAACTGGTTCGAAGAACCAGTGCTCAAGTAGAGTGAAAAACAGATTGTATGGAAAACAAAATAACCAAACAATATTCCATTTGCATGCCTTCCCAAGAAATCCGTACTCGAACCGAGGTTCATTAATTGCATTAACTTCCATCCTCCCACCTATTTTCCATTGCCACCGACCACCAAAATTGGTGATAGCCAAAAGAAAACAAACAACCTTTCCCATACTTGGTGATACTGCCACGTCAGATTACACTAGCCGTTTGCAACCTCCGCCAAATCTGACAGCATTCCAAGTCCCTCAACCTTATCCCCCTCATAAATGCCATGGAAGCCACCGCCCATGATTCGCGACCCTTCATAGGTCCCCCTCCATTCTTATCATTAGTTAAGATAGGTTAGAAACATAGGTTAGATCATAGGGTAAGACATTAGTCTTACTTCCATAGCGCTAGGTGTAGTTAACTCTTAGGAGCATTAAGCTTATAGTTTAGGGCTAGGTTAGATTAGCAATTATTTTAACCAATAGGTTATAGTTTAGGTTAAGGTTATTAACCTTAACGAATCTATTCTAGGTTTCCAAACAGACCGATCGGTGTTAGAGTCCATATAGGGTAAAACATTCCTGTAAAGGATTCTATCTGGCATCACTCAATTAAGCTTACAACATAAACATGAACATATTTCCTGGCTTAAGGTCTAGGCCTTCCTGATGTTATGATATCTGAAACCAAATTCCATTTATTATGATCAGCCTGAGTTAAACTCTGGGATTGATCATTTAAACTCATTCAGACCTTGTAACTTTCGTAAGGTCAATATATTTTGTTCCTCCTGAACAAGCTTAAAACATTCCTTGGATCAATGCAACTGATCCAAGTTTGAGTCATCAAGATGGATAAATCGACAATTCATCTAGAAATCAAATTGAACTCAAGTGCGAAGAATGAAAGAAAAAAAAGAGTCCAAACATATTCTGGCTCAGTCAAAGATCTTCAAGAGCAGAGAGGATACAATCCATATCAAGCATGACTTCCAAAAACCAAGTGAACATTTCCTTATATAGAAGAAATCATATATCAACACTTGATTGCTCAGGAGAAGGTAACATCGATTCGGGTGTTACATGCTTCCTCTTAAAAGATTCATCGTCCCGATGATTACATCCTTAGATCTACCTTAAGGTAAATTAATTTATTAGTTCACAAAACAAATGACTATTTCCAACTTGAATAATTTTAGTAATCAATGTCATGATACAATTTATTTAAACTGAATAATAATTGCCTCAAAGCTGGCTTACATCAAGATACGAAAAGATAAATTCAATAATAAATAATTTTATTTTTTTTAGTCAATGATTCCATTCTATTAAAAAGAAAGGGATAAGCAATTTTCATCTCTTCCAAATTTTCCCAACTTACACTTTCTTCGTTAAACCGGTCCCACTGGACCTTACATTGCTATATTTCATGATTTCTCAAATGCAATTGGCGAGTTTCCAGACTCGTGTGGGTTAAACCACGATTATTCCCGGGTCTTGGAACTGCGCAAGGAATTCCAATTTAAAACATGTGACAAGTCTAAAACGTATTTCTTAAGCAAAGAAATATGGAAAACATCATGCATGCGAGACAAAGTAGGTGGTAATGCTAATCGGTAAGCTACAGGATTGATTATTTCGACAATTTCGAAAGGTCCCACATAACGAGGTGACAACTTGGCAGCCTTGCCAAAAGTTATAGAACTCTTCTGGGTTTAACACGAAGAAAAACCTTTTCACCAAGTTCAAACTTTTGATCAACCCACTTTAGGTCAGCATAGCTCTTCTACCTATCTGCTGCTTCCTTCAATCGTTCATGAATCATCTTTACTTGTTGTTCCATTTCAGTGAGGATTTCTGGTCCAATTACCACTCTATCCTCAATACTATCCCAACTAACAGGGGTTCTACACTTTCTTCCATAAAGTGCCTCAAAAGGTGCCATTTTAAGAGAAGAGTGATATGTGTTGTTGTATGTGAACTCAACTAATGGGAGATACTCTTCCCATTTATACTATTGATCCATGCAATACATTCGTAACATATCTTCCAACACTTGATTTACTCTCTCAGTTTGTCCATCCGTTTCTGGATGATATGCAGAACTGAAGTTTAGTTTCGTTCCAAGAGCTGTATTAAGCATTTGCCAAAATCTTGATGTCATTCTAGGATCCCTGTCAGATATAATCAATTCTGGTACTCCATGTAACCTGAAAATTTCATGCACGAATCTTTTTGCTAACACTGGAGAATCATCCTTTAGATTTCCAGCGATGAAATGAGCTACCTTTGTTAGTTTGTCTACAACTACCAAGATAACATCATGTTTATTTCTCGACATAGGCAACCCTTGTACAAAGTCCATGCTTATTACTTTCCATTTATACTGTGGTATGCTATGGGGATATAATAGACCAGCAGGGTGCATGTGTTCTGCCTTAACCCACTGACATTCCAGACAATGAGTCACAAAATCCATAACATCCTTTTTCATTCCTTTCTAGAAGTATTGCTATTTTAGATCAGTGAGCATTTTAGTAATACCCGGGTGTCCAGAAAAGGGTGAATTATGAAATTCAACTAACAATTTCTTTCTCAAATCATTTAGCAAAGGTACATATACCCTATTTTCATAACGTAAGATTCCTTCATTATCAAAATGAAAACCTTTATACCTTTCATCTTTTGGTTCTACAGCAAGTGCTACTTTTACTTGCTGAAAGTATATATCAAATTCTGAGGCACTTTTTACCTCATCTTTAAACTGAGTTCTTAATGTTATAAGAGCAGAAATGTGCTTCCTACAACTTAGAACATCTGCTACTCTATTCTATTTTCCTTTGATGTAACTAATATCAAAATCATATTGAGATAAAAACTCTAACCACCTTCACTGTCTTGCATTTAGGTTAGGCTGAGTGAAAATATACTTCAGCCCTAAATGATCGAGCTTTTCAACTCATTTAAGGTTTCCCAAGTAAATAGTGTCTCCATACTTGAAGCGCATGAACAATTACAACAAGCTCTAAATCATGAGGGGCATAATTCAGCTCATGTAACTTAAGCTTTCTACTTTCATATGCTATGACATGATCATTTTGTAACAAAAAACCTCCAAGGCCTTCCCCAGAAGCATCCGTTACAACAGTAAAGTTCCCATTAGGGTCCGGTATAGCTAATATAGGTGTTGAAGTCAGCTGGATTTTCAAACTTTTAAAATCAGTTTCACACTTATCATTCCAAATAAATTTCTTATCCTTCTTCTGCAATGAAGTTATTGGTGTAGCCACTTTAGAAAAATCCTTAACAAATTTTCTATAATAACCAGCAAGGCCCATGAAGCTTCTTACTTCATGTACATTCTTTGGTGCAGGCCACTCGGTTATTGCCACTATTTTTGAAGGATCTACTACAATTCCTTCTTTACTAATGACATGACCCAAATAGTGAACTTCAGTATCAAAGAAAGAACATTTGGATAACTTACCGTATAACTTTCTTTTTCTCAAAATTTCCAAAACTATCTTCAATTGCTCATTGTGCTCTTCAACGCTTTTAGAATATATGAGAATATCATCCAAGAATACAAGCACAAACTTGTCCAAATATTCTTGAAAGATATTATTCATTAAGTTCATAAAAGTCTGCGGGTGCATTAGTTAATCCAAAGGGTAGAACCGTGAACTCATAATGTCCATACCTGGTTCGAAAAGTTGTTTTATGAATATCTTCTTCTTTAATCCTTAATTGATGATAACCAGATCGAAGATCTATCTTGGAATAAACCACTACTCCACGCATCTAATCAAATAGATCGTCAATTCTTGGAAGTGGGTATCTATTCTTAATTGTTGCTTTGTTTAACATCCGATAATCAATACATAGTCTAAGTGTTCCATCTTTCTTTTTTACAAATATTACTGGCGCTCCCCAAGGTGAAACACTTGGTCTAATCAAACCCTTAGACAAAAGTTCTTGCAATTGTGCCTTAAGCTCGACTAACTCTGTAGTAGTCATCCGATAAGGTGCCTTAGAAATAGGTTCCATCCCAAGTTTGATTTCAATGGTGAAGTCAAATTCCCTTTTGGGTGGTAAACTTGGTAATTCCTCCGGAAATACATCCTTGAAACTTTGCATAGTGGGTAACGTTTCATGGAATCACCGTCTTCTTCTTCGCAATTCAGATATCTTTCCGCATATAAGGTACATCCCTTATTTTTAGCCTCTTTAAGTTGCATAGCCGGTGATAGTTTCCTAACTGAAATTTTCGTTTCACACCTTGAATCTCTTTGTTTTTAGCCGATCATCTAAATATCTTATATTCTTTTCAAAGTAGTCTACTTTTTCTTTATGGTCAACTAACCAATTAATGCCGATGACAATGTCATAGGATCCCAAAGGTGCAACATATAGGTCAACTTCCATGGAAAAGTTAGGTAAGTCAAGGACTGCCCCAAAAGACACATACTCACCGTATGAATAGAGTTATTACCATACTATACAGTCCAAGATTTATCCATCTTTCCAGCTTTTATTTTAAGTTTAGAAGTGAGTTTACTAGAAATAAAACATTCAGTAGCTCCGGTATCAAAAAGAATAGTGACAGGTATGCCAAATAACTTACCCAAAACTTCTATAGGTGTCACTTACTTTTCAGCTTGCTTGTCTGCTACTGCAGCATGTATCTTATGCTGCTAATTACAATCATCCTTCTTCAAAGGGCACTGATTTACGTAATGGTCTTTGCCACAATTAAAGTAGCCTCCTACAGGTCCCTTTTTAGGCTTAAAATTACTTCCAGCCTTAAAATTATCACGTTGTCCTCCATAGGGCTTCGCCCATTGTTATAATTTTTGGCAAAATTATCCCTTACATTTCCAAAAAGCTTATTCACTTGTCATTTTCTTATTATTATCCACTGGAAACTTACTTCTATTTCCAAACTTTTTCCATGGCCCCTTCTTAGGTGCAAGTGAAGTTGAAGAAGGGTTTGCAATCTTCTTCCGCACTTCCTCTTTATGAGCAAAAATAGCCTTTAATTTCTATTCTTGCCTTATGGATTTTTCAACAACCCCTTCCATAGTGGTTGGGCTATGAACATCGACCTCTCCTCCTATCATAGGATTTAGTCCCATGATGAATTTCTGTATTCTGAACTTCTTGTCAGTTTGATACTGCGGTACATACTTGAGAAGTTTCGTAAACCGCTCCCAGTATTCAGTTACAGTTATCTTTCCTTGAACTAAGTTCTAGAATTTTGTCATTTTCTGATCATAGAAAAGTTGTGGCAGCCAATGTTGCCTAAAATAGCCTTTAAATTGATCCCAAGTGATGTTGGTCTCATCAATATTTAGCTCAGCTTTACGGCTGTCCCACCATGAATATGCTTTATGGGAAAGCTGATAGGCTCCCAAATAGCTTTGGTTTCCTCCAAGAAGTTTCTTATTGTAAAGTACTTCTCCATTTCTTGAGCCGTTCTCATCTCTCCATCTCCTAATGCGGTGCCATCATATTTAGGTGGACTTATCCTTTTATATCATTAGTGAGTTCCACTTTTTGGCCCTTTTTTTTCTAGTTAGACAGGGTACATTTCTAGTGTTATTACCAACACCCATATCGGGTTTTCTCGGGAGGTAGCTGATTGTTGTTACCACTTCATCATCCTCCTCATTTCCCATTACTTTACTGTTCAAGTATAGCCAAATGATCTCTTGTGTCCAATAGGGCAGCAAGGATCTCATCAAGTTTTTGGGTTGTTGCTACCCCTTCCTCTAGTGGAGCATTATCCGCAATATTCTCCTTGTTCTAACCATTTTCTGTTACAAGAAAATTTAGGTTTTTATCAGATTATGGACACAATAGGTCCAAGAGCTGCAACCTTCAGCTCTGATACCAAGATGTAACATTCCCATTTTAGTACATTAGAACAAGAGATTTTTTTTTTTTTTTATAAGTGCTTCCTAGTTCTAAATACATAATTTAGAACTCACAGATCAAACAATCATTCTTATAACAGATAACCATATGCAGCTGTAATGACTCGGTGTACCACCGATCTATTCATTCCATGACTCGGTGATCTACCGATCTATTCATGAGTATCATAGAGTTGGCGTTTTTATCTTAACACTTCACTCTTGTGGTTCTCTTCCCTAATCTAGGATTTCAGAATGCTCTGTCCAAGGAACCTATCTGAATAATTGTTACCATTATTCATCAGCATCACGTCCCTTAGACTAGGTGACATAGGACAACGTAATCAGCAGCTTGCGATACTTTGGCCAAAGATTTTAAACATACTGTTCATGTCTCATATTCCTTGATGGCATACTCGTCAATCTGGAATACGTCCTTCACCCCACTCCGATGTTATATAGAATGTCCTTTACTGACTTTTGTCAGCCTCCCCTGTCCCAAGTCATTCACTCAAGTTCGGGTTAATAACATGATACACGTTATAAGGATGCTCTTGAAGACTAGGAGTAAGCTGACATACTGGGCCAACCACTGTTAACCCCATGTGTCAAGGTACCCCGAGTCTAAAAGGGCAGCCTCATATCATGATTATGGTCTTAACTAGTCCCAGACCAAAAACTTGTTCGAGTTTCAGGTGTAAATCTTAACGATCAATGCAAAAGGGTGTTGCCATATGTCACCTGCATTGTTGTATCCTCGAGAAGATCCTAATCTTCTCGAAGGTACAACCCTGCAGTTGACATGTGTCAACATCCTACAAAACTACCTCGGAAAGATTTACATAACTTCAAGAAGTTACTTAAGTTGAGTTGAAATTGAATTAAAGACCCTCCTAACTAGGTAGTCTTTTCCCAACCCTGGGTTCCACACCTTTGAGTTGCCTTACATAATTAAGTTCAATTTCACTGAGAGAAGTTTAAAGAGATTTGAGACCTTGTCAAGGTGTCCATCGGTTCCTAATAAACTTATTCCTCATAATTGGGCAATAGCCCTAAGTTCTCTCATAAGGAAGCTAACTAATCCGTAAGGGTTCTTATCAACCCTAAGACTCGAATGTATCAAACTTATTGCAAATAAGACATGGTGAATTTAATCCATCCATAACATTGCTTTGATTTATACTTTCTCAAGGATTAGTATAATGCTCATCAATTCATAACTAATTGTTAGGGCATAATTCAACCCCAACTTCCATAGAAATGCGGTGAACTAATTTTCAAATTATCCATATTCATAATATAAATGAATTACTAGCAAACATGGAGTAATCAGTCACATAATTTTTACAAGGCATACTTAGGGAATCCATTTAGATCCCTTGGCATATAATAATAAAAATGCACTCTTAATCATCCAGACGAGAAGATCAACTCAACAAATAAGAACATAGCCATGTAAGAAAACATTTCTCCACTTCTTTTAATCTCAACCTATACCATTACAATTTATGCACTAAGGCATATTTTAATACAATAACATCAACAAAAGAGAAACTTCCTTCCTATAGTACAATTAGAGAGATCCTGTCGTAATTCATCATAAAAATCAGATTAAACATTCTGAGCATCATATCAGATCTGCGTGCTTTTACCACTTACGATGGCCATCTATAAAAATTTCTAGCATGGGTCAGTTCATTGAACTGAGCATGATAAGCTCTAATTCTTAAAACAACTACATTCCACCAATTGTTTCCATTAAACAAACTATTTAAATGAAATCATTTCATCAAATCTATAAACATGAATCACACTAATTATCCTTCTACCATACATGACTTTATAACATAACATTATATTATAACTACCATATCAACTTTAATCTTTTCAGACGATTCATCTTATATTAGAGACTAAGAAGAAACAAAATGAATCAAAAATATCCATCCATCCGAAAACCAAGGACAATATCAATCCTAATAAAATTACTCCATTCAAGAATGAATTCTTACCAGTACGTGTATCCAACAGATGTGCATTTAATAATTCAATAAAAGACAGATTAAAGCCTCTAGCAATTTCAACTGATGGATTTCCTTTATACTCATTGCATTATTTTAATGACATTGATAAGTATGCAAACTTCTAATACTACTTTTATTAAAGTAGATGATAGAATAACTCAAACAGGGTATTAATATAACTGTAGATAAGGAAAGGAAACTTCGGTGAAGACAAAGCACTTACCATTCTTTCCTCATAAATTTAACAGTCTAATCATCTTATACCCCTATCGTAGAGTTCTTATGGAAATACAAAAGAAGGGAGCACTCATAATTTCCAGAAAGGGAGAGAATACTTTCGTATTCCAAAATTCCTATATCAACATATACTTTACAATCTAAGAGAAAGAAACAGAGGCATCCAGATCTCCATTACAAGACAAGTTCAGGACTGTACCAATCTTTCTAGGAGTAATGCATATACAATCAATCTGGAAATTCAATTAGAGAAGAAGGGAAAGCAAGAAATCAACACAATCCCATCCCTTCCAAGTACAAAACCTGATTTCCATCCATGTAGATCTAGGATTACCCACACGTTATTAAGAATCAGAGTTCCTCAAAGCAAGATTTCTCTCGGTCAGGCTGTGTTCCCATTAACCAAGTAAAGTCGTAAAGAAAACAACAGCTACACTAATATTTCATCACATACATAACCCATAATCATTGACCATCCAGACCCTTTTCACAGAGGTATAGGCTTGAATTCAACATATTTCTTATGCATGCGACTAAACCAGTCGAGCTCAATAGAAGGAACTACAGTTTCATCACAAACCAACTATATATACGCCTGAAGCTGTCAAGCAATAGAAGAGCTCATGCGACCAAGCAATGATCAATAAACCAACCAAATTAGACAAAAATTCTTTCCATGAGATTCTTCAAACATGAAAACATCCAAAAAATGTCAAACATGGTATAGTTAGGAACTCATTACCTCAGTCGAACAAGAGACTAGGAAACAACATATACAGAAGTCGAACCCCACATGCAATCACAGCTAACACTTCAATAGAAGTCAAATCCACCATGTAAACACAACAAGGACTTCAACAGAAGTCGATTCCTTAAAGAAATCACTGCAAACATTTCGACTGAAGTCAAATTCTTAATGAAACCACAACAAGGACTTCTACAGAATTTGATTCCACAAAGAAATCACAGCAACGACTTCAACAGAAGTCGTATCCATAAAGTAAACACAGGAAGGACTTCAACAAAAGTCGTATCCAAAAATAAATCATGGTAAACACTTAAAGTATACATAGCAAGTTGAATCCATAAAATAAACACAACAAACTCTTCAACAGAGTCTACGTAAAACCATGGATTCCCAAATCATCAAGAAACAGAGAAACCCAATACATTGCTACCATTTAAACCAACTGAACCAAAAATCATCTGAACAGAGTTGTTCTAATGAAAGCATTTAAAGGAAAGCAAGATTTTTAAAAGTTAGGGCCTATCATGCCTGATAGTGTCGCTTAAAAATTCGAAGAAGACCTCTGAATGTGCTCGCACCTTCTCTTCTTCTTCCACGATAGATTAAACAACAATAAATTGTTACCTCCTTGCCTTATATACTTTCCCCGACAGAGAAGGAAGCTAGAAACTCTCACAGTTTGCCATGCAACATAGAGTAGATGACTGGTTCGAAGAACCAGTGCTCAAGCAGAGTGAAAAATAGATTGCATGGAAAACAAAATAACCAAACAATATTCCATTTGCATGCCTTCCCAAGAAATCCGCACTCGGTAACCGAGGTTCATTAATTGCATTAACTTCCATCCTCCCGCCTATTTTCCATTGCCACCAACCGCCAAAATTGGTGATAGCCAAAAGAAAACAAACAACCTTTCCCATACTTGGTGATACTGCCACATCAGATTACATTAGCCGTTTGCAACCTCCACCAAATCGACAAAGATTCCAAGTCCCTCAACCTTATCCCCCTCATAAATGCCATGGAAGCCACCGCCCATGACTCACGACCCTTCATAGGTCCCCCTCCATTCTTATCATTAGTTAAGATAGGTTAGAAACATAGGTTAGATCATAGGGTAAGACATTAGTCTTACTTCCATAGTGCTAGGTGTAGTTAACTCTTAGGAGCATTAAGCTTATAGTTTTAGGGCTAGGTTAGATTAGCAATTATTTTAACCAATAGGTTATAGTTTTAGGTTAAGGTTATTAACCTTAACAATCTATTCTAGGTTTCCAAAACAGGACCAGTCAGTGTTAGAGTCCATACAGGGTAAAACATTCCTATAAAGGATTCTGTCTAGCATCACTCAATTAAGCTTACGGCATAAACATGAACATCTTACCTGGCTTAAGGTCTAGGCCTTCCTGATATTACGATATCTGAAACCAAATTCCATTTATTATGATCACCTGAGTTAAACTCCGGGATTGATCATTCAAACTCATTCAGACCTTGTAACTTTCGTAAGGTCAATATATTTTGTTCCTCTGAACAAGCTTAAAACATTCCTTGGATCAATGCAACTGATCCAAGGTTGAGTCATCAAGATGGATAAATCCACAATTCATCGAGAAATCAAATTGAACTCGAGTGTGAAGAATGAAAGAAACAAAAGAGTCCAAGCATATTTCAGCTCGACCAAAGATCTTCAAGAGTAGAGAGGATACAATCCATATCAAGCATGACTTCCAAAACCAAGGGAACATTTCCTTATATAGAAGAAATCATATATCAACACTTGATTTCTCGGAGAAGGTAACATCGATTCGGGGTGTTACAAAGTGCACATTGATCTTATTGTAATAAATATGGAGACTTCTTGTCCCACCAAGTGTGCCAAAAATGTTAGTGTAAAATCACAACACCCCAAATGAGTCATCATATCTACTTTTCTAAGGTACATTCATTGGTATGATTCGCATAACATTGAGTTATTCCCAAAGTGTGGGACCTTGCAGATGGGAAAAACTCTCCGTTGAAGGATGGTTCCTATTCCTCTATTTAGGTGCATGTGTGAAAACTTGCAAAGGTCCTATTACTAAACCTAATCTAACTTCTACCAAGGAGGCAGGGATAAAAGGATTCGGAAATCAAACTAAGTTATAAGGTGATGCACCAAATGAATGATGAACATTAGTTTTGCTGATAGAAACAAACCAACAAAATACATACAATAATCAAGCACAGATAACCAAATTTATAATGAAAGACTAGATGAGAGAAAATGAGACAATAAAGGATCTAAAATCAGTCACAATCGTATTTTATTGCTCTTCAAATTGATACAATGCATTACAAGCAGCCAAAAAGGCAAGAAAAGTATTACATTCGAGGGGACGTACGAAACTCCATGAGTCCATTTGCTAGAAGGAAAAGGGAGCCTATAAAATAGAAGAATGTCCAACCCTTTACAATGAGTCCCAACCTTGCATTTATAGATTCAATCAGAGAGAAGAAAGAAAGGTAGGTCAAAGCTCAACCACTACTATTAATGCCTCCTACCAAATTTTCCTCCAAATCTACCTTGACTACATCAACCACTGGTTCAAAGCACCTTGTGAGAGGAGGAAATAGTGGAGCAGATCGAATTCGATCTGGTTTTGGGAGCAAAAATAAATCTTGCATTAACGGCCTCTGAAGATGTTTCTCCATTATTTTCCACCGACCTCCCGAACTTAAATTTTCAGATCTTCATGACATGGAAGAGGTTGAGATCTTTCCAACAATGTCGGTTTGTAATATTTTGAGCCTTGAGTCGAAAGATATGCCCCTTCAAAGTTTGTATCAGGTCCGTACAAGAGGGTGGGAAACCCGGTTCAAAAGTGGACCCCCTTTTGAGGCTAGACCACATGGTTTCTTGGCACATGTCTGAGGGTGGCCTTTGTATTTTTCTCTTGGAATGGTGTGAGGCTGACACATGGCTTCCTCCACTAGCTTGCTCAATTTCTTTGTTTCTCGGCTAAGTCCTTTGCTCGATAGGGTCATATTTCTTGACCAAGGACATTCGGTGGTATGTCACTTGTTTAAGAACTCTCTTTGTATTTGACCCTTGAGTTAGCAATGTTTAGAAACTTGGCACTCCCTACCGCCTATCACTATGTATTGATTATTTAACCCGACCCTGTCTCCTTTGAAGAGACTGGACACGTGGAGGCTCTACATTCACTGAAACTATCGATCAAGATTTTCCCTTGAAGGAGCATTGAGTTGACACTTGGAATCCTCCATAGGTCTTTGGACTTTTCAATGACCTCTTTCTTTCCTTTTCGGGCCTTGGGCTATGTGATGAATTGGCGCTTGTTCAAGCCTCCACTTTTGGATCTATCTTTGGAAATATGTCACTTGGACACGTGGCATTCCCCACCAGTACTCCTATACTTAGCCTTTTTGAGGCCCACCTTGTCCACCTTTTTACCTATGTTGACCATTTTCTACGTGGAGGGTTGGCACGAGTTTGAGTCTTCTCCTTGTGCTCCCATCTTGGATTTATGCCAAACCAACACTTGGCACCATCCTACCTATCCGAAGACTTTTCAACGGCCATGTAACTTTTGGGGCTTTGACGCGTGGAAGCCTAGCGCTCATTTGAATTTCCTTTCTTGGGTTCAACTTTGGAGAAGTGTCATTCCAACACGCAGCTCTCTCTCTGCGTCCTCCATACTTAGCCAGCTTTTGGACTCGTTACGAAGCGGGTTTGAGCTTGAAGACCTCATATCTTCATCGTTTCTCCCCTTTCTTGTTCTAGACTTCTTTGTGATGTTGCTCCTTGACCTTTGACCTGCTATTCTATTTCTAAGCCCACATATAGCTTTGTTAAATAGATTTAAGGCATGGATTCACTTGATAGAGCCATTTTCTGAATCTCTCACCTGCAGGTTGTTTGATCTTCGCAGCCTCACAACTTCCATTATAGAATCCCTTTACAATTTGTTCACACGGGATCTGAATGTGATTTCTCGGTTCTTTCGGTGTGGGTTCGTTCGATCCAATATTTTTCTTAGGGGAAAAATATGGATAATAACTATTCAAAAATAGTTATGTAGAAGCAAAGCTACTATGGAGAAAGGACACAAGTATGGAATGGAAAATATAATCTCAGTTTTCTATGAACATTGTTTTAGCATAATGAGTAATGGTTATGAATATTTGAGTGGAGAGAGGTCTATAGGAAGACATGAGAGCAACATATAGAGGAGAAAAAGTCAAAAGGTTGAAATAGAACATGGATTTGAAGTTGTAACCCAAGGTAAATAAATGCATTTTAACAACAAATAATATGACACCTCCACCTTAAGGTAAAAAATAACTTTCACATAGTCTCTACCAGGTGTCTATATCCCAATAAGGAGGAATAAAGCAAAGGTAAGGTACATATGTGGAGCTCAAGAGTATACTCACATGCATGAGTGGGTAGTACAAGTATCTAATGGAATTAGAAAGGCTAAGAAGGAAAAAAAGTTGAGTTGGCACAAGAGGAATACAAAACACCAAAAATGGAGAAAAGTGAAGATGAAGGAAGTTTCGTTTCAAAGAAAAATTAGACCAAGTACAAGTAAAGACAATCAAAGGAAGGATTAAATCATGCAATCTAGATGGCACTCAGTCAAGTAAGAACCTATGTGACAAGATAACTATGAGAAATGAGACAAATACATACAAGGTGAATATAAACAAGAGGAACCAGACCCTAAGCATGAATAAAAGGAGCATATGCAAGCTTGAAGAAGACATCTACGGTTGTACAAGCAAGAAAGAAACAAGAAAAAGTGATCAACAAACACCATTTGAGCTAGAATTTATATTTTTTATCTCATGGGTAGAATGATGTAGGTGCATCAATAAGAAGTCATAGAGGGTGTCATGTTTGATTGAGTTCTAGGTTGTTTTAGGAACAAGTTTTGTCATTTTTCCAAGTTTAGTATGAAAATAGTAAAATTTTGTTAATGTTGTAATAAGGCATATTTAGTGCATATAAGGCCAAATTTGTGCAAATAAGGTTTGATTTTCTTATCTTGACGTGGGATCAAGTTTAGTAAGTGATATTTAGGTTATTAAAATCCTTTTAAAGCTATGAAAATGGTTGAGTTATCTTAGGATGTTGTTGAGTGAAGGTAGGGAGTGAGTTTTAGAATGCTAATTTGAGAGCTTTTGTCAAGAATATGAATGTAACAGAGCTTATGGAAAATGGATAAGGAAATGAAGAAGTTTTTAATCAAATATGTAGTGTATTGTGCAAGTTTTTGCATGATTCTTCCATGCATACTTTAAAAATCTTGTGCAGGCAGCGAGCTTGAAGTGTGATCATGGAGATGGGATATTCGAAGAATATGATTACATGAAAAGTTAAGTAAGGTTGAGATAAGCCTCGTCAAATTTTTGTAGCCTTTGAAATTCCATATTAGACCACTGTAAATCCAATTTTCTACTCTTGGTCTTAGACTAGGGCATCAAACCAACATAAATGTACCCATCCAAATTGCATGAAATTCTAAGGGAATGTCTCCCTAACAGTGTCCTAGGTAATTACAAAGTTTTGAGGCCCAATTCACAAGTTTGAAGGAATTATAGGGAATTTTACAGTCTATCTATAAGTGGTTGCTATAGTTAAGAGGAATCAAGTGCATGCATGGGTAAATAATTGATCCAAGCTCGAGTTTCATCACTAAGCATGTTGGAGGTATGGTGAAGGTGTTTCAATCACTCCTAGGTAATATTAGATCCATAAGTCTCGTTGTTATACTTGTAGGGTAAGAAAGACTAGAACATGCCAAATTAGCATAGGACAATGTTAAAGGAAGTGTGATTCCATACAAGGGAGAAAGGTATAAGGTTTTGGTGTAATTTAGTACTCAATAAAGGGTCATCAAATCTATCTAGAGCATGTGACATTGTTATAGAGAAAATTGAATTTTTTCTGAGGTTGCATGTTAGAAGACCTAGTAGGTCTTATGAGCTAAATTGAGAAGTGATCAAGTATGCAAAGTTTTGACTAAGACAAAGTCCTAGGCACCCTATAACAAGCTAGAAGAAGTGATTTGAGGTTGTAGGAGTACTTGAAAATGTTGGCTAGATCATTTGAGTACCTTGATCTATGAAGGCATATAAGTTATGCTTGGGCAACAGGAGCAAGTGCCCATAACAAGGTTAGGGCCATATAGTTTTAAGAGTATGGAGGATTATTCACCTATAAGAAGTAGAGGCTAAGTGTTTAACATGATAGTAATCCATGGATCATAGGCTTAGCAAAGAAACCATATAGACTAAGAGAGAGATGAAGCATATGCAATGGGAGTGGAGTATGGATATGACAATGATTGAGGATCTAATAAAGTAAAAGGAGATACACAAACTAAAATGCATTGTAAGGAATAGTGTAAAACATAGGGCATGTGTAGAGGTGTAGAGATGTAAGGGTGAAGTCATAGGTACAAGAAGTGTCATAGTGGAGACAAAGGATAAAAGAAGTTAAGTGTGAGTGGAGTGGATTAAGAACCTAACGAAAAAAAAAGTGAAATGCTCATAACAAAGAGAATCTCAGTGTATGTTGACCGAGACATAATAGAGATGGTGAATCAAAGTAAGGAAGAGGTATCAATTCAATGTTATTCTTCATAAGTTGCTTGAATAAGCATACATAGTGAATTATGCATAGCATATGACTTATGAAGTTTATGATGAAACTATGTGTAACACCTATGAAGATCCTCATAACAAGGGTAGATGAGATGGAAACAAGCGTGATTAGGTAATTTTTGGCCTCCATTGTGATAACAAGGAGGATTATAGAATACCCTTTCACCAGAATATGTATATACAAGTTTAGTCAAGCTTTGTGTAATGGCGAACAAAGGAGAATGAGAAAATAGGTAGGGAAATGAAAAGTATGGCAAGGAGAATGATGAAAACGTGATAGGTATGGACTTTACATGGATGAAGAAGGTGATAAAAGATGAAAAAGAATATTTTTTTCATTTTGATGTTTATGTGTGTAAGTACAAAGGATGGAAGCATGAGGATAGTGAAAGTGAAGATGGAGATCAAGAAACAAAGAAACGAAGTGAAGGAAAAAGAAACAAAAATAATACTTTATGGGACACAGATGGTTATGAAGAAGGTTAGGATACTAGGAGAGTAGAAAGAAGACAAAGGAAAAGAAAATATGTTGAAGACTTAGCTATAAAAACACAAAGACATGGTAATTTTTCTCCACCTTACGCATATGATGTAAGGGCATCATATGAAGAGCGCAAAATATGTAAAATCCTCATTTGTTCATTGTTGTAAGGACCAAATAGGTGTGTTAGGGTATGTGGTTGGCATGAGGAACATATTCTTAGAGGTTTAAGAGTTTGAAATTTCAAATTGGTGTTTTCCCTCCAAAAATGTAATTCAAGTTCTAAATCAATGTAAAAGAGTCATATGGGCTTGTCAATGGTGTGTAAGTGTTTAGATGTGTGAATATATATGTCCTAAGGGTGATATGAGGCATAAAATGTTGAAAAAGATGTATAATTCCAACTATGTCTATGTATAACCATAAAGAGTCATGGAAAAGGGTAATTAGGGTTGTAAAAGAATGAAAATATGAGTTAAAAGGAAGATTGATTTGATGAAAAATAGATGGTAACCTCCTTGAGAGAGAGAGAGAGAGAGAGAGAGAGAGAGAGAGAGAGAGAGAGAGAGAAGAGAGAGAGGTGGAAAGGAAAGAGCATCCTCGAGAAAAGTATCTTAGGAGGACATAGAAGACTGAAATTTTGTAATAGAAATATAGTCATTATGAGAATGCTTTGTTTTGCATAGAAAGACTGTATATGTTGCTTAAGTTTATACATTTCCTTTTAAAAGATCCATTTGTGAGATTGATTTCACTCTTAAGAGTATACGAGAGGATGTTTTCATTGGAAATCTTGTGAAGAAAATAGTTTTGATGAATACTCTATTTTAATGAATACCTTATTTGAATTATGAATGATTCTAAATTTTGATTTGCATTCATTGAGTATTCATGGATATGTTTGTAGTTGCACTAAGAAAGTTTTATTGAAATCTATATAAGATAGTTCCTAAAGGATTGTGTTGATAATCTAATTCTTGAACATGCAAATGACATGTTAACTGTCCCTTATAATAAGAATGTGTCTTTCAATATGGTGAGTTGTATTGGCTTGATATTTTAAGGAAGATATATTTTTTATAACGGTGACTTAGTTTATAAGGAGGTTGGATGTGATATTTAAGCCTAGAGGGATTACTCTATTTTTCGAGATTGCACATCTTAACTGTTACCCGGTTGTGTGATATGAGAAAGCTTTGTTCATGCCTAGAAGTAATAGCACAAGATCGATTTACACAATAATAATTCTCAGATTTCTTCTTAATATTACATCTACTTTGATACAGATACATCCGTATATATAGGAAATAGACTTCCTAAATAATAGGAAGTAGCTATAACAACTCTCCAACCAATCTATGTGAGTTGTCCAAACTCACACACTCATATTTGTTATAAGTTGTTTTATTTAACAACTATATAACAAATTACTAACATATTTACTAACATAAAATAACATTATAATTACTTCACGTAATTATAATTTACTAATGGAGCACTAACAATATAATTTCCTAACATTCCCCCCCTTAGTGCAAACATGGGGAAAACCTGCCTTATACTTGCACCTGCTCATGATCTGGTGATTTTCACAGGATGATCACAAACCTCAGGGATGGTTTTGCAAACGGTTGACCACAAACCAAGAATGGTGGTTTTGCAATTGGTTTACCACAAACCACAAAGTGATGGTTTTGTAAATGGATTACCAACAACCAAGAATGGTTGTTTTGCTATTGGTTTACCACAAACCACAAATGAAGGTTTTCAAGTGGTTTACCTACAACCACATCATGATGTGCCAAGTACTATCATCAGCCCTCATCACATTTCACTGTAGGGAATAACATAGGAAATTTTGCTGACATCTGATTGCTCATACATACATAGAAAAAAGCTGACATACTTTGGAAATGGAACATTGGAATGATGTTCCCCCTCAATGTGAAATTTCCACTTATTGAAAACAAGATTATTGCAAACTGAGGCACACCACACTGGAAGCACTAAAATCAAACTGCACACACACACATGTCACCAAAGCTGATATGCGGCCCCGTCGTTGGCAACTGACGAGAGGTCGCTGAATGACCTCCAACCTCCGATGCCTCCTGCCTCCGGTTTCATGCTGCTAGTTCAGCCGGATGTGATCATGAAGCTCAAAAAAACCTTCAATAATTTGGACGTCGCGTACAAGCGAAAATGCGTCCAAAATTGAAATGCGGCAAAATTTTTTATTTTTCAAACTTTGGAAGACGACACTTTTTACAATAGCATTGACCCACAATGAACTTTTGACGACTAAACAAAAATCGACTCTCGACTTGACAATGACTATTTTGAATCGGACAAAAAGACTCGACTAAATTAAAAAGTAATAAAATGAGATTACTTTTTAAATGAAAATGAGTATTAAAAATCCTAAAATCACCTATATGGAATTATTTGACTTGTTAAGCTTTTGAATAACATAATGATTCTTTAAAAGTAATTTTTAATTACTTTTTACATACTACTAGACAATGCTTTACGAAGTTTAAACAGTGCAATAAAGTACGACTATGTTAACATGAATGGTGTCGATGACTATTTGGACTTTAAAACAAAAAAAATGACTCGCATACTTTAGAGACTAAAACAACAGACATATGACTCAACAATGAACTAAATGTGAACCTACCTAACATTGATTAGTACTGACCTTTTGACCCTAGACTTCTAAACTTATATATGGACTGTTGCATGGAAAACGTATGTTTGTCTTTAGTGAGCCTTTGATTCCTCTCCCTATTTATTCGTGGCCAAAATGTGCCAGGTGTGCATTCTCAGAAAGAGATATGACACGTTAATCCAAGGAAATGTTCCTCTTGGGAAGATCTATTGTTTCCAAATAAAAATGCATCAACAATAGAAGTGTGGAGATGCAGCCTTAGCGTAAAGATTCGCTATTCAGGAAGAATCTGCAGTCATGGTACATAGTCTCCAAGATCCAAGCTCCTCAAATGTGATCGATAAACTTGTTGCAAGAATCTCCAAGCAGATAAATGAATTTTATTAGATCTGGTGGCATCATGTGTAATTGCCTCATGTCTTCTTCTAACGCGCAGGTGCTTTGATAGAATATTAAATGCACAGAGAGCACTCTAGTCAGATCACTGTAGGCTTAGATATGGTAACCAAAGATGACGGAAAAGGGAAGACTTATCTCTGTATGCAAATCGATGAGTGGAATCACCTGGGCCGCTTGAATCGCCACTGACAACTGTACACGAGATATGATAATCTCAAGTTCCTGTAAATTACAAAATCTGTCACGAATATCTCCTAATATTAGTAATTCCTTTGTTTATTTGACACACCGATGCATTCGATGTAGCTTGGACGATCCTATCGATAAAAATAAAAACTCTTTTCTCAATAACAACATACATAGGACTATAACAATATGAACAGATCAAAAATAGCGTTGTGGTTGGAGGAGCCATCAAATATGAGGGATTTAACAAAGAGTAACAGTGGCTTTGTAGAACCGGAATTGTGTCCTTGAATGATTCAAAAACCTCGAACAAATGTGGACGCAGATTTTGGAGCCACCAAGATTGGTATCATCTCACCAAAGGAAATACCGATCTGATGCAAATTTGAAAAGCTAAGAAACAAAATTCCCATTAACAGGGGCACTACAAAATTAGATGTTTGTCCCTTGCAAGTACACTAAACATCCATTACAGGCACAAAGATAATATCGCTCTGATACCAAATAATAACACAGTATCAGATTTACACAATAATAATTCTCAGATTTCTTCTTAATATTGCATCTACTTTGATACGATACATACATATATATAGGAAATAAACTTCCTAAATAATAGGAAGTAGCTATAACAACTCTCCAACCAATCTACGTGAGTTGTCCAAACTCACACACTCATATTTTTATAATTTGTTTTATTTAACAACTATATAACAAATTACTAACATAAAATAACATTATAATTACTTCACGTAATTATAATTTACTAATGGAGCACTAACAATATAATTTCCTAACAAGAAGAACCTTCATCCTTAGAGAGTCCTCTAAGAGAAGCAAAGGGAGTTGATTAGAGGATTTATATGCACGAGTGAGAGAGATTTTGTTGAAGTTGGAAGAGAAACCTACTTGTAAAGGTAACCTTGTTTCTTATAGTTTAATAGTCATTTTGAGGTTAAGAAATACGTGACATGAAAATAAGAGGGAGATGAACACCTCACTGGTAACCCAAGACTTAAGAGGAGGTATAGATAGACCATGTGCTGAAATTTCAAGCTTTGATAAGAAGAACCTTTCATTTTATAAGGAAATAAATCTTCTTGAGCTAGATAAGTTACACAGCTAGGTGTTTAGTGGATGTTAAAGGGTTGAAGCCTTGAATCAATGAATCTCTACCTAGAACTTGGAATAAATTATGGTGACAATGTATCTTAATATATTTAGAAGGAATTTTAATTTTTCTTTGTATGGTTTCGAGAATATTTTGACAATCGATGTCCCAGAATGTGTTAGAGTAGGTATTTACCTTAGCTCATGTTCACCTAGGTACTTTATTTACCTTTATTGTATTTATCCTCACCCACTTATGTGTGTGGATATTTCTTTTATCTTATTTAGATATTAGGAGATATTATTTAGTTGTTAGGTATAGTTCTTTCCTCGATCTATGGTATTGACTAGATCCTTGATGTCTAGTTCTCTCCTAAACCTATGGTCTTGACTAGTTCTTTGATGACTAGTTATTTCCTTGATTTATGGCTTGATATATGACCTTGACTAGTTCTTAGATTGTTATTACTTGCCTATTTAAGCAAGGCCCATTCTCAATGTATTGCATTGAGTTCCATAATAATATATGATATAGCTTCTCATTTCTTTGCAAAGGTTTTATGTAAAGTTATTCTAGCGAATTACTTTCATGTTATAGATCGTGGTGTTTGATTAACATCTATGTTCTTAGCTTGGTACGATCTGGTTATCATTCCTTTCAGACTAGTAACCCCATAACCTAATGGAAATCTGATTTTGTGGATTTGAGGAATGTTTTCATTAGAAAAGCATAATAAAACTTTTCACAGAGATTTTTAGCCCAAGTGGGTATTCTAATTTTTCCTCATTGTGCTTTTAAACCTTATGAAATAAGTGTTATGAAGGAAAATGTCAAAAAGAGGGCTAGAAAGACATAGTTTTCTAGGAAGGAGGAAAGTGGGATATAAATATGAAGAAAAGGAGTTGGTTTCTAAAATTTCTCACACATCGTATTGGGCCAAAAGGGTCCTTAGAAAATTTAACACTTCCTTCCGGGTATGTTTGGGTTGTTCTAACCATAAACATACCAAAGTGCATAGTCTTAAGAGCACAAAGGGAAGTCTTGAATTGGATAGGTGAAGCTTGATGATTTGATTCCTTTTGAATCAATTTAGTGATTTATCTAACATTGGTTTGATGTGATAAATAGGGTATAAAATTTTGAAAGTATCATAAATGACTATAAATCTAAAAGTTTCTTGTTGGTGCTAAGAATTAATGAAGTGAAGAGAAAGGGAAAGTAGATGAAAGGTAAGTATTTATGGTGTTTTCATGAAATAAGGTAATTTTGGGAGTTGAAAGGACATTGTATGAGGTTTATATAATAGGGTATAGTTCTTATAATACTCATATAGGGAAATTTTGTCAAATTTGCAATTTTTAGCCATTTTAGTCTATTAAGAAATATCCTCTTAGTAGATCTTGGGTAAAAGGTTATTTTGTGAACTTTCTCAACTAATTGAATGCATGATGAAATGTATGTAGATCTACATCAAATAATTTTAGTTCTAGAAAAAAAAACTACTTCTTCATTTCCAGGTAAGTCTCACCCATCTACCTCGGTTAAGGGTTATTCTACTAAAGTTGTATCTTCTTTTTCAATTCCCAAAACCACTTCCAATCCATATAAAATATCCATATCTTCTGAAAATACCACTTCTATACCTTTTTATATCATTTACCATCTCAAGAATTCTAAGGTGAAAAGTTTAGAATTTGAATATTTACAAACTCGTCCAGAGAAGTTTAACAAGCTAGTCTGCTTCATCAAGAATGGTCAGTCTATATGTAGTCAAAACCCATATACCTCTAAAGGACTACTACCTGCTCTTACTTTACCTCATCATAAATTTCTTTCTTTTATTCCATCCACGTCAGGAAATATATAACCCTTCTACCTTTGTTTTCTCATTATTGGTCACAAGTTAAACAATTGTATCATTTATTTTGATTCCTTAGATAATGTCATGCCCACTAAGTTAGCACATGCTCTTTGTTTTACCTTTAACCATGCTTATGGTCATTATTATTACATGGAAACCAAAGAGGTTCCCCTTCTTAGTTGGATAAAATATTCTAAAGTTTCATTCCTTGCCTTCCCGCACAAGCTAGTGAAGATAACTATATTATTTAAAGACATACATATTTCCTACAAAATTTTGATAAGAAGAATCTTCTGCGAGATGTGGGTAGCAAAATACATATGGACTGGTCATCTAATACTATCCTTTTTAAAGGTAAAATGAATAATCTCCTTCTCGAAAGGAAGATGAAGTTCATAATTTAAAATTTAGATGACCCACGAGCTAATATTGTGTACCAAGATGGTGATGTGGGAAATAATTTTCTCACCAAAAATAGGATGAAGAGTTGCACATAATATTTGATGAATAATAAGATGAACTATAGAATATATAGTTTAATATAAGTTTATCTACTTTTGGTTCATTGCGGATGTAGTGCTCACTTCTCCCGTGGATAAAATCATTCCTACTTCTTAGAAGATGAAATTTTCAAAGACAAACAACAAAAAAGAGTATGAAGCTCTATTGTTAGGAATGAAATACACTAATTAAATGGTAATTAAGAAAATACAATCTCAAGGTGATGCTAAGCTCATTGTAAATCAAGTGAAAAAACATTTTTAGGTCAAGAACTTAAGGCTCGTGCATTATAGAAATAGGGTATGAGATCATATGGAAACTTTTAAAGTGTCTACAATTCACAAAATCCCACATGACTAAAACGAGATGACATATTTCTTAGTAGTATTTTCATATTCTCTTCTTTCTCATCCATATTTTGAGGAATAAAAATATTTAATTGAAATGGTCTTTAGACCAAGTGTGTCAGATAATGCTTAGAAGCTGTAGGTATTTAATGATGACAAGCACATTTTGTTTTTCTTAAAGCATAACAACAACTTTGGTACCCTTTACTATGAAGGAAGTAATGATCTAGATGATGGGTCATTGAATTCTCCAAACATTTAAACAATAGATTCTTCTCGCTAGTGTCATTATAAAACCGAGGGCTTTATGTCCCGTGCTATATGCAATGAATCCTTATGTAATTTAGTTGTTTGGTGGTTCCTTTTGGGGGTTTTGTTGACATGTTTCCCCTCATCTCTACTAATATATAAAAATGTAATGTTAAACTACTAAAATAATGTTATAATAAAATACGTTTAAAGGAAATACTTTAACTAGAATTAAAATGAACACATCAAATTAAGATAACAAAATTAAAATAACACACACATACTTGAATCAAAATAGTAGAATTGAAATAACATTAAGAAAATATGCCAAATCAAGGAAATAAGAAATTGCATTCAAGTAAGCATTCAGATATGAACTTATCAGAAAACCATGAGCATGCATGAAATGTAAATCCTCCAATCGTATAGGTTGAGTGGGACCTTTCTCTTCCTTGGAATGGAGGTAATTTCAACAAAAGATTATATCCAAAATGACATCAACTATATTAATTCGAGTAAATTCTGAGACATGCTCAACATAACATTACAAAGTAAATACTAATTGGTAGATCATTGTACTGTAAACTACTATATGAACTAACTAACTAGATTGTTAAAAAGAAGATGTCTATATATATACATAGTTAGTTACACATTGTGCCATAACTATAGGCACTGAATTCATCCACTATCAACCTTATTAAAGTTTCATTGAAACCCTACAATAATGGCAAAAATAGGATTCACATTTGTAGGTTTGTTTGGCATTGTGGCTACATACTCAGCCTCCTTGATTACAACTTCAAAATTGGCGGTAAATTCTCATTATTATCATGAACATGTCACCACATCTACTCACGAGAGGTGATTAGTGGCAGTTCTATGGTAAAAATTTTGCATGAAACAAGAACAAGATAAAATGCATTAACTTTACTAAGGATATAACTATATGAAGCATCCCCATGCACTAATTAACATGTTTTAAGAACAAATTAATAACCTCATAGATGATATAATAAGCCAAATAATGCACTCATCATCTCCCCTGTACTTTACCTTTTACATGTCCCTATGCAAACTTATCTTTTTCCTGCTCTCTGCCAAGTTGTTGTGCCATGTCATATTCTTCAAATTGATCTACATATTGCTTTCTTGTCCCTTTACATCCTTGAGAATTTGAAATAACCTCTACCCATGCTATGAAGCTATCATGTGACTAGGCAACATTATTTTGCCAAGTGGTCGGGACTCAGAAGAAGAGGTGGTCTCACTGTATTCTAATCCACTCATCATTGTACCCTTCTTCATTCTTCTCAGACAACTGCCATATAATTTCAATAAGTGCATCTCCTCTCCTCATGCTCCAACTGAGATTTTGGGGGAGATTACTTCCCTTATTTTCAATGGAAGATTCAAGTGTATCCCATCATTTATCACAAGCTTGTAATGCCTCACCAAAGTTCCACCTACTATAAATTTCAAAATCTTGCACACACTTTTGTAAAACCTTTGAAGTATTTTCTCCAATGTTAGCTTGATAATAAAGAGATATGAAATTTTTCTTCATGGACACATCATTGTGATGGGTAGGCCTAATGTAGAAACCTATGGTATGTGATGTCTGATTAAACAACCCTATTTTTTCATTCCATAAAATTTGGTTTATAATAAATGACTGAAAATCCTTCAACTAAAAAAATCCCCCACAAATAAGTTAATGAGGAAATTAGGCACATTTATGACCAACATATTGTGAAGGAAAAATTCACATGGTAGATTCTGGATATCAGGAGTACATTTTTGATAAATCTCTAAGAAAGTGTTACCATCAAGGGCTTCCCAAGGTTTTTTACTACACATTCTCATCAATTACCAAGTGTAGAATTGTTCTTGAAAAAACATGTTATAGATGGAGGAAGGTTTCGTACAAGTAATAAGCTTACAAGCCAAAGGAGAAACATAGTTGACAAAAGATTCCAAAATTTTCTCATCATTTGCACTAGTCTCAATATCTTCTTGAATATTTTTATTTTCCTTTTTCAATTCTTTATTCTGAAGAGATAATTGAGTTAAATCATTCCATACTTTTAGACCATCATCCCTTTGCCCTTTCGAGACTACTAACTTATACCTTTGAAGAAATAATTTCTCTAACTTTCTCCACATAGTCCTTTGTGTAGTTCGGTTTGAAAAGACAAATTGGTTTCTTGCATACCTTTCAATTTTTGTTTTAAAGGAGAAATTTCATAATGGTAGTGCCTCAACATGTCATCTCCATTTGGATTTTGACCACCAACTTCCATTGTAAAAATTCTCAAGCTCGGTCTTTGTTTCTCGTGTCATAGGCATTTCCAGAGATTTAGACTCGAGTTTAAAAGTGTCTTTCTCCTCCAAAATAGGAGAAAAATCTTCATGAAACATTTCTGGTTGGGAAAATTTAGTCCTTTGTAGGGTACAATACCTTCTTGTCGCAATGTCATAAAAGAATGAACTGGTAGGGTATTTTTATCTTTGGAAAATTACGGCATAAAAGATGGGTTACACTTACTAGAAGATTCCTCCACAGTTTATTTTGAAGGGTGAGGATTCAGCTTGAGCTTAGGCTGAACACTAGGAGATGGTTCCTTCTTGATTTTATTTTGTTTCGAACTCTCCCCTACATTGATTATTTCAATCTTCCATTTTAGCTTGAAAAATCGATGTGAACAAATTAATTAGATAAGTCCTGGGTGCTTCAATGCAGCCTTACCACCTCCATTTTTGTACTTTTTTCCTAATTTAATGACTACATCAACAAGATATTCTGGTAAATTAACTCTGAGTTCAAGGTTTGTGCAGACTATCTTTAGATGAGTCAAAAAATTTAATGAATCCCCCAAAGTATAGACAATTGTCCATCGCAAATAAAATATCTGTTGGCCCACTTGGCCACCTCCTTCAAAATACCAATAAAAATATCCCTTAAAATTCATTTTTGTATACCAAAGGAAGTAAGAATCACTTCTGGAGGAGTTTCATCTTTTTCATGGAACAGGGGTATTTTTGTCATGCAAATATGCAACAAGGAAATTGTCAATTTCCAAGCATGACAACTATACCCCTGTGCCAAATTTTTCATGTTTTACCCTTCCAAGGAACCCCAAGTTTACCCAGTCAGTTCTGATGACCTCCTAGTTTATGTTAACACATCCCCTAGGTGAATTAGGAAAGTCAATTCAATCCCCCTAGGTGATTTTAGGAGTTCTTGAAAAATGCTATCTTTGGGCAGTGTTGGGAAGGGCTATCACTAGCCTTCCCAGGACTGGAAAAACCCCTAGATCAAAATGGAGGAGAAAAATATAGCATGAAGGTGAATTTAATGCTTAAAATCATCACAAAATTTATTTTAGAAGATTCATGGAAGATTTTAAGAGTTTGGAGTAGTTTGATCAAAATCGGGGTTCACATGCCTAGGCAAAGCACATGGTAAAACAACTACCGAGCTTCCAAAGGTGATTCCGAATATCTAGATGGAGTTAGGAGAAAAAAACATATTCAAAAATTGAATTCCAATCCCTAATATATTGTGAAATTAAGTTTTTCACAAAATCTTGGCACAATGGGTCCAAAGTTGTTTTTCTCATGCATAGGTGGAGTACCAAATAAAAATATGGTTTTTAAAGGTTCTAATGGATGAATAGAGACCTAAGAGCCCCACCATTTGATTCATAATTCCACTTATAGTCAATATCATATAACATTTCATCAAACAAGTCCATCGGGAGCTCAAGTTATCATCATTTCAAGTTTCCCTCTTGGAGTGAGTTTGGGAGTTAGTCAAATTTTGGAAGGAGATATGTCATCTCTAGGAGCCTGTCGGGATTTTTTGTCCCTCATGTCCCTCAAGGTAAGGTACATCAAGGTTTATAAAATTCACCCATCCCCCATGAAGCCCTTTGAACCCATATACGACCTATAGGATCGCCGCCTTCGATTCATAGTACTTGCGGGAGCTCAAAGGCTTCACCGTCGGATCTCTGCCAAGTGTCATCACCAGGAGTGCCATGAAAATTGATGTCCCTCATGTCTATTTGAGTTTAGGTACATAAAACATGGAAAAATTCACCCATCCCCTAAGGAGACTCCTGGTCACTCATGTGACCTATTCAAGAGCGAATTTCTAGCCCCTATGTGCTTGTCAAGCCTTAATTTTCAACCTTCAGATCTCCACCATGTGTCATCACCTTTCTCACCATTGGATTTGATGTACCTCACATCCCTTTGAGGTGAGGGACATAAGCCATGGAAAAATGCACCCCACCCTTACTGTTTAAGTTTTAAATGTTTGAAATTCTGCACTTAGCCATTTTCCCCCATTTCTTCTTCACAACTTCATACCTTGCCATAGCTTTATTCATGCTTGTCCAGACACCTAGTCCACCATTTTTACTCCGAACCAGTCCTCTATGTAAAAAAATCATCCGCTCCATGAAAATGCATAGGTATTAGAGAAAAAATGGGTCGAAAAAATGAAGAATGACAGAGAAATGAAGAAAAACAAATATTTTTCGCCAGATAACCATGAAGTCACCTAATCAAAAATCTTCATATCTTGCAAAATACAAGTCGAATTGAGGTTTTTATTTTGAAGACTTCAAAAATTTCAAGACAATCAAAATGTAATCAACAGAGGTAAAATGGCACTCAAAACATTTGTTCCAACAAAATCCCCATTTTTTGCATTAACTGCGTGATTTTCTATTAACTGCTAATGGAAACAAGCTAAAAACTTACACATGGACTCCAAATGAAAAACCTATCCCATTAGAGTTGTTTTCAATATGAATGGAGACAATAAATAGACTTGCAAATTTTGAGCTCCATTTATGGTCGTCATGGTAACTTTGTGCTCTAAATGATTGCTAGGTGAAAATTTTTAATTTTATTTCCAAGAATTCTAGTGGGAAAAAATATGTGAAATTTAGAGGACATGATTGCAACGATGAGCCAAGTCCGAAAAAGTATGTTCTGTCACAAATTGAGCACCAGAAATCCACTTTCCAAAAAGAGTAAGCTTTCCTACACATGTTTGCTATCTTTGGTAAGTCTTCATCAAAAGTGACTTCAGTAGCTATGGTGAAGGAAATGTGCACCAAGATCACCAAGAAGTCAGAATGAGTGTTATGAGCATAAAATAGTGAAAATTACAACTTACTAAAAATAGTAAGCTCTCTATATGGGTGCTTACTAAAAATATTAAGTCTCGAAGAATTGGCCAAGGTAAAGGTAGTGTGCGCAAGATTGAATGAAGAATTTCATCACCTCAAGATGCTCAAGAAGAAGTAAGAATCACATCTTACTATAAATAGTAAGTCTCTCATGTGGGTACTCACTATTAATGGCAAGTCATACTCAAGGGATAGTTTTGGAACAATGTGACATAGAGGGATGATCATTTGCAATCATCCATGGGTATTTCTCATAAGGAATTCAAGACTCATCTCAAAGAATTCAATAGTTTCTCCTAACACTCACTTCATGGCTCAAGTTACAGGAGTATCTTTTACGGGGTGGAAGTTGTGGTCATCGGTAGAACCATTCAAAAATGTTTTTAAACACTCATTCTAAAGCATTTGTGAGACAATTTGAAGGAGTTTCACATGAGTTTGAAGATTCATAGTTTCATCGCATTGGATCTTTCCATCAACAAGGATCATCGGAATTCATCGGGGAAACATCTTCTCTTCTTCTTCTCTCTCTCTTCTCTTCATACCCCCAACTTTCTCTCTTTTCTCAATGTTCTAATTTTTATGTCGGGTTACACTTTTTCTTATGTCTTAATGTTCCTAATGTAATAAGTCACCTTTATGTTATAAAAAGGGACTTAAAAGTTTCTTAGGAAGCTCATTCTATAAATTATAAATCCATTCCCATTTCACGGGGTTGGTGATTGATTTTGTGAACTTGAGAGTGCATTGAGAGAACAAAGGAGATAATCATTTTCTTTCATTTCCCCCTCACTATTTTTCCTCCATTCCCACACTATGTACAAATTTTAGTTAAGTAATCAATACAAGAAGAAGGAATTTCTATCTTTCTTTAACTAAGGGGTTTCGGTACTTTGTGATCAATAAATTCTATTTTCTCTTGTTGTTATTCGCAAAGTTGTTTCTTATTATAAATGCATGTGTTAAAATTTATAACTAGTGTGTGTAGGAATCTTATTTTCTACTTGTAAGATTAGTTCTCCTATCCCATTTCTCACTCCCCTTTCCAAAAAAATCCTATCTAGCAAGAAATTGCTAGCCTTACTCATGCAGGTTAGTGGAGTACCCCTGTTAGATCCCCGACAATAAGGCCACTAGGAAAATCCTCACTTTCACTTGTGCATGCATATATGAAAACTACAATGATTAAGTAGAGGGACTTAGACTCCCAAATCATTAACAAGACAACCATGAATTTTTCCCTAACAAATTTTCTCACCAACATGTATTAAATCCTTGAGTGGGGCATTGGTCACATCTTTGAGACTCGACAAAAATTTGACTACTTATCTCAATTATTTTTCCTCCAACTCATGAACAGGTTGCCTCAAATTTTATCATTAACTCAACAATCAAATACTCATCAAAACCCTCAAATTTTATGAAAAACTCTAAGCACCCCGCATCATGAAATACCTAAGAAATAACAACATTTCACAGAGCATCTTTGGAGAATCTTTGTGACTCAACAAAAATTTGACTACTTATCTCAATTATTTTTCCTCCAACTCATGAACAGGTTACCTCAAATTTTATCATTAACTCAACAATCAAATACTCATCAAAACCCTCAAATTTTTTGATAAAATCTAACCACCCTGCATCATGAAATACCTAAGAAATAACAACATTTCACAGAGCATCTTTGGAGAATCTAGTTTGGATTTCTTTTGCAGCCTTGTGGCTAAATCAAGGTGGAATAAAACTTCAAAAAAACAATGAAAGCTTCCACATAGTAATAGATAAATTGCATGCAACAGTGACATTAGAAGTTTGAATTATTTATAAACTCTTAATTGGCAGTGAGTCGGTGCTGCAAGTTTGGTGGTGGAAAAAGTTAATAGGATGTATTTCGTATGGATAGAATTAATTCATCCCACAACACACGTCCTATTGTCATAAATGATTATGCCACTTGTCCTTCACACAAATCTACCCATCCTTTTCATAGAAATGCAAATCATGAGATATATTTTATCATTATTACTTAGTACGCCCTTTCATGACATGAGATTTTGATTTATATTTCCAATAAATGTATTGAGAATCATGTTTGATTTAATCAAGTTAAATAAATGCAATGGTGGAATGCTTCAAAAGTTAATATCCATAGAAAATAAAAATGAACTTACCCTCTTGCGAGCTTATCTCCTCGATATCTATAGAATTCCAAATCCTACACTCATAGAATAAGGGTGATTACTTGTACATTATAACAATTAGCATTTCTAACCTTTATTGAAATCATAAATAAAAACAAATACAATCTAAGGGGAAGAATATCAAAAGCATGATCATCTCCCTTTATTTAAATTAGAAAAGACTACTATAGGTGGGAAGAGCCAAAATCCTCCACTTGAATCCATTCCTTCACATAGAAGCATATCTTTGTTGAAGGTTTCTTTATCCAATGGTCGTGATACATCCTTAATCTATTTCCATTTACTAGAAGAGTCCTTCTGTCTCCATTGATAGATAGTAGTCTCACAAAATAATTATCAAATTTTTTTGATCGATAGGGTCCCAACCATCTTGTCCTCATCTTGCCTTTGAAATATTGGTACTTTGAGTCAAATACTAAGACCCAATCTCCTTCGTTAAACTTCATGTGCTTGATATGAGCATCATGCTAAGATTTCCTTTGGTGTTGAAGAATTTCAGTTTGTTGTTGTGCCTCCATCCTCATCTCATCTAGTTCCAACTTTTATTGATGTCCTCCAAGTCTGTAATTCAAATTCAACTAAAAATAGTGGATTCTTCCCAACCTTGGCCAATTTTATGACATAATCAGTGCATACCAGTAGATAATATTTCCCATGGGATGGGGGATCAAAATGTCAGATGAAATCAATTCCCCACTTCTCAAATGGTCCTAAGACTAAATGAGGATTGAATGGCATCTCAGTAGATAATATAGGCTTCCCCATTCTTTGGCATGCATCACACTACCACATATACTTCTTCACAAATTTGTGAAGAGAGGGCCAATAGTACCGAGCTCAAAGGAACTTGTGAATTGTCATCTTCACTGAGTAATGTCCTCCTCCAAGCTCATCATGAACACACCTACAAAGAACCACATCAGGAAAACATTTAAATAGAATTCCATTACACCATTTGTATGTTGAACTATTTTTAACTAATCTCCTTCATTCCTTATTGGTAAATTAGGCTAGAAAATTCCATGTAGTTAGGTAATTTACAAGATTAGAAAACCATGGAGGCTAGGTTGACACTGCAAACAAGTGCTCATCCGGAAAGTGGTCCTGGACTTCATCTTATTCTCTTGAAATAGTTAATCTCAAAAGGAAATCAGCAACAACATTAGCCTTACCGTGCTTATGAATAATACTCAAGTTAAATTCTTGTAATAAGAGTAACCATCTAATAATTCTACCCCACTACTTATTTATTCATTAAATATTGAATGGCTTTTGTATCCAAGTAAGATAATTTTTGAATTTTTCCAGAGAGTAAACAACAACTAAAAACTCTTTTTCTGTAATGGCATAATTCCTCTTTTTTGGGGTCAGATTTTTGTTAATATAATAGATGGCATACATCCGGTCTTCGTCATCCTTTTGTCGAGGAACAACTCCCATGACCGTGTTAGAAGCATCATTGTGAATATGGAAAGGCTTTCCCTAATTAGGTCCTCTCAAAATTGGTTTAGTAGTTAAATTTTATTTAATCACTTCAAAAACATGCTTGACATTGAGAGACCATTCAAATACACAATATTTTTTTAGTAAAGAAAACATGGGAGAATTTGTTTTACTAAAATCTTTCATAAACCACCTATACTCTAGCATGTCCAAGGAAAATTTTGATATCACTCTAATTTGTTAACGTGGAAATTTAGTAATTACTTCTATATTTTTAGGATAAACCTATATACCTTGGGCAGAAATATGATGACCCAAGACACTTCATTGATTAACCATTATCAGAAATTTTTCATGACTCAAGGAAATTTGGTGCTTCTCACATCTAGTTAATATTTTTTAAATATTGTTCAAAGATTCATCAATAGTGGAACCGTGGATAGTGAGGTCATCCATGTAAACTTCAACACAATGATTTGTAAGATCTAAAAAAATGGCCAAAACTACTCTTTAGAAGGTAGCATGTGCACTACAAAGCCCAAATGGTAGAACTCCATATGAAAATGTACCCCAAGGATAAGTGAAGGTAGTTTTATCCTGATCAGTAGGGGCTATACTAACTTGGTTATACCCGCTAAACCCATACAAGAAGGATAAATATTTCTTTCCTACTAGATTGTCTATAGCCTTGATCAATAAAGGGTAGGGGAAAGTAATCCTTCTTGGTGGCCTTATTAAGTTCCCTATGGTCTATGTAAATTCTCCACTTACCATTTTTCTTGGGAACTATTACTAATGGTGATACCCACTGACTATCAAATATAGGATATATGAATCCTACCTTCAACAATTTTTCTATCTCATTCTTGACAATGTCCCTAAGTACTAGATTAATTCTTCTTTGTGGATGTCGAATAGGTTTAACATCCTCAGTGTAAATATGGTGAGTGAAGATTCTTGGATGAATCCATTTCCTATCGAGATAATCCCAAGAAAAATATTTGAAATTTTTACTCAATATTTCTATGACCCTAGTCTCCTAGATAACCTCTAAATTATTACCAATGGTAAGTTATTTTCCCATTTCAATAGTCACCTATTTAGTATATTTTAGAATCAACAAGCTCGCATCAACAATTAAAGAATTCAAGGGACAAACATGAGGCTATAGTATGTGCAACATATTCATGTTTTCAAGGGACAAAACCTTGGCTAAAGGACATTGCAAATTAGTTAATGTATATTCTTGATGACAAGCATATATTTCTTCAAAATTTCCAATAGAAATGTCACTTACCTCAGTGATATTATCCACTAAATTTGAAACAGTGATTTATGTAGCCTCAGTTTGAATTTCAAGAGCCATAGTTCTGGTTTCCGTAGCTATGTTGTCCTCATTATAATACATTGTGTATGTGAATGTTTGTGATCAACACTTTTTCCATAAGTTTTTTTACTATAATGATGGCTATATAAGAGGAACTCATATCGTTGGTATCTCGAGAAATCAACCCATAATCGATCACAAACATTCACATATGGATGGGAAGGAGGATAAAGTGAAATATTCTTTTCTTTTTCCCATTCAAAATGGTCATTTTTCTTGACCTATAGTCAATATATGTAGCAACAGTAGCTAACTAGGGCCTTCCTAAGATGACTGGATATCCCAACTTCCGAGTTTTAGGTCTGTAAGACCATAAAATTGACAAGATACTCCCAAGATTCAACTGTTACCATTACATCCTTAATCACTCCATCTGCTACATCAATAGATTGATCTGCTAATTGAAGAACAATATTGGTTGGATGAAATCCTATTAATGACATCAGATTGAGCATATTTATTGTTATAACATTGATAGAAACTCCTAGATCTACCAAAATATTTGACATTGAATGATAATTTACAAAATAGTAATCAAAGGACTCCTAGGATCCCCATATTTTTGTGAAAGGAGCTTTCCAACCACAAGGTTAGCTAGATTTCCCTCCACTTTGACTATTTTTGGGTACTTCCTCTTCCTTCCTAGTGTTTTCATGTAATGGCCTCTAATGGTCTGATTTAACTCTGAATGTCCCATATTGCTCTTAAAATTGGGACCTCAATGTTCATCTTTTTCAACTCCTGAACTAGTGTTGTTTCTTCCTCATTCTATGTTTCTTTCAACCACTCGGGAAAGGAGCTTCATGCACATTTTTGTTCCTAGTGGCTTGTGTCTATGAAACATGTTCAGTTTCCTTATTTTCCTTAGGTATATCCTCATTTTCCTCTGGTATCTTCTCATTTTCCTTAGGTAACTCAGTGATAACAATAGGAGGATTTTTTACTATCCTTCTAGACCTTAGTTGTACATTATTAATGACATTCATCTGCATAGTATCACCTTGTCCTACTTCATTAATTGAAGTTGTTTTTAAATTTTTGGGTTAGAGACAAGCTGAGTGGGAAGTTGAGTTTGTGCTACTTGCCCTTGCTGATAGTTTTTGCTATGGGGAAATTAAAGCTTGTTCTTTTTATCCAAACCTATTTGGTTGATTAGCATTCTTCTCAAGTGCCCATTGTTGGTTTTTCCAATGTGGTATATTTGTTGAAGGTGCCAAAACTTGCTAATTTTATGGATGTACCCATGGCGGTGGTTGTGGATAGGATACCCAATTTTTTCGTGCCCATTCAGGTTGTCCCCAAGTTGGTGGAGGAGCCTTATTGGGCCATGACATCATCCATGGGTTCTAAGAAGGTTGAGGGGCATATCTAGATTGATTATTTGATTGAGCTATAGCATTTAATCTCTCTTTCAGTTGAGGTAGGATATTACAATGGTTGGTATCATGATCAGAGACATAAAAATCAAGCACATGTTTGTGACATCTAATGGGCATTCTCTCAAAAGATGTCTCTTTCTAAATTTAGGACTATATATCTAGTGGATATTTAATAACATTGTCCTTGGCTTTCAACCCATCTATGGCTGATGTCAATTATGAAAGGATGTCTATTTTCATGTTAGCCATTTCCTCCAGATGTTATGAGGTACCTAGGGTGTTATTTGATTTTTTTCTTTGTCTCGATGCCTCCTCTTATTTTAGAGTAACTTCTGCATAGCTCGGTATTCTATTTTTTGATGAAGAAATTATTAGATAAGCCAAGAAATAAGAAGATATATTTAAGAAGAAAAGACACGTACATGATTCATAGAAGAAACTTGTTCAGACCAGATGTAGGTCGGAGGTAAGGTATGTTATGTCATCATATATGGATGAAGCAATCGACTATGTGGTGTCGAATACATGGTCAAGAAGTTGGGATTAAGAAGACTTCCAAATCCAAAGCCTTTTCAAGTAGAGCCATAACATCTTGGTAAGTGAGAAAAGCATAGTTTATTTTCAAATTAGATCATATAGAGATACAATATTATGTGATGTTATACCTATAGATGTTTTCCATTTCCTCTTAGGTATACCTTGGCAATTTGATAGGAAAGACAAACAAGATGGAAAGACTAATGTTTAAAAATTACACAAGGGTAGAGCTAAGCATAGTCTCATACCCTTGAAGGGTGAAGCAGGTGATAAAACAAGAAGTTTCATATTAATGACCATGAGGAAGTATTTGCATGAAATAATGCAAATGATTAAGGAGATGAAGATAGTAAAGGAAGTGTCTCCTAGTGATGAGTTGTGGATGAGGAGAGAAGAACCAAGAAAGGTGTTTGGTGACCAAGAAGCTAGTCATACGAAGAAGATGACACTAGAGATAGGTTATGGGAAATACAAATAGATGGTGGATGAGAAGTTCCACCTTGAAAGAGAATTAAATTTCTTAAATGAAGACAAAATAGTGGAAGAAACCATGGGAGAAGCTAGTATGGAGGTCAAGATACCATTGAGTTTTCTAAATAACAAAATGTGGGCATGTTTGTATATAGTAAAAATCATAAAATTCCAATTTTTAGTGAATATGCAGGTAAAAGAAGTGATGAAGGTGATGCCATTGCAAGGAAAGAAGACCAACTTGGTCCTAGGTATGATGAAGAGGAAGGAGTGGATACTCTCATCTTGAGAGAAGAGTTGCAAAGGCTAGAGGAGATGTTTGAGTCCATGAAAGACCAACATGCAGGTGAAGGAAAGTCAAGTGAACATGAAGAAATCATGAAGGAGGTCTATGAGGAAGACCAATCTAAAGAAGTGATGACTACTATACAAACTAAGGATTTTAAGAAAGATTGTTAGGAAGGTAGTAACGAATTCCTTTGAAGTCATATAATGACAAAGAATTACCTCCATAGAGGTCAAGCATGCATGGAAGAAAGTAAATTACATATAGTACATCAAGTAAACAAGAAGAAGAAGTAATGGTTAAGTGAAAAAGAAAGACAGGCAATGCATAGTGAAGAAAGAAAACCAAGAAAAAACAAATTTTGAAGTATTCCAAAAAGAGCGGGACATAGGAACCATGAATAAAGGTAATAGATCTTGTTTTAAGAAATTTATCAACTTTCATGGAGTAAAATAGGTATAAACTAGTCAAGTGAGTCAAGACATAATGGAATTAAGCATATATTCAAAAATCTAGGACAAAGTATTCATTATTTTAGGAATGTAATTGAATCCCTTGAAGGATTAGCAGGATAGATAGTAAATAATGTCTTTGAAATACCAATAATTTTTTTTTCTGCTAGAGATCAACATGATGGTAGAAGTGTCAAAGCATCCGCAATCAAACAAGCAACATGTGGAGTTATTATTTGAAGGAAAATATTATATTTTCAATTTAAATGAATGCAAGTGTCCAATCGGAGAATACAAATCAATTATGAGTCATGAGAAGATATGTTCGTGTTTCTCGGTCTTAGAACTAGACTATGGCTGAGTAACTATGCAAAAACAATTATGTAGGAGCCAAACTACTATGAAGAAAGGACACCAAAGATGGAATGGAAAGCATAAACTCAATTTTCTATTAACAATATTTTGGCCTAATGAGTAATGGTTATGAATATTTGAGTGGAGAGACGTTTGTAAGAAGTCATTAAAGCAACATACAAAGGAGGAAAAGTCAAAGGGTGGAAATAGAACACAATTCTAATGAAGGATTAGAACATAGAGTTGAAGGTAGAACCCAAGAAAGAAATTCCTTTTAACAAGAAACAATATGACACCTTTTCCTTAAGGTAAAAATAACTTTGATACAGTCCCTACCAGTGTGTCTATATGTAAATAAGTAGGAAGAAAGAAAAAGTAAGGTATAGATGTAGAGTGAAGAGTATACTCACATGCATAAGTGGGTAGTACAAGTATCTATTGGAATTAGAAAGGATAAGAAGACAAAAAGTTGAGTTGGCACAAGAGAAATAAAAAAACAAAAAGGATAAAGTGAAGATGAAGTTCGTTCAATTTCTAAGAAAAATTAGACCAAGTATAGTTAAGAAAATCAAAGCAAGGATTGAATCATGTATTCTAGATGGCACTCCAAGTAAGAAGATATGTGACAAGAGAACTATGATAAATGAGACAAAGACATACAAGGTGAATACGAGACAAGAGGAACCGGACCCTAAGCTTGAATAAAAGGATCATATGCAAGCTTGAAGAAGACATCTACAGTTGTACATGCAAGAAAGAAACAAGAAAAAGTGATAAAAACACCATTTCAGCTAGAAGCTCAACTTTTTCTCTCATGGGTAGATGTTGTCAAAATTTCACCCCCCCTGGTAATTTTGATAACATGCATCAGAATATTCAAGTCCCAGGAAAATTGATTGATTCGGGGCCAAAAATCATGTTGCTAGAGTCCCCTCAAATATTTTCTAAGTTCCCTGTCTGAGAGGAAAAGAGCAAGCTCTGAGAAAATGTGAAAAAAGGTTGTAGAAGGCAAGTAGGTTGATCCAGGAAAAAATCGTAAAAATGACTAAGTCCTAGTCCTAGGGGCAGTCGGGACATTTGGGACAAAAAGGCCCGAACCGGCCGGCTCGGCCGAAGTAAGCACAAACAGCCCGCAAAGCAACAGGGACATCTGGGACAAAAGTACGCGGCGGGCGCGAAATGCCGGTTCGACCGAGAAAAAATTGGCTAACTGCTGAGAGGGACACAAATGGGACAATCGGGCCAAAAAGGCACGAACCGGCCGAACCGAGCGAAAAAGGGCCAGACGGTCCAAAATCAAATGGGACAATCGGGCCAAAAAGGCGCGAACCGGCCGAAAAGAGTCAAGTCAGTCCGAAGCAAAGTGGGACAAGCGGGCCAAAAATGCCCGAACCGGCCGAATCGGCCGAAATGAGTCCAGAGGGTCCAAAATCAAATGGGACATCTGGGACAAATGGACGCGAAATGCCCAAACCGGCCGAAATGAGCACAAAGGGCCCAAAATCAAATGGGACATCCGGGACAAATGGAAGTGAAGTACGCGAAGGAGCCGAAGACCAATCGAAGCGCCACATGTCCTCACAGAGAAAAAGTCAAAAGGTCAAAGGGGCGAGTTATCGAGTCTTCGAACCGAACCAATGAAATGGTGCCACGTGTCCAAGTTTAACGGGCCCACAAGCAATTTCAAAAGGAAATCCCGTGAAAGATGGAGGAGAGAGAATTTATCGTCTAATCAGCATGTGCCACGTGTCGTCCGGATGGCGAAGAGCGGAAAACATTTTAAAATTCGTTTTGATCATTAGTGCCCTAAATCTTCGGATTGCCATATCTTTTGATCCGAGCTTGGATTTCCACATTCTTTATATCAACGGAAAAGCTTGTTGAGATACTCTACATGATTCTGGGATCAATCTCAATTTTGGTGCATCAAGAGAGAAAATTGAGAAACGGCTCGACGTGTGGTAATGGCCAGAAGCGACCTTTCAACAACCCGTTTTAATGCTAATGGGTCGCATTCTTCTTCTGCACGGCCAGAAGTGACATTTCAGCAGCCAAATTAATGCAGAATGGGTCGCATTCTCCTCAAAATCACTCAAGGTGATAGGGTATGGGTTGGTAAGGTATCCCATGCCGTTTTAATGCATTGGCATTCAATGAGGAATGGGCTTGCACGTCTTCCCACGTTTCTGTCTCCTGGGCTCGACCCATGCAATGTAAAAGCCAGATTTGGCTCATTAAAAAAAAAAAAAGAAGTTGTTCATTCTTTCTGCTCTGCCCTCCCTTCTTTTCTTCTCTAGGGTTGAAAATGGAGTTCGGACCTCCTCCCTTTCTCTGTAATGGCGTTCCTGCCTTTTACCATTAATGGAATGATGTTCTGTGCAAACCTCTGGAGCAACAAAACGTGTTCTGTGATGCATCTGTCCATCCTCTCTCGTTTTTGCTTGTCTTCTTCTTGCCTCTCTTCATTGCAGGTGTCTGTGCATGTTTGAATGTTCATTGCAGGTTCGGAGCTGTGTTCATGGAGTTTTGGGACATTTTCTGTGTGAAATCTATCCTTGGGTTTGTGATGCTTCTGTCCATCCTTCCCAATGGCTCACCTCTCTTTGTCCCATGGCAGTTTTGATAGATGTTCAACATCCTCCTTCTCTGGTGTATCACCGTTTTAGTGTAGGCTTTTGTTCTTTTCCTTTCTCTCTCTCTCTCTCTCTCTCCTTGGCATGGTTAGATTAGGATTAGATTAGCTTGCCTGCACTGGAATAGCTTGTGGCAGGTAGTTTAGGAGCAGGAACCAGCCTTCTCTGGAGATTCCTCTCTCGGTTTTACAAGTCCCACACTTGGAGAGAGGTTTCCATGTTGTGCAATCACACTGGATGCCTGAACATCAACCTAGAAGCCTGATGTGTGTCTAGGGGTGCTGTGATTTTGCACTAACAGTTTTGGCACGCCGGGTGGGACCTTAGAGGTCTTTCACTTCATCTTTTGTAGGTTGGTGTGTTCCTGTGAAGATTTCAGCCTTTGGAGGCACTTGCAAACACATCTGGTGACTCCATCTGATCAGCAACCCATTTCTCTGAGCTTGCAGACCCGTTTCCATACATTTTCATCCATCTTTCTTTCCATCCCTTTCATTCTTTTCCATTCCATGAAGTTGTGCAATCATGACTTCATTTCCATCATGGATTTCACATCAACAACAGCAAGCATTCCACCTCCAACACATTTTACAAATCCTCCGATCAGCATGCATTCTCATATGAACAGCAAGCGTGCAAAGTCGGTTTGGCAATGGAGCTTTCCAAGAGCAAGAGTGTGCATACAATGAAGACCATCAGATCCAAGATGCTGGTCAGTTGGAGAAAATCCAAAAGATGGAGGTGGGGATGGTGCATTCTAGAGCAACAGCACAAATGAAAGCTTTTGGAATCGGTTACAGGACTCCTTGTCCATGGGAGGCCCTTTTCCCGAGACACTTCACCATCGGGAGAAGCTGGACTTCATGATAAAGATGCTGCCCCAACTTGCACAATGGACAGCAGAAATAGAGGCCTATACATTCGGTGTTGAACAACCTTGTCAATGGGTAAGTTCTACACCATCATCTGGTCTTTCTCTTCCCATTACTCAAGCAGCATCATCTCATTTGGACTTGCAAATTTCAAACCCTCCATCTGCTGTCCCAAATGTTGAATCCATGTCTCCACCTCTCAGTCTTCCATCTCATCTCAATTCTTCTTTCCTTTTCCCTTCCAAACAGTCATCCCCTCCACAAGAGCTAACAGAAATACCCCCTCCTCCAAAGAAACAAGAGGTTTCACTGCCTCCACCACCACAAAAAATTGTAAAATCAGTTGAGTTTCAGCCCATTCCTCCTCTTGCATTCCCAAATCCATGTTGGGAGGATGAAAATCAGAATGCCAGTCAAGGAAAACAACAGCAAAAAGAGAGTGCCAACAAAGATGAAGAAATTCAAAATCTGAAGAGTTGGGCTCTTAGATTTGGGATGACAAAGATCCCCTTGATGGTTAAGCCTACAGAAGAGGCTAGGGTTGGAGAACAAATGGTGGTGAGGACTGATTTTGTTGGAGAAGAAGATCTTGCAGTCCCAACTTGTCCTCTAGAGCAACAAATTGAAGAGTTTGACTTGACAAACTTCATGCTGGAGGAGGAGTTCAATCAAGAGCAAGATTGTCTTCAAACATTGGAGGAAGGAGAAGCTGCTCCAGATCCAAAAGAAGAGGAGCACATTCTAGCTGTGGAGGAGAAAAGTGCAGATCCAAGGGCTTTGAGCACAAAGCAGGCTACAGGAGAACCTTCAGTTCTTCTTTCCACTTCATCTCTCTCAAGTTCTAGTACTAAAGAGGAGTTTGATCTCTCAAACTCAATATTGGAGAGTGAAGGAAACCATGGTGGTCAAGTTGCAGATCAAGAGGACACCATGGAGGAAGTTGAGCATTTGCAGCAGGATAGCAATTAGGAAGTTTACCTGTCAGATTTGGAGGACTGTTTTGATGGAGAAGAGCCGGTTGAGTTTTCACCATTCTCTCTTTCATCATCCACATTCCAAACACCAGAGCCTGCTGCCATGAAGGAGAGCTTTCATTTGCAGCAGCCTGCATCTTACAACAGCCCTTTGGAATCAAAATTGGAAGATTCTAATCTTCCCTGTTCTTCATTGGAGGAAGAGAAAGGGCAGAAGGGTTCTACCATTGCTTCCACACCATCCATTCAAGGTCTACAAGAGGACTCCATTCTTGGAGTTGAAAATCAGAGCTATGGGCATATCAAACGGATCAGACCTTGCCCAATCAGGTATTTGGCTTCATTGGAGCCAAAGGAGAAGCCACAACCAGTCATGCTTGCTTCTGAGCATGAGGATGAGCTAAAAGTACCAAGGATCAGCTGCCATACCTCTCCAATCCAAATGTAGAGCAACTAAAAGAGGTATTGGATTTATTTTCAGTTGATACCTTGATGATTTGGATAGAAGACCAGCTTCTTGTTGATTTTCCATCCATCCAAACAGCCATGATCAGTGCCAAATCAGTTGCATGGCTGCCAATTTTGAAGAAAGGGAGCTATTTTGCACAACCAGTTGCAGGGTTTGTTTAGCTTGCCTTTGCTTCCAGTTAAAGTAGAGTAGTTAGGTTTGCTTTCAGCAGAAGAAGTGCTTGTGCACACTCTGCATGTTCCATTTGGGGCATGTATGATTTTCGAGTTTGTACATAGTTTTGGTGTTGCTGGTTCTGCTCTTGCACAGTTCATTTCAGTGGCATCTTGGTGAAGACACTCCAGGTTCAATGGGTTTCCAAGTGGCTCAGAGGGAGGTTTTCAAAGTTCAGATCAGTTGCAGGTTGCAACTCATGACTCCATGCCCAATGGATGCTTCAGGCTACTGATCATTCATCTAGCAGGCAGATGACCCCGCTGAGTCGCCAAACTGTTGTCAAAATTTCACCCCCCCAGGTAATTTTGATAACATGCATCAGAATATTCAAGTCCCAGGAAAATTGATTGATTCGGGGCCAAAAATCATGTTGCTAGAGTCCCCTCAAATATTTTCTAAGTTCCTGTCTCGAGAGGAAAAGAGCAAGCTCGAGAAAATGCGAAAAAAGGTTGCGAGAAGGCAAGTAGGTTGATCCAGAAAAAATCGTAAAAATGACTAAGTCCTAGTCCTAGGGGCGATCGGGACATTTGGGACGAAAAGGCCCGAACAGCCTCGGCCAAGTAAGCACAAACAGCCCAGCAAAGCAACAGGACATCTCGGGACAAAAGTACACGGCGGGCGCGAAATGCCGGTTCGACCGAGAAAAAAATTGGCTAATCATTTGTGAGGGACACAAATGGGACAATCGGGCCAAAAAAAGGCGCGAACCGGCCGAGCCGAAAAAAGGGTCGACGGTCCAAAATCAAATGGGACAATCGGGCCAAAAGGCGAACCGGCCGAACCGGCCGAAAAGAGTCAATTCAAGTCCAAGCAAAAGTGGGACAAGCGGGCCAAAATGCCGAAAACCGAAGGCCGAATCGGCGAAAATGAGTCCAGAGGGTCCAAAATCAAATGGGACATCTGGGACAAATGGACGCGAAATGCCCGAACCGGCCGAAATGAGCACAAAGGGCCCAAAATCAAATGGGACATCCGGGACAAATGGAAGCGAAGTACGCGAAGGAGCCGAAGACCAATCAGAAACTGCCACGTGTCCTCACAGGAGAAAAAGTCAAAAGGTCAAAGGGGCGAGTTATCGAGCGCTGAACCGAACCAATGAAATGGCGCCACGTGTCCAAGTTTAAGGGGCCCACAAGAAATTTCAAAAGGAAAGCCCGCAAAAGATGGAGGAGAGAGAATTGCTCGTCCAATCAGCACGTGCCACGTGTCGTCCAGATGGCGAAGAGCGGGAAAACATTTTAAAATTCGTTTTGATCTGTTCCGTGCCCTAAATCTTCAGATCGCCATATCTTTTGATCCAGAGCTCGATTTCCATGTTCTTTATATCAACGGAAAGCTGTTCGATGCTCTACATGATTCTAGGATCAATCTCGAGTTTTGGTGCAGTTTGAAGAGAGAAAATCAAGAAACGGCTCGACGTGTGTGGTAATGGCCGTGGGACCTTTCAACAACCCGTTTTAATGCTAATGGGTCGCATTCTTCTTCTCGCACGGCCGGCGAAGTGACATTTCAGCAACAAATTAATGCGAGAATGGGTCGTATTCTCCTCAAAATCGCTCAAGGTGATAGGGTATGGGTTGGTAAGGTATCCCATGCCCTTTTAATGCATTGGCATTCAATGAGGAATGGGCTTGCACGTCTTCCCACGTTTCTCCTCCCGAGCTCGACCCATGCAATGTAAAAGCCAGATTTGGCTCATTAAAAAAAAAAGAAGTTGTTCATTCTTTCTGCTCTGCCCTCCCTTCTTTTCTTCTCTAGGGTTGAAAATGGAGTTCGAACCTCCTCCCTTTCTCTGTAATGGCGTTCCTGCCTTTTACCATTAATGGAATGATGTTCTGTGCAAACCTCTGGAGCAACAAAACGTGTTCTGTGATGCATCTGTCCATCCTCTCTCATTTTTGCTTGTCTTCTTCTTGCCTCTCTTCATTGCAGGTGTCTATGCATGTTTGAATGTTCATTACAGAGTTCGGAGTCAGTGTTCATGGAGTTTTGGGACATTTTCTGTGTGAAATCTATCCTTGGGTTTGTGATGCTTCTGTCCATCCTTCCCAATGGCTCACCTCTCTTTGTCCCATGGTAGTTTTGATAGATGTTCAACATCCTCCTTCTCTGGTGTATCACCGTTTTAGTGTAGGCTTTTGTTCTTTTCCTTTCTCTCTCTCTCTCTCTCTCCTTGGCATGGTTAGATTAGGATTAGATTAGCTTGCTGCACCGGAATAGCTTGTGGCGGTAGTTTAGGAGTAGGAACCAGCCTTCTCTGGAGATTCCTCTCTCGGTTTTACAAGTCCCATGCTTGGAGAGAGGTTTCCATGTTGTGCAATCACACTGGATGCCCGAACATCAACCTAGAAGCCTCGATGTGTGTCCAAGGGTGCTTTGTGATTTTGCACTAGCAGTGAGAATGATGCAAGTGCATCGGTAAGAAGTCATAAAGAGGTTCATGTGTGATTGAGGTATAGGTTGTTTTAGGATCAAGTGTTGTCATTTTTCCAAGTTTAGTATGCAAATACTAAAAAAAAATTGAATGTTGTAATAAGGCCTATTTAGTGCGTATAAGGGCAATTGTTTTTCAAATAAAGTATGATTTTCTTATATTCACATGTGAAAAAGTTTAGTAAGTGATATTAGGCTTGTTAAAGTCCTTCTTAAGCTAGGAAAATGGTTGAGTTGTCTTAGGAGGTTGAGTGAAGGTAGGGAGTGGTTTTAAGAATGATAATTTGAGAATTTTGGTCAAGAATATGTAATTCTCTTGAAAATATGAATGTAACAAAGGTGATGGAACATGGATAAATAAATTAAGAAGGTTTTAATAAAAGATTTAGTGTATTGTGAGAGGTATGGTATGCTTCTTCTATACATACTTTAACAATCCTATGACGATAGTGAGCTTTGAATGTGACAATCATGGAGATGGGAGATTTTGAAGACCGTGATTACATGAACAATTGAGTAAGGTCAAGATAATCCTCATCAAACTTTTGTAGCCTTTGAAATTCCATATTAGATCTTGTAACTCTAATTTTCTAGTCTTGGGCTTAGACTAGGGCATCAAGCCATCTTAAATGTACCCAGCCAAATTGAATGAAAATTTGAGGAAGGTCTACCTAAGGGTGTCCTAGGGAATTACAAAGTTTTGAGGCCCAATTCAAAATTTGGAAGGAATTACAAGAAATTTTATAGTCTAGTACTAACTCGAGTGCTACAGATTAAGAGGAATTTTTATCTCTCGAAAGTGCACCTTGTAGAGAGATGGCTTCAGGTGTTCTAATATTTCTCTAGATCTCTCTCTTTTGTAGATAAAATGGAAACACCTCAGTGTCTTGGGTATACCTATTATTGAGGTGAGTCTCTAGTATCAAGGCCTATTCATTTTTATGTATCCCGAACTATATTTTTGGGGTTTTGAGGGTAAAAATATGTTTATAAATGATTTAAAAGAAAACTGGGGTGATACAAAAATTGGTTGAGGGATTTAATTGAGTACATGCATGAGTATCTCGAGAATGGATTTTGGATGCACAAACCAATAGTTTTCAGTAGAATATTAAGGAAAAACACTTGATGTATTGAGGGAAAGATTCACAACAATAGTGATAAGATAAACATGCACACTAATATCATGTAGAAAATACTAAATTTGCAATAGGGTAAGATGATTAACCAGGGAATTTGACATTCACAAGGATTAACAAGACATACACAAGACTGTAATTTATTGGAAAGGCAAAATATAATTCTCATTCAAAGGGCAATAACTGGGAAAAATCTACTTCAGCACTACAGTGTCAAAAAGTCATCCTCTGTGCTTTGCCAATGCACACAATATATAGAAAAATTATCCATCCCACCAATCCTAAAAATAAACTAAAATTTTACTCACCCATGTATCCTATTTTTATCCTTTATCATGAATAAATAAAGGAATAAAAATAAGCATGCTAATACAATGAGGCATTAATAGCCTTGGTTACAAAAATACAACTCAGTCAAATTACAATTGACTATTCTATTTTTAATAAGGTTGGGTGAATAATTCTTCTAATAATAAACTTTTCTTGATGAGAAAGTCTTCTCCAATGCATGAAATCTCTATCTTCTTTTGCTTGATGTGACATCTATAATTTTGATCCACTTGCCCCTTTGGATGCACATGTAAAATAATGTGTCCCTATGTGTGAGCAAAAATAAATCCTGAATTAGCAATACTTGGCAAAATATTCACCCATGTATCCATCTTGTTGGGGACCACCTTTGGTTCTAATGTAGACAACGTTTTCTTCTAGTGGTCACATGAAGAATGCACCATACTATTGTTTGCTTTCTAAGACCTCCCTCTGTGGGGACCACTATGAACACTTTGTACCATTCTGGATTCGACCTCCTTTTGAATAATCATTGGATGACATTATTTGGTGACACTACCCTTTTGGTTTGACATTGGCATAGACTAAGGTCAAGATATGAATCAACTATCATTTGATTATAATAGGCCACCTTTTGACCATTGACATAGACTAAGGTTTTGTTCTTCATAACAATATTTGATCATGATTTACCTTTTCGGTGATTATAGTCGTTGGCACTTTATATAAATCTTCAACCTTTAATAGGCCAATGCAATGATTTTGTTTGAATGATGTGGGATGGCCCCCTCCCACGGTGACTCAACCCTTTGCATACTTGGTCAGTGGCATCTAACTCGGGTTGAGTTAATCGTAACCCTGAGTCTGCATTGATAAATTAAAACCAACACTAGTCGTTGATTCTCTGACTTGCTTCATCTCTAACCATTGATCTTCTGATCTTTGATTAGGGTTTTTGATTTGGCATTTAATGTGGTCGGTGCACTTTGTGACCATGGTGATTAGCATTGGAATTGGCAAGGGTTTTTATGGTACATTTGATCTTGTCGATTGTTTCTCATCCATCCATTCTTTAACTCAGGTTGAGTTAGATTTACATGAGGTCGAGTTTGGATTGTTAAAAAAATTATACCTAAATCATTGTTTAATTTGAATTTCTCATTTCGTGGGTGAAGCCCTAGATAATTTGTTCCAGACCGCCATTGATTATGTGTACGAGCTTCAAGTTTCCTCTGTAAATCAATTCTACAAGGATCTGCACATTATCATTTTCCATCATTTTTATCCCTTAATTTCGATCTCTTGAGCGAGAATCTGTGGAGGCAATCATAGTTGGTTTTGAACTCTCTGGTTCTATGTAATGTGATACAAGCTATGATTTTCTTGACATTTTACTACTAGTTGGGCATCGACATTGTAGTCCACTGTATTCATGGGCACCTCGTTCTCATTGTTGTTTCTGCTCCCAAACTTGATTGTGAAAATTGATGCTATGGTAAGTTTCGAGCTCGAATTCAGTTCTTTCGAGCTTTTACCTGTCACTTATTTATTTATTTTTCCTACTCGACAATATTCTAAAGAATTATTTGAACTTCTGTGATTTTTGTGATTCTTGAGCCTCTGAACCTTCTGAGAGCATTTTTAGAGTAAAGTCATTTATGGGTATTTGAGATTTCCTTGCTCCACCTTGATGCTTTGAGGATTTTGAATATTTTCTTTGAAGAATGGTAAGTTTATTCATCCTCCTTGCATTTGTTGAGAATATTGTGGAAATAAGAGTTATGCTTTGTGTATTTAATCGAAACTCCTTTCTTTACCTTTGGTGAGCTCACAAAATTTTGAGACCTTGATAAAATTTTCCATTGATCTCTGGGTAATAAGTTTTGTAACTTATGTCTATAGAGTTAAATTGAATTCAATTATCTAATACTAAGTTTGATGAATTTTGATTTTTAATTCCTAAATTTGGGTACTCGTAATCTTATGATTTTTGATTTTAATCCACTTTGTGAGTGCTCAAATAAACACCCCATGAAATGAATATTTAGGATTTGTTTGCTTGCTTAATATGGCTTGAACCTTCTCTATTTTGTATCATTCTCATTTATTTGCATGAAGGATTTATGTAAGTGGCTAGAACAGTTAGATCTACTAATACCCATTAATGGGGTTGTGATTTTTGACTTGGGCATGCATGAAATGTCAAATCCAAAGTATTCTTACACCTGGGTCTTGTGTTTCTGAATGATATTTCTAGCCTTGTATCTCTGAATGGAAAGTGTTGGAATTTCGAAGTTGGGTTTGAGATCTATTTAATGTTTATCTACTCATATATTGAAGTTTTCATGATTTTGTTTAGCCTACTATATGCCTAAAAACCACTTTGTTCCTCAACGAATTGGTTTGTTTTCCATTTTCCCACACGATTTGCCATATTTTAAGGTAACTTATTCTTATTTACAACTACAAGGGGATTTAATATTTTGAAGGAACTCTATCCATTTATCTTGATCTGGGTTTGAGTTTCTTTCTTAGTCTGAGAAACCCTTGCCATGACTGATTTGTTTTGTTACTTGTATGAATGTCACACGAATATCATACTTTTTGAGTTTTGTTTTCACCGAAACTCTGATTTTCTTGAATGTAACTTGATTTTTTTTCACCTTGTGACTCCATTTGGTACTGAAAATTTTGGGAAAATATGTGGTTTTGTGGTTTCACCTCTGTGGAAAATCTATGATAGGAACTTAAAAAGAGTGAGTGGACATGAGACATACATTCATCATAGAGCTTAGAATGACTTCTAGATCAATGCAGTCATTCTATAAAAGGATACTTAACAATTTATAGAACTAAACTGAAAAGGAAATGTATAGGAGTTTATATTCATTCATATAACACATATGAAAATAGAACTACGTATATATGTATAAACCAGAGTCTATTATATTTATATTCCATCATATCCAACAACCTCATCACATGCATTAGATCCATTACAGAATATCATAATATGGCAGACCAAAGTCATACATCATAACTAGATTAGAGTCCTCCTAAACATGAAAGGAAAATTTCATACCCAAACCCCTTGATACATCCTTCCCCTATAGGTCATCTACCCAACCCAATAGAGTTCCTCACAACATTTCTAGAGCTCCACTCTCTATTGATCTATATCTCAATTCCTCTATGGGCTGCTTGTATTTATAGGCCTCTTGAACTACCAACCCACCTTTCTGAGGCTTCAGATCCATCACCAAGTGTCCAAATGTGGTCCTCCATGGGAGCATGCTCCTCCAGGCCTGAGCTCTCCACTCCTTGCCATGATGGTCTTCTAGAAGCTTCCATCGCATGGGCATATTCCTTCCTAGGCCAACTATCACTAGGCTGGCACCTTATCCACTCCACATGCATGTAGTCGGGTCATGCTTTTCACGTGTCCTTCCTGATATGCCAAATATGGCTAAGTCCCAAAATCCTTGCTTTTCTTGTGCACGCGCTACTTTTTTTCTATTAAACCCTCCTAGAACCCTATCCTATGTGCTTTCTCCTTGTGTGCCCTTCTTTAACAAGGCCTTGCATGCCCACGCACCTTCTTGTACTTAGCCAATAAATCAGGGTCCCAACATCACCCCACACTATGCCTGTTCTCCACCCATGGGAACATGTCTTCAATGAATAAAGAATTACAATAGATACTCTAAAAAAAATAATGATTTGGAAAAGAATAAGGGAAAGAAGAATTGGGAAAGATGAAAGAATGGGGAAGTGTTGTTACTTACTATGAATAGAGAGGAAAATATTTCTTCAATTCAGCCTCCAACTTATTCCAGGCATCAACTTCATTTTGTGCTCTTTGGCAGAGGTCACCGACTAGGGTGCTTACCTCATCAAAACCTAGTCCATCTCTCCTTGAGTATTCATTGCCTCAACCACCCCTTCCAGTTGCTTTCCCACATCCTCAAGTGCATCCATCCCCCTTGTGATTTGTGGGTACAACCCTTTCATCCGGTTCTTGACTAAACCTCATAGGACTTCAATGGCTTCAGACTTCTTCTCAACCTCGGCTAAGATCCTATCCCACTCCACTCTATTCCCTTTGTTCTTCTCTTGGAATTATTTGAGCTCTACCTCATGAGTGGTGAAAAAGAATGCTCACCACTCTATCCCTATCTACACAGTTGTCATACGCGGCCTCAACAACTTTGGTAGCAATTTTTACATCAGCAAGGACCTTGTTGTACTCGGAAATGATTGCTACAACCTTCATTTTGTCTTCCCTTTCTAGGCGCACTGATACTTCTTCCATGGACTCTAAGGCCAATGGTTGCTTCCTCTCATGGTGAGGATACGTGTTAAGTCTTCTAGGCACTCTAGGGAAGATCCATACTTTTGTGGGTGGTGCTAGGTCTGGATGCTTCAAAAAATGGCATATCTGTGATGGATTCTACCTTCTTGTATACCTCACACACCCTTGCCTTCTCTTCCCTTAGTTCACACTTTAGCTACGCATGCATTGATTAGTTCCTCCCACTTTAAGTCCTTGGTCCTTTCTTTGAGCTCTTCTTCCTTCTTCTCTAGCTCTACCTCTAGGAATTTTACCCTGTCGTTCCTCCCAAATAACCTAGCTTCTAGTTCAACCGAGACCTTGTTCAAGCACATTACAGACTTGTTCATCGATAGTAGCTATTGAGTGCTCACCAAGGGGTTGTCTCCTTTTGACTCAGGCACTTCATTATTTCCCCTTGGCTTACTTCAAATTCTAGCTCATCGATGTGGGACTCAAATTCCCATGAAAGCATTTTCCTTGTCCATGGGTATGCACCTTCCACATCAAATGATGTCATGGCCAGAGTTGCTTCTATTGGAATGGTGCCTTGGAAACACACACACAACACCTTGTTTGGATCATCAACGTAACCCATCCTTGGTCTCTATCTCTCATGTGCCTTCCTCTATGTGCATGTGCCCTTAGGAATAGTTACCATCAGACTGGGGCCTCTTGCTGCTCATGATCTTTTCCCATGCTTTCTTCTTTATCTTCATTCATAACTATTTCAGCGTTTGCTCCAACTCTTGTTCTACCAAGGCTTCAATGATTTTCACCACTTCCTTTTTCTACCACCTCATTTACCTACTCCTGCAGTGGGGCTTGGAGTCTTGATTCTTCATACTCACTTCTTCGCTTCCTCCCTTATCTTGGGCACCTTCCCCTCCTAGGCTACCCTTCCTCCATACGAAGTGAAACTCATTTTCCTCTTCTCCGCCCTCTTCCTCTAATCATGCACACTAAAAACAAGTGGTTCTTGGGCCCCTTTAGGTTCATCTTCTTCATCATCATCCCTTTCACCCCTGTAGGCCTCTAAGCTCTCTGTGTCCTCCGACTCAGCCTCCTCCATCACCTTTTGTTTCTTCCTAACTAGGGATTCCAGTATGGGAGATTCAGCTCTTTCTTCCTCCTCTAGGTGACTTCTCCTTTGTGATAGGATTTTCTTGTTCTGCACCTTTTCTCTAACTAGAGACTTCTTCCTATGTGTGTAAATGCTTGTCCTAGCACTTGTCTCCTGGCACCCCCACTTGTTGGCATATTCTGACACTTGGTGCCTCTTTCCCTTGCACTTCTTCTTTTCCTTTCTTTGTTGGCATGGGGATTCCTTCTTCCCATGGGGTCTTCTGGGATGGAGACATCACATTCCAGGTATGTGCCCTTCTCAAACTTTGGCCTTATGCATAGATATACACGCACATGTGGTCCTTCCTACAATTGGAAAAGTTCAAAGGCTTTGTCATCTGGACCTCATGGGAGACATACCTCTCCACATGTGCACTTCTTCTTGGGGTAAACGAGTTATCTACACATAGCTCCTGTGGTCTTGATCCACCTCACTAAGGTCAAACCTTAGTCTTTTTTCCTCTGTAAACCGGTTTACCCTTTGCTTGGAAATATAAGGCTGTGAAAGAGAATGGGAGTTTACACCATGGGCTCATGGTTTCATCCACCAACTTGAATCTGCCAATGCAGAAGTGTTGGTACACTACAAATTCAGCTTCTCCCTCTAAGTGTAGGAAATTTCTCTGGGATCCTCCACTCTACCCCAATGCATCCCTTAAGTGCTTATACCATTTCTCAAGATGTGCCTTGTGAATGGCCATCATGTTGTCACAAGTGTACTTTGTGAATCTCTTTGTGGGTGATGGATCCTCCACTGGTACTCCCATATAGCCTTGTCCGGCCCATCGGGCACTCCGATCTCTAAAAACATGATGGTCAAGAGGACATTTCCAAAGAGTATCTTGTCACCTTCTTACGCGCTACTTGCTAATAATCTCATCCATGATGTATGTGAAAAGTTGTAGATGGCACCTTCTGATATCCTTTTACAAACATTTAACCAGGACTTGTTCACTTGCATCCACCTCTCTTGGTCATTTAACTTGGTCACCAGGCACGTGGCCATTTTCATCACCGGGTCTGTGATGTCCATGATATCAAAGTACCATGACCCCTTCTTATAAGCGTATGTGGTCACTATTTCTTTGATGGATTCCTTGTCACTCAAGTCATCATCTATACTTTCTCCTTCACAGATGAGGCCTGTGAATTTTGAAATCAGCTGAGGAGTTATGCACATCTTGCACCCTGTGAAGTAAAAGTGGTCCTCATGTATGCACATGACATTAACCATTGATAGAGGCACTCAGTTTTCCAAAATAAGGCAACTCATAGAGTTGCAATAATCCCGCCTTCTCCAACTTCACTTTTACCTCATCACTATAAATAGGAAAACCCTCTGGTGTCCTTTTGTTTGTTGGGTGCACACAACTCTAATGCCATTTCCTTTTCCATCATGTTTGTGTGATGGTTGTAATCACTTACACCATTTTCCTTAAATGGGACTCCCATTCCATCCCAAGAAAAACCCCATCCGGGTACTATTTTCAGCGTACCATTCTTCATTTGTACTTGTGGGGGTTTCTAGTTTTTTCCCTTTCCTTTTCCCTTGCCCTTTCCTTTGGGCTTCTTAGGTGATATAGTTGGTTTCTTAGGTGCCATGGTTTAGGTTATCTTAGCACTTCAACTTCTCTTACTTTCTCTACTTTTCTACCTCCTCTAGTCCCAGATCTCAAACTTGTGAAGAAACCCTTTTCAGCCCATGCCCTAGCTGTCCAAACCCTAACTAGGAATATCCTCTTTCACAAGATGACACTTCTCCACAACTCTTTTTCTCTACACCCGTGAACTTCTTTCCTTCTAGTTTGTAGATCAAATCTAGTCACTCACGGTTAAATTTCTCAAATTTTTCTTCACACGGATCAACTCTAGAAACCCTAGTTCACAAGAGCTCTTCTTTCTTCATATTCACAAATGTTGATAATGAAGTGCTCGACCTTCTATTTATAATTTTTCCCACTTTTTAGCATTAAATGCTACTTCACCTACCACCATACTTCAACACTTATTACAGGATTTTTCCACTAAGCTCGGACTCTAGCACCCTCACTCACACACCCATACTTGCATGGATAATCCTACAACCTTCTGGCGCAAAACAATCTATCTAATAGAAGGCTCTTACGCACACGTGTGTTACCAAGTGCCGAAGGTACTTCTTCCATCCTCACGATTTTTTCTCTCACCTACCTCATGTTGTTTTTTTGCTTCTTTCTCCCTTGTACGTGGAACCAAAATGTAGCCTTATCCTGATACCAACCATCCTCATTCACCTTTTCTCCTATGCACTTTCTTCCATAGGGCCATTCAACCGGGATTTCCAACACAATCCTTCCTGGCACTTCACACTTTGCACTTTCCTTCACATTATTCCACCCCACACTAAAATGATGTGTGGTCCTCTGCATTCACAACCTTCAAAAAGTAAAGAGGTTACCAGCAAAGGCACAAAACAAAAACAACAACAAGAAAGGGAAACACAAGAAAAGAAAAGCACTAAAGGAAATCCTAAACTATCTGGCAATACTACCTTATTACAAACACCAAGAAGACTTATTTATAGTAGGGCTTCAACCTACTCCCATTAAAGTGTCTTGGAAATCTCATCCCATCCAGCACTTGTAAATGGCACGTGCCTAAATCAAGGATGTACGAGATGATGTAGGGACCCAACCAATGGAATTTTAACTTCCCAGGATGGCACAAAAACTTGGAATCATATAGTAGCACCATCTTCCCAACCTCAAACTTTTTGTTCTTAATGTGATGATCATGCCATGCCTTTTGTTTTGCTTTTTCAGTCTTCTGGCTCCACCTGGAAAGTGATCATCTTTCATCCAATTGCATTAACTTGTCAATTCTTTCTTCCAGTGCTTGTTCATCATAAAACCTCCTGCACACACGCTATATACATGATGGTAACATGAATTCAACTGGTAGGACAACCTCCATGCCAAACACCAATTGAAATGGTGTGGCCTTATTTAACCTCTTGTAGGTTGTCCTATATGCCCATAGAATTGCTGATACTTTTTCATCCCAATCCTACCTACCAACGTCACAAATTTTGGTTAGGGTATGACTTAGTATCTTGTTAAATGCCTCCATGGTTCCATTTTCTTGTGGATGGTAAGGGGTAGTCTTGTGATGAGCCACCATGAATTCTGCTAATAGAATCCTTACTATCTCATTTAAGAAATGTGTACCCTATCACTAGTCAAACTCAAAGGGCATCCATACCTTGTAATAATGTTTTCCCATAGGAACCTTGCTGCAGTAGTTGTTGTACAATCCTTAGTAGGTGTTGCTTCTTCCCACCTTGTCAAGTAATCTATGCAAGTGATTATATAACGTGACCCAGTCCTACGCGTGGCTGGTGCAATAGGGCCTACAAAGTCTATAGCCCACTTTTTGAAGGGCTCAAGTGCTGGGAATAGGGCAGAGGCATTTCATCTCTTCACCCTAGTTTTCCAATGTGCTGACAATGGTCACACACCTTGCAATATTCCTTGTAGTCTTGATATAGGGTCTCCCACCATAATCCAACCATCAATATCTTGTGTGCAGTGGCATCACCTACATAGTGTCCACCTACACTACCTTCGTGTGCCTCTTCTATTATGGCTAGGTGCTCATGTTCTAGCACACACCGTGTGTAGAATCTCATCACGTCCTAATTTGTATAAATCCCCACTAATCAACATGTAGGGCATGGAGCGTATAGCTAACTAATTTTTATCCAATGCCTTCATTCCTTCCGGCTACTACACCTATCTTGAGAAATACTACAATATCTTCTAAGTCTGAGGGCACATGCCACAACCTAAATAGTTGTGCATCTAGGCATGGTATCCTCAATGCTTTGCGCATCCTCCCTGAATCGATTCTAGACAAATGATCAGTCTAGAATTACTTTTTCCTTGGTTTTGACAACCACCATGAACTCAAATTCTTGGAACAATAGTACCCACCACATATGCGCCCTTGTAGAATGGGCTTGTTCACTAAGTATTTCAATGCCATATGGTCAGTGTAAAATATAAAAGGGGTTTCCAAAATACTATCTAAACTTGTGAAGCACGTAGATCATTGATAATGCCTCACGCTCAGTTGTAGTATAATTCTTCTCTCGCTGGTGTCAACTTCCTTCTTACAAAGCATAAAGGATGATCAACAATCCCTTCACCAGTTGTGCAAGTACTGCTCCAATGGCGGTTCCTGAGGCATCAACATGAACATGGAAGGGCTTATCCCAAGAGGGGAATCATAGTATGGGCATGGTGATAAGCCTATCCTTTAAAGTGTCAAATGCCTTCTATTGCACCTCTCCCCAAAGGAAGGCACTCTTGTGTCTAAGTAACTCTTCTAAAGGTGCACGGTGATCTTGGTATCCCTTGATGAACTTCCTGTAGTAACCCATGTGTCCAAGGAATCCACACACTATGCTTTGACTAGTAGGCTCCCCCAATCCCACAATTACTACAACTTTGGCGGGATCTACTAGTAAGCCCTCCTTACATATGATGTGCCCCAATAATGTTCCAAATGGGGTAGCAAAGACACATTTCTTAATGTTGAGGGATATCCTCAACTACCGACACCTTTCAAACATTAATCTTAAGTTGTCACAATGGTCCTTCACTAACCCATATATTGTCCAATCATCCAGGTAAACTTGAAGAAATTTATGGATGAAGTCCTGAAAAGCTTGCACCACAATGCGCGAGAACACAGGTGCATTCTTCAACCCAAAAGGCATGACCGTATAGGAAAAAATTCCCCACTCAGTGGTGAAAATTCATCTTCCTCTGGTCCTCCTTTGCAATCCTTACCTGGTGATAGCCCGAGAATCCATCCGTGAAAGAGTAGACCTCACGCATCCTACCACTCCCTCTAAGATTTCTTCAGTAAATGGGGTTGGGAAAGGATCAATGACACATACTACATTCAGTCCCTATAATCAACACAGATCCTTATCCTCCCATCCTTTTTATACTAATCACCATTGGACTTATCCATTCTCGACTCTTCCACAACCTCAATGATACCTTGATGCTATCATTTTTCTATTTCCTCCTTGACCTTTACGCACAAATTGGGATTCATCCAGTATGGCCTCTTCCTGATTGGGCACACACCTTCCTTCAACTTTATCCTCATCTCCCCCAAAGAATGGTGGATGCCTTTAAGCTCATGGTACCCACGTGGGAACAAATCTTGGAATTCACGTAATAGATCAATGATTTTAGAGACTTATTTCTCCACCAATAGTCTCCAATGATTGCCTCCTTGGGTTCTACTTCTGAGCCGATGTTAACCTTTTTCATCTTTAAAGGTTCATGGTAGGCACACACCCATTCATCAACACTATCTATGACCTCACGCTTCCCTATAGAATGGTTAACATCCAAGCTTTCCACTTCTTCCCCATCAATGACATACACCATCTTCCCTTTTCTTTTTCTATACATGCATGCTCAAGTTGTATCTCTTCTATTTCTTCTTCCTCAAAGCACCTCCAGGCCAGGTTCACCTAGAAATTCTTGTATTTTGTCTTCCACCATAACACTATCCCCTATTGTAAGGTGCTTGACTACCTACAATGCCTTATGTACTAATGGCTTTGTACTCTTGATACTCAATGTTTGAATGAGATCAGCCACCAATTCTTTCCAATTACCAGTTTGATGATGCATCTCTCGAGTGGATATACCATGCATGCGTGCACACAACCTTACAGGGTGGAGTACAACTTGTGAACCCATAATGAAGGTGGTAATGCTTCTGCTTCCCATCTAGGTTATCTCACATGCTTGGATATGGAAGGAAGTGGTCTCTTTACCATGGTAGTATTTTATAGCCATGGGCATGTTTCTCTACAAAACCTTATGGAGAAGGAAATTCTCACCTCATGCACCATTCCAAGAGGTTCTCCCGATGTGTCACCCACCAGCAGTGCAAATAGTTTCGAGTAGGTTGTAGTTAAACATTTTCCTCCTTTCCTTCTCATTTCTCCAATGGGCCTCCATTTCTCACAAGAAATCTTCCAGATTAGCCCCTCCCGAGTAACTTGGTAGTTTTCTTCCTCCCAGGTGCCAGACTATACGTGCTTTTTTCACTTTGGTTACCGATCCTCTTAAGTGTCATCCGATCAACTCATAGGTCCCATGTGCCCAATTGTCACATGCCATGCTTGTGGTATCACTCATAGATCTAGGCATCCTCAAATTGATAACTCCTTCTATAGGGTGAATTATCTCAGGATCCCTGATTGAGCACACATATATTCTATCAAGGACTTCTTCTCCCAATGGCTCTGTATGTAGGGCATCACTTCCCATCTATCAAAGGGATGATCACCCATTCTTCCTTGTTTTTGAAAATATATATCCTTTGTTAAACCTTATGTCAACATTATTCTTGTAACACCATGGGTGCCCAAGAAATGCTAGAAAATTGTCTACCTCAATGAGTGCCAAGACTTCAAAGTCCCCAGTAAACTTGGCCCCTTGAATGGTGATAGCCACATCCTTTAATACTCCAATGGGCATTGCCTTAGTTTTTTTTTCCATATATAACACATTTGAAGATGGCTGCAATGTGGGCCTTCCCATCTGATGCCAAACATCTAAGGTAAGAACATTCACTTCTACTCCTATGTCGATGAGGATATTTCTCAGGAGCCATCCATCAACAACTACATTCAGAGTAATTTCTTTGTCATACTCAAGGTTGTGTGGAGAAAGGTTTGCATGTAAAACCTATCTTTCATGCTCCACTCTGTCAGTGCATGGTACCTTCTCCCTTAGCCATTCTCCCAATAAGGGAATAATATTCTCTTGCCTTAACATTTTACATACTTCTTTGACCTCATCCAGGTCACTTCTTGGAACCTCATTATCCTTCCACTACCCCACCTACCTTGATTTCTCCTTGAGATATTGTATCTCCCCTTGTAAACTCTAAATTACATCCATAGTCTCCTGGTATACTTCTTTCTGATGGGCAGGGTCCGGGTACTTTCCATGTGGTACCTCCTCTCTGGAAACTAATGTCCTTGGTTTGGGCATCTCCTTGCATGCACGTGGCCTCTGCACATGCATTGTCACCAGTATAGGTTCTAGCTCTAACTCACGCACCACTCTTGGCATCCATTGTGAATCAACCCTTTTTACTTACCATAATAAGCCCTTATCTTTCCGTGTGTTGGTTCATATGCTCATAGAGTTCCGGGAACTCTTCATACTTGTGCTTCTTCCCACACCATGAGCATTGTAATAGATCAGACACTCTCATTTATAATGTTCTGTGGATCCACAATTATAACATGTTCCCCATGGGAACTCACTTCTTCCTCCTCCATGGTTTCCATGACCCCAAATCCTCCACGAGAACTTCTTCCATGCGTGCCTCCATCTACGCGCTCCTCATAATGGGTCATCACCCTTAGAACTACTAGCAAGGCTGGTTTGGCACACACCATGATCAATGGCCTCATGGATCTAGTCAATAAGCCTACAATCCTTAGTATCATGGGTTGTAGAGGTGTAAATCTTATAGTAGTAAGATACATTCTTCCAAATTACACACTGTAACAAGGGACATCTACTCACATCATGGTCCCCATGACAAATCTCACAATCTACCTACTACGGCACGTACTATCTTCTTCCGGGAAACTATCCTTGGCATGCCCTCTACTTCACAATCCATACACCACATTCCACTACGAGTCTCATGAGCTGAGTTTGTAGATAAATTTTCTAGCTGCTTAGCCATAAGCAGTGATTTGAGCTTCCAGAATGGGCTAACACCAGTATCAACACTTCCAACAGCTTCAGCATGTAGAGCAACTTCTAACACCTCACGTGGGTCTATGAAAGTCTTATGAGATAAATATCTTCTAAATGGTGTTATCAACCCTCCAAAAACCATTGAGCATGTTGTGAAGGTGAATGTCATATGAAAATTTTGATAGAGAGTCTTAAACCATGTCATACTCCCGCACACTCTCTGCCATTCCTTACTTGAATCTCCTTGAGGGCGATGCTCTTCTATTCAAACTCAGGGATGTGGAATTCTACTAGGAAGGCATTTTTCAATGTGGTGTAATCTACCACCATCTAGATGGGGTCATACTTCCTATACCAGCTATGTGTGCACCCTTACAACATCATTACAAATTGACTGGCCTTCCATTCTGGGGTTGTGATCCCCTTTGCACACCATATACAATTCACACTTGTGAACATGCTCCACAACATCCTCTATGCCCTAGTAGTCTGGAAGTGTAAAGACATTTCAAAGATTACTTGAGGAGGTGGTTGAGGCCCCTATCCTCTAGTCCAGATCCTTGGTTTCCTCGGTGTTTCCTCCACCAGATCCACTAGATCCACGTCTTGTGCCTCCCGATCCACCAGTTCCACCTCCAGATCCTCCTGTGGCCAATAATGGGCCTGAAGTGGTCATGCGCCTAGCATCCCCAACATCCCACTAAACTATGTGCCCAATGGTCTATGAGATCATTCCACTACCAGATGTATGCCCCACGCCACTCCCTCGATGCATTACCCAAACCTTGTGTATTTTTCCTTGTCTAAAATTCCTCCAAACACTAGAATAGAGTGTGTAACCATAGAAGTTCCAAATGAGAAATTATACCTCCTAGGTGTCTGATCGGTCACTCCCACCAATACCAACTATGTTATCAACACTCCTCTGATTTGGAAAACTAAGCACCAAGGTTTGGTCACTAGGTGGGTTCAGATGCATGCCAACGACTCTTCTCTCTCTCACATGATGAAATCTCATCAGAAGCCAAAGGGGTCTCTCTCCCATGCTTTTCCAAGATGGGGTAGCATAGACTTCTTAGGTTCCACATCCTCTACGTGAACCTCAACTCCTTCCCACAATGTCTGCCTCCATAGATCCATCACACTTGCAACCTCATGTTGTCTAGCAATCTCCCTTTCACATGCTTCACTATACTTGAGTCATCTCTCCTCCCTTTCTTTTTCAGTCACAATGTCTTCCATCTTCCTCCACCCTAGCTTCCTCACCCAACACTCAGGAAGGTTTAGCCGGCCATCAAAAATGCCTCTAAACTCAAGGTAATGATCAAGATCTTCATCAAAAGGAATAACATGTAGAAATGATCCTCTGGGCTCCCACAAAAACTCAAACTCAATGACTTCTAGACAAGAATATGTAGAAATAGCATATTCTAGAATGTAGCTAGCCAGTACTCCTCTCCACCAATGATCCACAACATGAGTCCACATCGTCATATCTACATCTTGCAGCCTCTGGTACTCTTCTTGGGTCCACACATGTGATCTATAACACCAGCTTGATCTAGACACATATGCTGAGAGCCATTCATACTCTACTGGAAAGAAATAAAAGAAAGTTTCATACAACTCATGGTAGAGGTTCTCTTCTACCCATCTGTGTGCATCAAACTCAAGCCCAATGTGTTGAATCTCTGAGAAAATTCTTCCTCTCATGCTCTTGAACCATGATTCAATACTTTCCAGAGTTAGGCATTTTGTCATCACTCATTGCATAGATCATGATGTATGTTATTTCCCACTACAACTTTGAAAAGAGGTCCCAAAAATGGAACCAAGATGTAGTCATTTTTACACCCACCAAAAACAAGGGAATCCCATGTGCACGGCCTATCACCCAACGGGTGTGGGTGCTCACTCAAGGCATGCGCATGGGTTCCGAGTCTCTCTTTTATGTGAGTTAAGTGGGAAAGCATCATCTATGATAGGAACTTAAAAAGAGTGAGTGGACACGAGACATACATTCATCATAGAGCTCAGAATGACTTCTAGATCAATGCAGTCATTCCAAAAAAAAGGATACTTAACAATTTATAGAACTGAACTAAAAGGAAATGTATAGGAGTTTATATTCATTCATATAACACATATGAAAATAGAACTACACAATATATGTATAAACCAAGAGTCTATTATATTTATATTCCATCATATCCGATAACCTCATCACATGCATTAGATCCATTATAGAATATCACCGTATATGGACCAAGTCATACATCATAACTGGATTAGAGTCCTCCTAAACATGAAAGGAAAATTTCATACCCAAACCTTTGATACATCCTTCCCCTATAGGTCATCTACTAAACCCTCCTAGAACCCCGTCCTACGTGCTTTCTCCTTACACACCCTTTTTTAACAAGGCCTTGTGTGCCCACACGCCTTCTTATACTTAGCTAATAAATTAGGGTCCCAACACCTATTTTCCTCATATCTGTACCATTCAATATTTGGGGTCTCGTAAACTTTTGCCATCATTATATGTTGTTTGTGTTAGAATCTTTGTACTCTCCCAACATTCATAAGTATTCTATAATTTTTACTTTCTCTTGTAACATGACTATCTATAGGCTTCTCATTAAGATTTGGACTTTTAATCATGCACTTTTACTTAAGGCATATACAAGTGTCAATTGATTTTACAGTTTTCATCTGTGATGATGTAATTATTTTGTAGTATAAAAATTTGATCTTCCGTAATTGATTGTATCTTTGATGATCCTGTGACCTTCTTTACATCAGTTTAATTGTAGCTTTACTTACTTGGAAGAAGACGAGCCATGTTCTTAGGTTCTTCTTTGTCACTAATTCTGAGATTTATATCTTGTAAATGCTACTTCATTCATTCTATAGCAGCTATTGGAAGTGGCCATCTTGATCTGCAACTCTGATTTTTTATAAGCTCTATCTTTATTTCTTCACTTTCTTTTGTAACCTTTTCATGACTGTGTAAGTCATTGATGTTTTTGTACTTGTGCTTATCTTTGCAATTCTTATTATACTTGATCTTGATTCAACTATACTATGAGATGCTTATTCATGTACCTTGTGTTTTCTATAGCTGACATCAACTTTGCTCCTTTTTTAGATCTCTTTTCCATGTTCATACAACTTGTTTGTTTATAATCCATTTCTGAGTTGATGTCTGAGCATTACTGAATCTTTCTTGATGAAATTTGGAAAAGACTACCTGGAAATGTGAATTTGGTCCTTTCTTTCTCAGTTGTATTCGATTAAGTTGTAACACTTCTTTTCTTTGAGTTGGTCACTTTGTCCCTTCATCCATTGAATTATGGCTTGTTGTTAGAAACTAAATTTTGGTAATCAAGTATCTTTGACCATAACATGCATTATCTCGCTTTCTACATTACTATTTTTTTATCTACAAATTTCAAGCATGTATTAGTTTTAAATAACATGATGGAAAGATGTAAAATGTCCATTTTACATGGTGAAGCCCTATCAAAATTTCTCAGATTTCCTTTTCCATTCTATTTTAGTTGTAATATTGTCTCATTTCAGTTAACTTCAACCTTTAGTTTAAACTGAAATAAATGTACTTTTCTAATTCAAGTTCTGAGAATGTATCACTTCTTTCTTCTTACATGTATCTACACATTTAAATAAAATGGTTAGAAAACATTAGGATTTTTGGCCTCTCTTTATTCCATAGTTTTTCTCTTTCTTCTCTCTTTTTCTTTCGAGTGAATAAGTCATGTATGTTGCTACAAAATAGTGCTTTTATCAGTTGTGCCTTTGATCCTCATGTAATTTATACCTCCTGATGTTAAGAGATCCACTTGCATGAATTTGGATAGTATAGGAATATGGATCAACCCTGAGCTCAAAATTGACAATCTTTCCTTTTCTTGTTTTTAGGTATAGTTCCATTTGCTAAGAAGTGAGGATGAAGATGGAGCAAAGCTAGAGCTGAAATGCATCAACCAAAATGAAAGAAACCCAAGGCAATGATGGGTTCTTTCATACTCCTTTACTTTCTTTTTCATGCATATGTACCTCTTACTTCAGTAGTTGTAATTTACTTTTGAGTTACATCCCACGGCTTGTGTGGGAACATTTGAAATTCCTTATGAATAAAAAATTGAATTCTGAAACTAAGTTGTGTATTTCTTTCTACTTTTTAGCTTTATCTATGGATTGTATAATGAATTAAACAACTCAATAACATAATTGAATGTATTTAATCATGAAGGAAAGAACTTTAAAATACCTATAACTTTAGCAATGAACCTTGACTGCTACAATATGCAACTATGATTGTTGTTCCAAAACTTAACACTTCATCTATTCTATATTTTCAGTCTTCATCAAGATTACACATCTGTCCTTCGGGGCTTTGTGTTATTTTGCTTGAAGATAATCATGAAATTACAGACTATGTGATTTGTTACATTTTGTAATAGCACACATAGCTGCAAATTACATGTATTCATTAATTAATCCAATAGAAAAATATTGAACTGAAATAATCTCCCCTAGCTTAGGTTCATTTCACCAATTCCATCCATCATAACAAAGTTTCGAGTTGCCCATTTTTGCACAAGTGCAAAAATTATCAAAATGAATCAAGTGCATGCATGGGTAAATAATTAAATCAAGCTATGAGTTTCATCATTGAGCATGTTGGAGGTGTGGAGAAGGTGTTTCGATCAATCCCTAGGTAAGATTAGATCTACAAGTCTCATTGTTATACTTGAAGGGTAAGAAAGACCAAAACATGCCTACTTGGCATAGGGCAAAGTGTCAAAGGAAGTGTGATTCTATAAAAGGGACAAAGGTATGATGTTTTGGTGTAATTTATTACTCAAGAAAGGGTCATCAAATCCATCTAGCGTAGGTGACATTGTTATAGAGAAAATTGAGTTTTGGCGGGGTTTCATGTTAGAAGACCTAGTAGGTCTTAAAACCTAAATGTAGAAGTGATCAAGTATGCAAAGGTTTGACTGAGCCAAAGGCCTAGAAACCCCATAAAAATCTATAATAAGTGATTTGAGGGTGTAAGAGTGATTGAAAAGCCTGGCCACATCATTTGAGTACCTTGATATATGAAGGCATATAATCTATAGTTGGGAAGAAGGGGCAAGTAACCATAACAAGGTTAGGGAAATATGGTTTCTAGATTATGGAGGATTAGTCACCTCATGAAAGTATAAGCTAATTTTTTAACATGATAGTAATCCATGGAGAAGAATCTAGGAAAATAAGCCATATAGGCTAAGAGAGAGATGAAGCATATGCATTGGGAGTGTAGTATGGAGATGACAGTGTTTGAGGATCTATAAAGTAAAAGGAGATACAATAAATAGAATGCATGGTAGGGAATAGTGTAAAGCATAGGGAAGGTGTAGAGGTGTAGTGATCTCAGGTTGAAGCCACAAGTACAAGAAGTGTCATAGTGGATACAAAGGATAAAAGAATTTAAGTATGAGTGGAGTGGATTAAGAAGCTAGCATAACAAAAAGTGAAATGCTCATAACAAAGAGAATCTTAGTGTATGTTGAATGAGACATAACAAATATGGTGTATTAAAGTAAGGAAGAGGTATGAATTCAATGTTTTTCTTCATAAGTTGGTTGAATAAGCATACATAGTGAATTGTGCATACCATATGACTAATGAAGTTTATGATCAAACTATGTGGAACATATAGGAAGATTACGAGAGCAAGGGTAGATGAGATAGTGACAAGAATGGCTAGGTAATTTTTGTCCTGCATTGTGATAATAAGGATAATAATAGAATAACCTTGCACCGAGAAGATGTATATACGAGTTTTAGGGAAGCTTGGTGTAATGGCGAACAAAGGAGAACAGAGAAAATAGGCAAGGAAATGAAGACTATGGCAAGGAGAATGATGAAAACATGATAAATATGGATTGTACATAGATGAAGAAGCTAATAAAAGATGAAAAATAATATTTTTTTCATTGTGACATTCCCGTGTGTAGGTACAAAGGATGGAAACATGAGGATAGTGAAAGTGAAGATGGAGATCAAGACACAAAGAAACCAAGTGAAGGAAAAAGAAATGAAAAATACTACTATATGGGACCCATGTGGTTATGAAGAAGGTTAGGAGACTAGGAGAATAGAAAGAATACTAATTACAAGAAAATATGGTGAAGAATAAGCTATGAAAACAAAGGACATGGTCATTTTTCTCCACCTTGGGAGTATGATGTAGGGACATCACATGAAGAACACCAAATTTGTAAAATTCTCATTTCTTCATGGTTGTAAGGACCAAATAGGCGTGTTATGGTATGTGGTTGGCATGAGGAAGAAATTCTTAGAGGTTTAAGGGTTTGAAAGTTTAATTTGGTGTTTTCCCTCCAAAAATGTAATTTTAATTATAAAGCCATGTAAAAGAGTCCTATGGGATTGTCAAGGGTGTGTAAGTGTTTAGATGTGTAAATATATATGTCTCGAGGGGTGATATGAGGCATAAAATGTTGAAAAAGTGTGTATAATGCCAACTTTGGCTATGCATGAGCATAAAGAGTCATGGAAAAGGGTAGTTATGGTTATAAAAGAATGAAAAGATGAGTTAAAAGGATGATTGATTAAAAGAAAAATAGTTAGTAACCTCCTAAAAGAGAGAGAGAGAGGTGGAAAGGAAACAAATTCCTAGGGAAAGTATCTCAGAAGACAGGGAAGACTAAATTTTGTAATATAAATATAGTGATTATGAGAATACTTTGTTTTGCATAGAGAAGAATATGTTGATTAATTTTATACATTTCCTCTTCAAAATTTCTAGTTATGAGGTTGATTCCACTCTTAAGAGTAGATGAGAGGATGTTTTCATTGGAAATCTTGTGAAGAGAAGAGTTTTGATGAATACTCTATTTTAATGAATACATTGTTTGACTTCTGAATGATTATAAGTTTGGATTTGCATGCATTGAGTATTCATGGATATGTCTTTAGCTGCATTGAGAAAAGTCAATTGAAATCTATGTAGGATAGTTCTTGAAGGATTGTGTTGATAATCTAATTCTTGAACATGCAAATGATGTGTTCACTATCTTTTATAATAAGAATGTGTCTTTCAAGATGGTGAGTTTTATTGGCTTGAGACTTCAAGGAAGATATATGTTTTATAACAATGACTTAGTTTGTAAGGAGTTTGAATGTGCTATTTAATCCTAGAGGGCTTACTCTATTTGTAGAGATTGCATGTCTTAATCTGTTACCCAATTGTGTCATCTAAGAAATCCTTGTTCATTACCATAAGAACCTTCATGCTTAGAGAGTCCATTAAAGGAAGTAGAGGGAGTTTATTAGAGTATTTATATTCCTGAGTGAGAGATATTTTGTTGAAGTTGGAAGGAAACCTACTTATAAATTTAACCTTGTTTCTTATGGTTTAACAGTAATCTTTGTATAGTTAATAAATACGTGACATTAAAATAAGAGGGGATGAACACCCCATTAGTAACCCAAGACTTAAGAGGAGGTATAAATAGACCCTATGCTAAATTTTCAAGCCTTGATAACAAGAACCTTTCATTTTATAAGGAAATAAGTCTTCTTGGGCTAGATAAGTTGCACATTTAAGTTTTTAGTTGAGATTAAAGAGTTGAATCCTTATATCAATGAATCTATGCCTAGAAATTGGAATAAATTATGGTTACGATGTCCCTTAAGAGATTTAGAAGGAATTTTAATTTTTCATTGGATGGTTTCTGAGAAAAATTTGACAATCTGTTGTCCCGTGCATCGTAATCGTCCCCATGACCTAATGGAAATCTGATTTTGTGGATTTGGGGAATGTTTTCTTAAGAAATGCATAATAAAACATTTCATAGAGATTCTTATCCCAAGTGGGTATCCTAATTTTTCTTGATTTTGATTTTAAACCTTATGTAAGAAATGTTATGGAGGAAAATGTCGAAAGGATGGCTAGAAAGATTTAGTTTGCTAGGAAGGAGGAAAGAGGGATAGAAATAGGAAGAAAAGGAGTTGGTTTCTAAATTTTTCACACACCTTATTGGGCTAAAAGGGTCCTTGGAAAAGTTTACACTTCCTTTTGGGTATGCTTGGGTTGTTCTAACCATAAACATACCAAAGTGCATGGTCTTAAGAGTACAAAGAGAAATCTTGAACTAGATAGGTGAAGGTTGATGATTTGATTACCTTTGAGTCACTTTAGTGATTGATCTAACATTGGTTTGAAGTGATAAATAGGGTATAAAAATTTGGAAGTGTCATAAGTGACTATAAGTCTAAAATTTGCTTGTTGGTGCTAAGAACTAGTGAAGTAAAGAGAAGAGAAAGTTGAGGAAAGGTAAGTATTTATGTTGTTTTCATGAAATGAGGTCATTTTTTGGGAGGTTAAATCACATCAGTATGAGGTTTATATAACAAGGTATAGTGCTTATAAGACTCCTATAGGGAAATTTGGTCAAATTTGCAATTTTTAGCTATTTTAGGCTACTAAGAAAGATCCTCTTAGCAGAGTGTTGTCACCAAATCACCGCACCCCCGAATGGCCTAAGAATGAATCACGACATTCTATGAGGTTGGGACACATGGGATCACCTCTTAGAGGTCATGTGGACTTGGTCTTGAGGTGAACCTCCGAGAAGGTTAGCTTCCTCTTCATGAAATGGGGTCATTTTGGGAGGTTAAATCACATTGTATGAGGTTTATATAACAAGGTATAGTGCTAAACTAAACACAACACTACTTCTAATTAAAAATAAAAAGGCTATCTAGTCCTATGCTAACATTTCATGGGATTAGGGAAAGAGATCTGCAGGAAATGAAACCTAAACTAGAAGTGGTGATGCACCAAGAAAGGGTGTTGCTAGACAAATTTTTGGGTGATGCTTTCTGATGAAGAGAGATATTCATGAGAAAGAATGACATACATTACAAACCACTTTTACATATAATAGTTCACTCCTTGGTAAGCACAATAGCCTCCAAAACTTTCAAAGAAAACCCTAGTTGCACAGTTCACCTGAAAACATGAGAGAGGAAGATAGAAGCAAAAAACCATGAAAAGGACATATAACTGATCACAAATCATAATTCTCATTACTTCAAACACTTTCACAGTGTCATTACATCAGTGAAAAAGCATAGGCTGCCATTACAATTTGAGAAGAAAGGCTTGAAATCCTACAAATCATAACATCTCAGCTTGTGAAGAGAGGGGAAGCTTGGAAAGTGTCTAACTTGTCCAACTTGTATGACCTGTCGAACCTACTAGTTGGAACTCTCTTGGAATGAGTCTCCAAATTACATTTATAGAAGAAATTGAGAGAGAGGAGAGAAGAGTCATAAATTCCCTCCCTAAATGGAAGGCACATGATGTATCACTTATTACATTTGGTTGAACCACTTGAAAAGGTTCCATCATGCATCATTAATGCCTATTGACATAGTTTTCTCAAAATTAAAATAATATTTAAATAATAATAATAAATATTATTATTTAAAATATTTAAATAAAAAATATTAATTTAATTAAATTACGGTGGGCCCCATGTTGACCAGTTTGTGGTGAGGAGGGAGGGGTCCATGAAGAAAAGACTAAAAATAAGTCCAACTCGGTGGTTGGCTCACCGAACTCACCGAGTCCGAGTCAAGCTCTCATCATTCATTGCATTGACCAAGTTCCTCCATCAAACCATTTTCCTTTTTTTCATGATGTCGAGATCTCTTCCAAATAATGATAGACTCACCACAACCGATGTGGAATCATCTATGACATCTTTGATTCAAAATGCATGTTCATTGAATAGCTTAACCTAAACTCGACTCCACCCAAGTTATCCCCTCTTGTTGGTGGAGATGTTTTCCTCCACCCGAGAAACGTGGAGGTTTGCACTTTTTTTAGGACTTGCCTCTTATATTGATCTTTGAAGTTATGTCGAGGTGACACATGGCACCCTCCGCGGGTTTTCCTTTTTCAATGGATGATGATACCTTCTTTTTTTTTACCATGACTACATGGAGGGTCACCCACCTTTTGGGCTTGACCTTGGGAGATTTAGGATCTAATTTGTTGAGTTCCTTGACCTTTGAAGATGTGCTTTTTCAATTTGGTGCCATTTTTAAAACTCTTCTATACTTAGCCAATTCAATGGTTCCTTTGTCCTCTCCCTTTTTGACTCCACCATCTTCTGCGATCCCATGCTGTACATTTGGGGTCCCCGATTTGGATTTTTTCCTCAGTGAATTGCAACGAGGCACTGATTTGGGATTATCCCTTGTGTCTCACTTCTTAAGACATTGAGGTGACACGTGGACCTCATGTGGTCTGTGACTTTTTCAACTATTTTCTGAGACCTTTTTAGACCCTAGATACATGGAAGGTGGTGCTTTTGGGGACTCACTCTGGATTTTAACTCTAAAGTTACATCATTGAGATGAGACATGGAGGCTTCCCCCATCGCTCCTTTATACTTAACTATTTGGGCCTCGAGAGAACAAATTATATGCACTTCCTTAGTGGTCCCTCATTGTTGACTCTCACTGGAAGTCTTATGGGTTTTGATTTTCACTGGCCTTCTCACTCCTTTGAAAATGTGCACACCAAGATGACACGTGGTGCCTTCCATGAGTCTCTGTTCCTTTGCCTTGACTTTTGAATGACACATGGGTTCCACATTTTTGGGACTCTAACCAAGTGGAGGTCCAAGTTTTCTTTTTGAGTCTCCACTTTGGGTCGCACCTTTGAAATTGCTTCCCGATGAGGCACGTGATTTTTTGTGGGGCTTCTACTGACCCCTTTATACTTAGCCAATTTAGACATTGAGTCATGAACACTTTCTTTCTCCATTTTTTTGAAAGTTGAGCTTATGATCCCCTCTAGTCTTCTCGGTGTTATAAACAATCCTCCATACATGCTTTGATGCTCCTAAACTCACCCGGTGAATCGACAACCAACTCAGGACTCCTAATGACTTGCGGTCTAACTCGATCTTAGAAACCACTATCCCCAAAATCCAAACACCACAATCTCTCTCGAAATCCTAAAAACCTAAAACTCCAAATTTGAGTTTCAGGCTTTGAAAATATTCAACTCGTTCAACATTTCTGACCCCAAAATCTCTTGAAATTTTGAAAATGGAATTGTCTAAAAATATTTTTGAAACAAAACTCTAAAATCTCAACTCAACTCAACCTACCTCATTCCCAAGCTCCTTTATTTTATGCAAGCCATGGATGGTTATTCCAGGCCTTTTATTCTTTCAATTCAAGATGAGAGCTCTTTGCTCGACCACCTAAGCTCTACTTATAATTTGACATTGTTTCTCTGAGATCTTTAATCTAAGCTACCAATAATTTCACAATCGGGATGACATTGAGTTCAATTGTCATTTTTGCTAAGATTCACCTAGCTCGTCCCAAGGCTTAGCTCGATCGATTTATTCCTGAGTCTATGCACAAAGTTAATGACCGAGCTCTCTATGAGGGCTCAGATAGCTCCCCAACCTTTTCAAACACCATGTTCCAACTTTGAGCTCGAGAGACTAATTCAAACATAAGCTTAATAAAATGATTTTAATTTGTATTAATGCACTTATATGTTGATTTAGGCTCAACTGAGCTATGTTTGAAGTTCCTTATTCTTATGTGCTCTGAAGATCCATGGAAAGGCACCATGAAGGTATAGAAGAACTCTAGAAAGTTTATATACCAACTTTGAAAATTTTAGCCTATAGACCCTCATTGTTTATTTTTACCCAGGGGGAAAAAATGGACAACATTTTTGGTGACCTCTCGGGGATGATTGCCTGCTAAGCATGGTTCTAGTAGCCTTAAGTCATCATTGGGCATGGAGTCTATATTGGAATCTTGAAAGAAATTTGATCTTCTGTGATATATCCCAAGTCTCCTTGAGCATTTCTGATCTTGGACCTCCTTGGAATGCTAAGCATGAAGTATATTGAATCTGATTAAGACTTGGCATCCATGGAACACTGCAGAATTTGAATGAAGTAGATCATGAAACTCTTATGGAATCCTTGAACCTTCCTTCTCCTTGACACCTTCTAATGATGCTACAATGTGCAAGAGTAACAACAAACACACAATGGAAAACAAAAACACATGAAACAATTAAAACCATACATGCCCCAAGTGGAACCTGTAGGGTGTGCATTGCACTTATTCTATTGAAAGAAAACCTATACTACCCTATACTAACCAGAGCACAGGTGAGCTAAACAAACCCTACAACTAGTTGTGTAAAATAGCTCCCTTTCCTCATAATGGATTTCCATGCAAATGATGTGACAATGGACATAGCTGAGAATGTGAGTAAAAAAATGAAATAGGCCCAATTCTCCACTTGGTCTACTGAGACATCAACTGGAAAGAGAAAGAATTCCTCTTTTAGTTGCTCTACATTTGTCTTGTAGAAGCATTACAACTGATCCTCATAATTTTGAAACTCATCCTCACACTCTAAAGTGAATGTGACTAGTTTTGGCTTCTCTTCTAGCTTCAATGAAGCCAGGTACCTAATAGGACATGGTCTAAACCATTGAATATCCCTGCTTTTCTGAACTTCAATTTTAACAAGAAAGCCTTGCTGAAGACATCCTTGAAAAGAATGATAATCCATGAGATGATTTCCCTCTTGTTTCCCATTTACAAACAACTCTTCTCCTATATGAATGAATGGTACTGAATTGATGTCCTCTCCATTTATTTTTCCTTCTTTGACAACAAGAAGTTCCTCCATGACATGCAGCTACTTTGGACCACTTACAAGCTCCAATGGAAACACTTGAAAATATCTGCAAGTGTTTGAAGAGTATTTCTCATATAGGAGCTCTTGCTTTCATCTGAAGGAAAATTTTTTCAACATCTCTAACCTCTTCATCCCACATGAAACCTACAAGATCAAATCCTTTCACCTATTTTTTTAGGACAATTAAGGGAAGCAAGACCTCCTTGGTTTCCTTCCACCATTACTTGTTCATCAAACAAGTTTGACTTCACAATTGAAAGTAAGAAACTCTCAATAATATCATCTTTCCCAAAACCTTCAAAGTTGACTTAGTTCTCCCGCATGCTCCTCTCTTTCTTCATTCAATGAATATTGTAGATGATCCAAGTCTTCCCATTCAAGGAGATAACTTGAAACTACAAGTGTTCCAGAAAGTGGGTATTTCTATAGGCTCTTCTGCATCCAAATACTCCAAATCTGATAGAAAATCTACTTCTTTGTTCTCCAATGTGCAAAGGGTTCAACCTCCCTTATGGTGTTTCTTGAATTAGAAATTGATTCCCATGACCTTCCTCATCTTCAAACATAAAATTTGCAAGATCAAATTCATCTAAGAAAATAGAGTTTTGAAAAGATGAAGAAGGGGAAGAATCTGAAACTTCCTACATGGTATAATCTATACTTGAAACTTCTGAGTCCATCATGGAAAGAATCCCACTATGATCAGTTGTTGTATTCGATGATGATGTTGGAAAGTCACTACAATGCTCCAAAAGTGATGCAATTTCTTGACATGCTTGACAGGTAGGATCATTACACTCATAAGAATCAGCTTGTACACTTGAGAGTCTTTCTTCTTCAGCTTGCACATTCTCTTCTCCAACAGACTCTACCACCTTTGGTGATTCAAACTCCTCTAATGGAATTGAGCCAATATGAATACTACATTCTGAATAAGTAGATTGCTGGTCCTCCTCATTCAACTCTAGATTTTTTTCTGGTACAAAACTAGTTTGTTCCACTTGTTCTTGAGTCTCAACTTCTATAGAAGGTTTAGTCAGGAATGAAGTTTTCTTGATGTTAAGTTTTGCAGCCCATTTCTTTATTATTTGCATGCTCTCCTTTTCTATTCTCTTCGACCATATACTCCTCCCGTTTTCTCATTTCTTGACAATGCTCTTCCCAAAATGGATTTGGGACTATAAGAGGAGGGGTGGGTTGGGATTCAACCGATTCCCTCACTATTTGAGGAAGAGATTCATTATCTTGTCTTGATGGCCTTGTAGAAAAGAGGGAACTTTAGAAGGATGAGGCATGGAAGATTCATGATGAAATGGAGGAATAGGAAGTGAAGGAAAGGAATTCTTAATAGGAGTAGAAACTAGAAGATTAGGACTATGGGGTTCAAGTTGAAATTGCATAGATGGAAACATGGGAAGAGGGTTATAAGGTGGTAATGCAGGGGCCTCCCATTGATAGGATTGACTAACACTACATTCATAAATGTCCCTTTTCTTGATCCATTCTCCAACTTGAGTCATCATCTTGATTATGAATTGAAGCTTTTGTTGAGGGCTAAGCTCACATGGTATATGGCCAATCCATGGGTATGGAATTCTGAAGCCAATCTGGGCTTCCTTCATTCATTTCATTGATCCTTATTCATACCATGTTATGCTCCAACTCTCAAACCTTCTTCTGCAAGTGATCCTCTTCAGGTGTGGAATAGATTCCAAAATCTACATGCCATTGTTCTTCAGTAACCCCCATGTTTGGTGGATAACCAAATTGACCTACATCTTGCTTATGTGAACATGCATGCTCAAACTGATATTCATCATGAAATTGGTTTGGAGGTGAATTGTAATAGCTTGAAGATGGAAAGAACCACCATCTACTATTGCAAGTGGGAACCCCACTATGGAAATGAAGCCATGATTGCACAACTTCATGAATGAGAGAAAATGGAAATATATGGAAGAAAACTAGATGGAAAATGGATAAAATGAAAGTCTGTACAACAAAGAGAGTAGGGTACTTAGACCAATGGAGTCATCCATTTGTGCTTGGGTATACCTCCTAAGGCTGAAATTTCACTAAGAGCACAACAAATTAATGAAATGAAATGAACACAATACACACACCTATGAAAGATGTGGCTAAGATATTACAATAGGATAACTATGAAATGTAGAACTTTCACCTATTGTCCCACCGGGCATGCCAAAAATGTTTTCACCAAATCACTACACCCCCAAATGGCCTAAAATGAATCATGACATTTGGTGTGATTGGGACACATGGGATCACCTCTCAAGCTATGGGACTTGGGCTCGAGGTGAACCTCCGAGAAGGCTGAATTCCTCTTCCTAAACTAAACACAACACTACTTCTAATGCAAGATAAAAAGGCTATCTAGTCCTATGCTAACATTTCATGGGATTAGGGAAAGAGATCTTGTAAGGAAATAAAACCTAAACTAGAAGTGGTGATGCACCAAGAAAGGGTGTTGCTAGACAACTTTCCAACTTTTGATGAAGAGATATGTTCATGAGAAAGAATGACATACATTACAAACCCACTTTTACATACAATACTTCACTCCTTGGTAAGCACAATAGCCTCCAAAACTTGCAAAGAAACCCTGGTTGCACAGTTCACCTAAAAACATGAGAGAGGTAGATAGAAGCAAAAAAACCATGAAAAGGACATATAACTGATCACAAATCACAATTCTCATTACTTCAAACACTTGCACAGTGCCATTACATCAATGAAAAGGAATAGGCTGCCATTACAATTTGAGAAGAAAGGCTTGAAAGCCTACAAATCATAACATCTCAGCTTGTGAAGAGAGGGGAAGCTTGAAAGTGTCTAACTTGTCCAACTTGTATGACTATCGGAACCTACTGGTTGGAACTCTCTTAGAATGAGTCTCCAACTTACATTTATAGAATAAATTGAGAGAGAGGAGAGAAGGAGTCATAAATTCCCTCCCTAAATGGAAGGCACATGATGTATCACTTATTACAGTCGGTTGAACCACTTGAAAAGGTTCCATCATGCATCATTAATGCCTATTGACATAGTCTTCTCAAAATTAAAATAATATTTAAATAATAATAATAAATATTATTATTTAAAATATTTAAATAAAAATATTAATTTAATTAAATTACTTGGTGGGCCCCATATTGACAGGTTTGTGGTGAGAAGGAGGGGTCCATATGAAGAAAAGACTAAAAATAAGTCCAACTCGGTGGTTGGCTTGCCGAGCCAACTCACCGAGTTGGTCCGAGCTCCATCGTTCATTACATTGACCAAGTTTCTCCATCAAACCATTTTCCTTTTATTCATGATGCTGAGATCTCTTCCAAACAATGTTATAACTCACCACAACTATGCGAAATCATCTATGGCATCTCATGATTTGAAAATGCATGTTCATGGGATTGCATTTTTTTGGAACCTACCTCTAGAGTTGATATTTGAAGTTATGTCAAGGTGACACATGGCACCATCCATGTGTCTATGACTTTTCAATGACCGATGAGACCTTCTTTTAGACCATGACTACATGGAGGGTCTGGCACTAGTTTGGGACCACCTATTGGGCTTGACCCATGAAGATTTGTTGATGAGGCACATGGCACCATCCACTAGATCTTCTATACTTAGCCAATTCAACACCACATGTCATCTATCCCCTTTTTCAACTCCAACCACATGGTGAGCCTGCACTCATTTGGGGTCCCCGCTTTGGATTCTATCCTTGGAATTGTGCTGATGAGGCACATGGAGGATTTTGCGGGTCTGCGAATTTTCAACTTCTGATGAGAAATTTTCTAGACCCTGGACACATGGAGGGCTAGCGCACATTTGGGGACTCACTCTAGATTTTAACTCTAAAGTTGTGCCATTGAGACACGTGGAGGCTTTTGTCGTTCCTTTTATACTTAACTGATTTGGGCCTCGAGAGAACAAATTATATGCACTTCCTTGGTGGGTCCCTCATTGTTGACTCCATGTGGAAGTCCCATGGGGTTTTGAGTTTCACTGTTCCCTCTCATTCTTGGAAATGCATCGAGATGACAAGTGGTGCCTTCTCGAGATTCCGTTTCTTTGTCTTGACTTTTCAATGACTGTTCCACCTTTTTGGGATCTAACCACATGGAGGGCCAAGTGCTTGTTTGAGTCTCCACTTTGGGTCACGCCTTTGAAATTATGCTAATGAGGCACATGGAGGCTTCACGTTGACCCCTTTATACTTAGCCAATTTGGATTCGAGTGAACACTGTCTTTCTCCTTTTTTTTCCCAATGAGCTTCTAATCCCCTCTTGTTTTCTCGGTGTCACCAACAATCCTCCATACATGCTTTGACACTCCTGATGACTCACCTAGTGAATTGGAAACCAACTCGGACTCCTCATGACTCGCCATCCAACTTGGATCTTAGAAACCACTATCCCCGAACTCTAAAACCATAATCTCTAAATCCCAAAAACCCAAAAATCCAAAATTCAGAGTTTCGGTCTTTGGAAATATTTGACTCGTTCAACATTTCTAACCCCAAAATCTCCAAAATTCTGAAATGGAATTGTCTAAAAATATGTTCCAAAACAAAACTCTGAAATCTCAACTCAACTCGGCCTAACTCGTTCTTGAGCTCCTTTATTTTATGCCAAGCCATGGATGGTTATTCCATGCCTTTTATTCTTTCAACAAGTCATGAGCTCTTTTATCGACTACTTAAGATCTACTTATAATTTTACATGTTTCTGGAGCGAGCTTCCGATCTAAGATACCAATAATTTCACAACAGGATGACATCAATTTTAATTGTTATTGTGGCTGAGATTTGTCAAGCTCGTACTTAAGGCTTAGCTTGATTGAGTTATTATTTGTTTTATGCACAAGAGTTAACGATCAAGCTCTCTATGAGGGCTCGAGGTAGCTCCCCAACCTTTTCAAATACCATGTTCGACTTCAGCTTGAGAGACTAATTCAAACATAAGCTTAATAAAATGATTTTAATTTTTATTAATGCACTTATATGTTGATTTAGGCTCAACTGAGCTATGCTTGAAGTTCCTTATTCTTATGTGCTTTGAAGATGAAGGTATAGAAAAATATGAAAAGTTTACATACCAAATTTGAAAATTTTATCCTATAGACCCTCCTTGTTTGTTTTTACTTAGGGGGAAAATTGACAACACGTAGATTGGGTAAAAATTTATTATGTGAAATATCTCAACTACTCGAATGCATAATGAAATGTATGTAGCTCTGCATCAAATAATCCTAGTTCTACATCAACCAAAACTACTTATTCTTCTCTAGGTAAGTCTCACCCATCTACCTCGCTTAAAGCTTATTCTACTAAATTTTTATCTTCTTCTTCAATCTCCAAAACCACTTCCAATCCATCTAAAATAGACATATCTTCTGAAAATTAAACTGTTATACGTTTTGATATTATTTACCATGTCAAGAATTCTAAGGTGAGAATTTTAGAATTTGAATATTTACAAACTCATCCAAAGAAGTTTAAAAGCTAGGTTGTTTTAATCAAAACCCATCTACCTCTAAAGGAATACTACCTAATCCTATTATACCTCCTTCTCATAACTTTCTTTTGCTATTCTATTCACCTTAGGAAATATATAACCCTTATAAATTCATTTTCTCATTATTGGTCACAATTTAAACAATTGTATCATTGATTTTGATGCCTTAGATAATGTCATGCCCACTAAGTTAACACATGATTTTTGTTTAAAATTTTCCCATGTTTATGGTCACTATTATTGCATGGAAACCAAAGAGGTTCCCCTTCTTGGTTGGATCAAAGATTCCAAAGTTTCCATCCTTACCTTCCTAGACAAGCTAGTGAAGATAACTATATTAGTTACGGACATGTATATTTCCTAAAAATATTGATAAGAAGAATCTTCTCGAGATGTGGGTATCAAAATACATATGGACTAGTCATCTACTACTATCCTTTTTAAAAGTAAAATGAATAATCTCCTTCTTGAAAGGAATATGAAGTTAGCAATTTAAAATTTAGATGACCCATGAGATGATATTGTGTGCCAAAATGGTGATATGGGAAATAATTTTCTCACCACGAAGAGGATGAAGAGTTGCACACCATATTTGATGAAGAATACAATGAACTATGGAATCTAGAGTTTAGCGAAGTTTCTCTACTTCTAGTTAAGTGCGCGAATGTAGTGTTCACTTCTTTCATAGGTAAAATCATTCCTCTTATAATATGAAATTTTCAAACACAAACAACACAACAGAGTATGAAGCTATGTTGTTAGGAATGAAATATACTAATTAAATGTTAATTAAGAAACTACAATGCCAAGGTGATGTTGTGCTCATTGTAAATCAATGGAAAAATCATTTTTAGGTCAATAATTTAAGGCTCATGCATTATAGAAATAGATTATGGGATTGCATGGAAAATTTTGAATTCTTTGCAATTCACACAATCCCACGTGACCAAAACAAAGTGACATATTCCTTAGTAGTCTTTGCATATTTTCTTATTCCTCGTCCATATTTTGAGGAACAAAATTATTTATTTAAAATGGTCTTTAGACCAAGTGTGCTAGATAATGCTTAGAACTTGTAGGTATTTGATGATGACAAGCACATTTTGTATTTCTTAAATCATAACGAAAATTTGGTACCCATTACTACGAAGGAAGTAATGATCTGCATGATGGGTCATTGTATTATCCAATCATTTAACCAACAAATTCTTCTCGCTAGTGTCATTATAAAACTAGGGTTTTGTGTCCTAGGCTATATGTAATGAAGCCTTATGCAACTTAGTTGTTTTTGGTTCCTTTTGGGGTTTTGGTTGATGTGTTTCCCCTTGTCTCTACTAATCTATGGAAATGTAATTCTAAACTACTAAAACAACGTTGTTGTAGTAAAATTCATTTAAAGGAAATACTTTAACTAGAATTAAAATGCACACACCAAATTAAGATAACATAATTCAAATAACACACACATACTAAATTGAAATGAAACACTCGAATTGAAATAACATTAATAAAATGTACCAAATCAAGCAAATAATCAATTGCATTTAAGTAAGCATTTAGATATGAACTTATTAGAAAACCATGAGCATGCATGAAATGCAAATCCTCCAATCTTCTAGGTTGAGTGGGCCTTTGCTCTTATTTTAGATGTAGGTAATATCAACACCAGATTATATCCAAAATTACATCAACTATATTAATTTGAGTAAATTCTGAGACATGCTCAGCATAACAATGCAAAGTAAATACTAATGGGTAGATCACAAGATTATAAACTGCTATATTAACTAACTACATTGTTCTCAAGAATATGTCTATATATAGACATAGTCAGTTACACATCGTGCCATAACTATAGGCACTGAATTCATCCACTAACATCCTTATTAAAGTTTCATTGAAATCCTACAATAATGCCAAAAACAAGATTCATATTTGTAGGCTTGTTGTGGAAAAATTCCTCCATGATGGCATGATGGCTACAGACTCGGCCTCCTTGATTACAACTTCTAGAATTGGTAGTAAATTCTCACTATTATCCTACACATGTCACCACATTTACTCATAGAGGTAATTAGTGGGGGTTCTATGGTCAACAATTTGCATGAAACAAGAACAAGAGAAAATTCATTAACTTTACTCAAGATATAACTATATGAAGCATCCCCATGCACTAATTAACATTTTTTAAGAAAAAATTAATAACCTCATAGATGATATACTAGTCTGAATAATGCACTCATCACTACATAGATGATTTACTTCAAGCAACTGAAAATATGAAATTGAAGGAGTAAATGATGAGGGTGTCATTAGGTTAAAGGTAATAAGATCCCTTCAGAATCATTTCTCTAGAATACCTCTACGAAAAACATGATAGGTTTGTAAATACAAGAGATAAGAATTATCCTCTAAGCTCTACAAAATATGATAAGATCAATATTGGGATAGTTGAATAGCCTAGGCTCGTAAATATTAGTAAATGTTGTTCTCCAAAAGAGTGTAGGGACTTTATTTTTCCCTTAAATAAGTACTTGGATGTACTAGCCTATTCATATGAAGAGATGAAATCATTCAAACCTAAAGAAATTAAACATTCCATTCCTCTCAAGAAAGTGTTTTAACCAATTAGAAAAAAAAAGGTATTACAACCCCAAGATAGCCGATACAATTAAGGAGGAGGTACTCAAGCTGATGAATGGTCGTATCATTTTTCCTAATCACCACTCTACTTGGGTAGTGAAAAATGTTCAAGTCCGTAAAAAGAGTTCTCAAATAAGAATCTATGTTGACTTCAAAAATCTAAACTAGGCTTCCCTTAAAGATAACTACCCACTTCAAATCATGGATCAAATCCTACAAGGTTTCACGAGTTTAGAAATGCTTTCCATGTTTGATGGTTTTCCTCACTACAATCAAATTGGGGTGGTACAAGAAGACCAACATAAAACCGTGTTCACTAATCCATGGGGAACATTCACATACAAATGTATGCCATTTGGCATCATCAATGTGGAGGCTAATTTTCAAAGAGATATGGATCTAGCCTTCATAGATCTCAAGAAAAAATGTATAGTGCCATACCTTTAGGATATCATAGTGTTTTCAAAGAAATAAGGTGACCACCTAAAGCATCTTGAACAAGGTATCATTAGATGTAGAAAACATGGTATCTCTTAAAGCCATAATAAGTTAGTTTCGGATTCATGGAAGGAAAAATCCTTGAGCACATTATCAACAAAGAAGGAACTAAGATTGACCAAGAACTGTTAGAAGCCATCAAAAAGTTTTCTTTACCTACAGGGATTGCATTCCTTTTTCAATAAAGTGAACTTCCTTCACCATTTTATTCCTGAATTTGTAGAGCTAAACAAGTATATCACCCACATGATGAAACATAAATGGATGATTGGCTAAAAAAGGGGGTCAGTTTCATTTGAGAACATTAAGGAATTCATTTTTATGATCCTACACTGACATGTCCAAATTTTTAAAAATATTTCATAATCTATTGTCATGCATCAGCGTACATTGTATCTCGCCATTCTATTTCAAAAAGGTGAAAAAGGAGTTGAATTTCCTATAGTACTCATGATTTTTCCATTTAATAATAAAAATTTAAATACTCGAGATATGGAGAAACATGCATTTGTAGTGGTCAAATCCATCAATAATTTCAGGTTCTACATTCTAAAATCACACATGATAGATTTTGTTCTTGAAACCGTGGTGAAATAAATAATCACTCAACAAGAATTTGGATCCAAGAAAGGAAACTATATTTCCAAAGTTTAAGAATATCGTGAGGGGTAGGGCCTATCCAAACTCATTTATGAAAATACCATTTATTCAAAAGAATACATATAAATATAAATTTATGATGAAAAGTTTCCCAATGTCCTATTTTTAAGCACTAGTTCTGAGTGGTATGCTGAAATTTCCTATTTCTTGACATGCAATGATTTTACACCTCACTTGAATAAGAAACAAGATAGAATACTCAAGCTCGTGGAAGTGAGATTCATTTTCTTGAACATTTTTTGTACTAGAGAGGATTAGATGGTTGTTTATTCCGGTGTTTTGAAAAAAGAAACAAAAGAAGCTTCTTAAGGAATATCATGACCAATATTTTGGTGGAAATGTTTCAGCCTTGTCACCACTCACAATATTTTAAGAGGTAGATACTATTGGCCCAATTTTCTATGGATGCTCAGAAATGAGTATATAAATGTAAATCCTATCAAAAATTCATTGGTAGACCCTAATTTTCTACACTTTTGCCTCTCAAATTCATGTTTATTGAAGGTCCATTTCAACAAAGTGGGGTTTAGACTTCACAGTGTACTCAATCTTCATTCCATCACAAGCCATACCTATATTCTTACTTTGCTATAAGATAATTTACTAAATGGGGAGGTTATCCTATTCAAGCACACCAACTTTGAGATGGTATGTAACTTCCTCAAAGAGAACATCATAGTACATTTTGGTGTTCCACAAAATATTTCACCAATAATGAAGGATACTTATCATCTATGGAACTCAATAAAATTTTCAATTAGCATAATATCTCTCAATCCCATTAATCTAATTATTACCCCAAGGTAATGGTTAGGCGTAATCCAACTGTAAGAACATTGTGATAATCATCCATAAAATGGTTCAAAATATATAGAACTCAAACAAGAAGTTGTATGATGCATTGTGGGCTGATTGGATCATGCCCAAAAAATCACTAGGTACATCATCATTCTAGTTGTTATATGAGCTAGAAGTGGAAGTTCCTATATCGCTTAAGTTACCTACCTTGCAGCTTGGTTAAGTAAATTGAAGACTACCAATTTCATGACTCCTTAGACAAAAGGATATTGTAATTTAAAAGGATTAATAAACAAATATTCATGGTAGTAGATAGAATCGAGAGACACCAAATGTAACTCAAGAAGATATTTGATGAGAATACACATGAAATTGTATTTTAGATGGGATACCTTATGTTACTCTAGGACAAGAGAAGAGAACCAAAGGGAAGCCTTGGAAATTTTGAATCTCTATGGTTGGGACAATTCAAGATTATATAATTTTGTGGTGATAACACATTTTATTGTCACACTGGATGGCACATCCCTAGAGTTTCCCAGAATGGGAAATATTCAAAACTATAAAATGTAATGAAAGTGGGTTGTCCCGCACATATACCATAGGTGATTTAAGTTTTTTTTTCCTTTTCCTTTTGTTTTTTTCCCACTCTTGTTGTGTGGTGTATTTTTATTTTCATTATGTATTCCTACTCGAGACTCTATTTCCCAATACATAAGGCAATGTTCTACTACATCCTAAATTCAGATTTTGACTTCCTTCTTACGTCATCTTCATTTCATGAAAAAAAAATTCAATTCCATGAGTATGATCCAAATATTGGCATATGAAATGTCACAACATTTTATTTGACAAAACCATTGAAACATTTTTTCCTTTTCGGTTAAACTAGTCAAAATAGCAAAATTTGTCAAAATTTCCAAAACTGTCAACTTTAAAAGTTCAAATTTTGGGAAAGGTTTCAAAATATCAGCTTATTTCATAATTTATGGTTGTATTCAATAGAAAGGTCTCATAATTTTCTCCATGATGGTATATTTTAGCAAGCATTCTGTGAGCTTTTGAATGGTATTGGAAAATATTTCTTCCTAGGATTTTTTTTAGGAAAACGGACTGTGCATGCTTCATTGAAGGTTCAAATTCAACGAAATGTTTCAGTAATCTGAAGAAGTGTTAGGATATCATATAAAATGTATTTGAAATATTTTGGAGCCTACTACATGGTGAAATAAGTAAGGTGGAGTTCGGGAGTATACAAAATGGAAACCTTTATGACATTATTGTAAGGTGCCCTTTTTACATATGAATTTTGCACTTAACATTTCAAACACCTTGAGTGGAGTTGGGACCTAAATAAAATTTCAATTGATATTAAATTCAATCCCCTTAATGACCCATAATATGATTTGGTTCATGTTTGTTGAAAATAGTTCCTCCAACTTAGCTTACCGATATAGTGTCTAGGAAAAATGGAGGTACATACAAAAATTGTTTAAGCACCAATTTTCAAACATTTTAAGTAGGTGCATTGGATGTTTTTCCATTTTCCATATAAAATCATATATTATATGGTTTAAATTCATTAAGCACATTCCCGTGGTGAAGGAAAGTCTCTGTGTGCATAATTGGCAATGCAATGAGGTTTTAAAGTGCACCTTGGGTACACTTTTGAGGTGAAATTGAACCTCATTAGTGCTCCTATATTTTATTGGAAGAGATATTTTAAAGAAAAAATCCAAAAACGTAAATGAAAAATAAATGTAATGGCAAAAGTAAAGTTTCATGACATGTGGGAGCCCCTAGTCCACCCTTGGTGCACTTTCAACATCACTTTGTACCTTGGGTGCTATTTAGAGGTATAATTTCACTGAAAAGTGTGGCTAGATCTTGTGGAGGTTTCATTTTCACTTTCACTTGCACCATGCACTTTAAATTTGTAGAAGCACTCATTGTAGACACTAAATCATGCACTTTGGGTATCTATCTAGTCCTGATCACATACTACTATTCATATGATTCCTAAGTAATAAAAGTACTTATTAACCCATGTCTTTGGCCATATTTTCTTACTTTCAAATTCTATTTTTGATCTTACATACTTCTACATTTCTCATCTTGGAAATCGTGCCTAGCCAAGATGGCGTGCCCAGTGCCCCCATTCCCTCTGGGTGCCCTTGAAATATTTGTACTTTTTCAAATATTTTGGGTCCTTTCTAGCCATTTGGGAATATTATTTTTTAGTGATCCTTTTTGGGGTTAATTATGAAATCTAAGCAATGGAATCACATACATATAAATTTATGTGGTCGTAATAAAGGACCAAGCACTAAGCATTAACTATCACCACCTAAGGTTGCATCTTAAAGGCCATTACAAGAGCACTCAAGCATCCATCTAGCATCTACATAAAAGGGAAAGGGACTGAAACTTATACTACATGTATAGGAGGGAAGTTCATTCTTTCATGCACACATCTACTTACATTGCTTACATCTAGATACTCTCTCGTTATTCAAGTGTGACATGGAAAATATCCACCTAGGGCATGCTTCCGCACACACACATATAACTACATTGGAGTCCAAATGTAGTGCAATGCTCAGATTCTAAGATCACTCATTTGACAATTGAGGAAAATATTACCCCTCATTTGCATTGTTTTCTCTTTGGTATTTGATTTACTTTTGAGGGTTTTGAAGGTCATTTCTTCATTGTAGGTTATAGGCAACATCCATGAGATTGGTGTGAAATACCAAGCGAAGGAAAAAAAAACATCTTATGACCCTATGAATCTTGTTTTATGATGTCCTGCAATCAGAGAAACCCAAAAAGGTATACGGTGCTATAGGAACCCCTACTCCTCTGTAGGCACCCCAATCTAGCATATTGTGACACCATTTCATTTTTATAAGACTCGATGCAAAAATTTTGCTTCTCTATTCATCACCAACACTTCAAGACAATCTAGAATTAAATGCAAATCAACTAAGCCATTTTATCTCCTTATTTGTACTTAGGGTTTTAAATCTTAATTTATTATTTGTTTGGGTCTATTTTGTAATTAATTTATCGGTCATTTTATTGCTACTTTGTAATTAGATTTAGGAATTAATAAATTCCATTTTTGCATAATCATATTGTGAACCCATCACTTAAACATGCCTAGGCTCATCATACTTTCATTGCTTTTATTTTCCTAGGATCATCTCATCATGGCTATTTCTATCGATGATTTGTGGCTTGTGGATCCCGAGTACCGTGCTAAAATCATAATTTTTTGGCTACTACTCGAATTCCTACTACTACTCATCCATATGTTATCTATCAAACATTTTTCAATGAATTTTCTCAACAAATTACTTTTCCATCAACTATAGCTGAAAATATTATTGTTTATGATAATGATCCTCCTCTTTATATACAAGTTTGTATCAACAACTTAGGCATCAAACACATTTTAGTCGACACTAGTTCTGAACTCAATCTTTGTCCTATATCATTCATTCACTCTCTAGGTCTTTAAGTTTCTAATCTTAACCCGACATCACTTTCTATGCGAGCATATAATTCTACTATGTGCCCATACTTAGTCACCATCACATTCCCACTCATAGTTGGGCCCAAGACTATTCCCATTCCATTTTTGTCATTGATCTCCCACTTTCATATAATTTCTTACTTGGTAGACCATGACTTCATTGAATGCAAGCCATGTCTTCTATGGTCCACTGATGTGTGGGATTCTTGTATGATTTATTTGAATATGGTATCCCCATTGATCATACACCATTCCAATATTGTAAAATAGATCATAATACTTCATTACCTACTCTAAATTCTACTACTTTGTGTATCTCGATTTTATCCACATCCCGATAATTTACCTCCACTTGAGGGAATCATTTACAAATTAGATGTTATTACATCTTCTTCTAATCCCCCCGCTTCTACTAATTATATGATACTTTATCAGGGGCCTGTCCAAACATTGTATGTTGTTCCATCTACTTCACTTTCTTATGAGTAACCTCCATTAGTGAGACGTCCATTTACATGCACAATTTTGATTTGTGGATCTTATTGGGAACACATTCCACTCAATCCTACTTGCTCCAATACTATATGCACACATGATGGATCAAATCTAATTAAATAAAACTAACTAAAAATGGGGAAATGTAATAATAGTTAATGTAATCTAGGAGGACATAAACGCTATAGATAAATGCACTAAGGTAATATGAAGTGACTAAAATTATTTAACTAATAGAAATAAAACCCTAATATGCAAGAGTAAGGTAAGGAATGAGCTCCACTGATTATGGATAACTTCATAGGGTGTCACAGTCTGCAAGAAAATACGAAGCTGAAACGACTACATAGGGGTCCTAGAAAAGAGTGGATTTGGAAGATTTGAGTAGACTGGAGAGCCTAAGCGGTACTAGGGCACCCGAGGCACCCTAGTATGGTAGAATAGGCACCTTGGTCTTTGAAAAATCTCAGAACCTAGTTCTTTCTGGGTCAGAAGATGCTCTGTAACCTTTGATGTTTATCAGATAGGATTTGCTTAAGTGCAACAAATGTGACAACTCTAAAAGATGAATTTGAAGACTTTCAAGAGACAAGAGAAGTATCAAAACCCTAAAAATTAAAATATGTAAATGAATGGGCCAAATTGACCTCGCCCCAAAACAAAGGGGCTTACTAAATTGAGCGTTGCACTACATTTTGGACCCAAATGTAAAAAAGAAGCGGTGTGTGTGTGTGTGTGTGTGTGTGTGTGCGTGCGTGCGTGCGTGTGTGCATGTTGTGCCCTAGGTGCTCTTGTGCAGTCACACACTTTTGAAGTAATGAGAAATAACTAAATGTCGAAAAATGTAATAGTATATGTGCATGGAATAGAATAGAATCCCTCCCCTATGAAGAGTGTGTTGATGCAAATCTCCTAGCCTTGATGCGAGATAAGTATGTGGATGTAAGTGATGTAATGGATGCAACTCTAGATGTAGTGATAGTAATAAGTGATACTAGGACCCTCATTATGGTCTTATAACTTTATATTTATAGGGGTCTCATAACCATTGACCGCTTCTACTAAAATGTGTGTGAAGATATATTTCTACTATCCTAGTTTTTGGGTGATCTAATGCCACTTTCCGAAGTAGTGTAGAGAGGCACACCCACTGTAACCTCAAAGCCTATAACTTCTTCCCAGAAATTCTAAGGAAACCATGTCTTGTAAAATCCACTTTGTATGGGGTTTGTAAACTGTCCGAACCCACTCTCTATATGTAAACCCAAAATGCCAAGGGTGGAAACTACAATGTAGTTAATCGGTGTAAATATGTTGTGTTAGTATGTAAACCCTCAATGATTCCCCCCTCTTTGGGGGTGCATGCGACATCACTGATAGGAGAATGCAGCCCCAAAAGAGGACCTACTACACTCTAAAATTTGTAACTCTACCCTGTAGGGGAAAGGGGGTGCACTTGGTAGAAACCAAGGCACACACAAACAAGGATGGCTATCTAAAACAAGTGTTAGTCCAAAAACACATGCGTGAAATAAAACAAGTGTAAAAGACAAAAATGTAAGAACTACTAATAAAAATAGTGTAAACATGCAAGAAACAAGTAATTCACACAAAGTGGGTTACGGATATGGGACATCACTCATGGTGTTTCAAGACATACAAGATGGTCATGGCCACAAACAACAAAAAATTGTTCACACAAACATAATGCAAAGCCCGAATACAATAGAAAATAATGGAAGACAAGTAGAAACAAATAATTAAGGGGTCATGGATACATATAATCCTGCAAAACAAGTGTTGCACATAGAACATATATTAGCATGTTAGAGAAATAACCAATATTTCAAAGCGTGTATGATCAAATAATGTAAGATGCTAAGTACAAAATGAAACAATAACACCTATATCGAGATGATGTGGATTCCCTAGTAACCAAAGTATAGGAAGGGTAGAAGGTGAGCATTCATGTCGTGAGTAAGAGTTCTGCATCTATAATCACACTAAACAAAGGCATGAACACACATGTGTGTATTATATAGATAATGACATATAAGAAATCAATCTAACAAGTGTAGTAAAGTGATCATGAAAATCAAAAGTAAACAAGAGTAAATGTCCCTAAGAAAATGTGACATGTTGTGGATGGATGGAATGGAATGAAAGATGAAATGATATGAGAAACGTGCCCCCAAATATATGGAGGTGTATGCATGTAGTTCATTTTTTTCTCACTCAAAAATCAATAATTAACTCGTAAACAGAGTGTGTCATCGTGGAAATGGTCAAGTAGTGTTTATTGTGTCTAGTGTGATGTGATGAATGTGTATATATAGTGGTGATGAGATGCGACATGTGGAGAGATGTGCATGAACCCTATAGCCAAAGTGTATATCATGACTTATTGAATAGGTGAGTGATGATTTATCCCTAAGTGTATATCACTATGAGATGAAAGGATGAGTGATGATTTAGCACTAAGTGTATATCACTATAAGATGAAAGGATAAGTGATGATTTAGCCCTAAGTGTATATCACTATGAGATGAAAGGATAAGTGATGATTTAACACTAAGCATATACCACTATGGGATGAATGGATGAGTGATGATTTAGCCCTAAGCGTATATCACTACATGATGATAGAAATAAGTGATGATTTATCCCTATGCATATATCACTATAAGATGAAAGGATGGGTGATGATTTAGCACTAAGTTTATATCACTATAAGATGAAAGGAAAAGTGATGATTTATCACTAAGATTATATCACTACATGATGAATGAAGGGAGTGGTGATGTAACCTAAGGTGTATACCACTACAAAATGATAGAATGTGTGATGATTTAGCTTAAAACATATGTCATTAGCCTAAGAATATTGCATGATGAAATGCCTCATGGTGAGTGTAAGGTCCATTTGGTTGGTAAAACCTTGGAATTCGAGTATGGAATGAGGAACTAAAGTTCATCATAGGGTAGGGAGTACAGCACATAGATGACAATGTTGCATGTACGACTATGTGATGAGTAAGATCTGTAAATGTGTGGTGTGGGAAATGTAATGTAGGATGTGTAGGGTTTGTAGGATGTATACTATGTGATGTGTAAAATGCAATGTAATAGGTGTAGGATGCACAATACATGATGTGGAAAATGTAATAATAGGTGTAGATAAAATGTAATATGTAATGATAAGATGTAAAGCTAGACTCATATATAATATAATCTAGCATAGTATGTAAAATATATGTAGAAATGCGCAGTGTATGATGTGACTAAGTGTATAGATACCCTAATGGATGTAATGCATAGATGATGATTAGTATATTGTAGAAGAAGTGAATAATAAAGAGTTTTTGATGTGTGATGCATGATGAAATGCAATGTGTAATGCCTAAGCTATGGTGTGTGGGTTTAGTGTAATGGTAATCCGTCAATAGTCAAGTGTGAACCAAATCACAAGAGTGCATCATTGGGTAATGATGGTGCTATGACACGTGATATGATATGCCTATAGGAAAGGATGATAGATAATAAGTACGAAAGATGTGATGTGATACTATGTGACTAAGCTAAAACATAGGGGTGTAATTTGTGATGATCCCCCGGACATGTATGAGAGTAGAAGGCAACTAAGGGAAATTGTCAAGGAGGTCATCGTTGTCATGATCAAACCTACTGGAGCTACATCAGAAACCTGATAAGCTATAGAATGGGGAGGGTCATATAAAGACCGAGTGTGGTGAATTATTTAGACATTCGTTGAATATTCTTCATCGGATAAAGGAAATGGGTGGACAACCAAGAGCATGTCAATGATAGATGTTTGGATAATGAGGAAGGGAAGACTCATTAGAAATAGAGATAGTACTGAAGGGTATGAGAAACACAAGTGACGAGTGGAGGGGATTTATTGTACCACAAATATAGTTAAGCCAAGACTGTCCCAATGTAAGTGGGGAGGCATGAGGGGTACGTGCAACAAATATTGTTAAGTGAAACACTCGCAAGCCACAAGATGTTGTAATGTAAAAATAGCCATGATAAAGATGTGGTGAATGAAGAGGAGGTAAGATGTCATTGAGTTTCATGCCAAACCTAGAAAACTGTCACATGTAAAAATAGTATCTAAACAAGTGGAATAAAAATGATGTGTTGTTAAAAGGACTTGTTGATAAATAATGTGTATTTAAAAGCAGGTTGTGGAGTTTGTAGAGGAGAAGATGAAATAACATTAACACTATTAGTTGAAGTTGGAGTTTTGAATCGATATTATCCTGGACTATCAGCCACAAAGGTTTCTTCAAAATAAGTATCATCAACACCAAGAGGAGTAAAATCAAGTTTTTGCAATGATTCATCTATGAGTTCGATAATATATACCTCATTATCAGAGTCTTCAAAAGCATCGGTGTGAGTTTCAATATGTCATGTGGCACTATCAAGTATGTTAGTAAGTGGTTATATAGTTGGCAGAGTAGAAGGTGCCACAACTAGTGGAAAGGAGAAACTAACAGGGATAAAGACTGTAGGTGAAATAATAGCCATAGTGTGAATAGAAATAGAAAGAGCATTGATGGTTACAGACTTATGATTGTGAGACACTAGATTTCATGAAGTCATATGTGTCAAGACTAGCATATGGAATATGTTGTGGAGGTCGTATGGGAATAATTGTGATAGGATCAATGCAATAGTACTTCAATGGCTTGGGATCGCAGGTAATAGTATACGTGTGTGTATCCCTCATGTAAAAATTTGACACACTGGTGGATAGTAGAAGGAATTGATTGCATTGCATTAATCCATGGTCTGCCTAACAAGAGATTGAATTGAAAGGAGGTATCAATGATGTAAAATTCAGCGAGAACAATTTTAGGTCCAACCCAAACATGTAATGAAATGGTTCCTAAGCATGTGTGGGTGGTAGAATCGTAATCGCGAATGAGAGTAGAATTATGGGAAATAAGGGTATCACTTATACCTAATTTTTTTAAGAGTGAATGAGCACAAATATTAACAATAGATCCATTATCAATTAGAACTCGCTTGATGCAAGTAGTGCTAATGATGGTGGTAATGAGAAAAGGAGCACATGGATTTATTTTAGCAAAGGGTAACATATCCTCATTGGTGAAAGAGATAGCACAAGGTAGATTACAAAGAGATTGGATGAGGTGTGCAAAAGCATAATTATAGTTATCACATTCGACATGAATATCAAGAAGGGAAGACTCTAATGTGTTAAGATAGTCGGTGCATTACACAATAAATCATAGAGAGATATCTTAGCAGGCATATTTTTAAGTTGTTCAACAATGTCATAGCCCTTAGAGGTGGTACTAGGAGTGAATGGTGTAATGGGTGGTGGAATAGAGGTGGGTGGAGCCGTTGGTGGAGTAGGATGAGTGCGATGAGTGACAACAACATTAATGGTGGGATCAGCCTTAGGTGCGATAAAGTGAGGAGGATGTTGGGTGCGTACATGCATGAAATCAGTGGCAGTGGTGACTATACTTGAGACCTTAGTGGGTGTGTAAGTAGGATAAGAAGATTGAGCCATTACTTGATAAGGGATGACATGAGCGAAAAGGAGGTGTTAAAGCATGGGGTTCACCAAAATGATTAACTAAAATTAACTAAAAATGGAGGAAATGTAATAATAGTTAATCTAATCTAGGAGGACATAAATGTTGTAAATAAATGCACTAAAGTAATATGAAGTGACTAAAATGATGAAAATTATTGAAATAATATAAATAAAACCCTAATATGCAAGAGGAAGGTAAGGAATGAACTCAATTGATTATGGATGATTGTCATAAGGTGTTACAGGTCTGATAGGAAAATATAGAAACCTGGAATGACTACACATAGGTCCAAAAAGAGTGGATCTGAGAATAATGGAGTTCCTAGGAGGGTATTAGGGCTCCTTAGGGTGCCTTGGTATGACATAATAGGTGCCCTCATGTATGAAAAGTCTTGGAACCTAGTTCTTTCTAGGTTAGAAGATGCTCTGAAACCTTCACTTCTTGTCATGACCGGATTTACTTGAACTATGCTTTGAATGTGCCGAATATAGCAAGATGAAGTTGAAGACCTGTAAGAGACAAGAGAAGTATCAAAACCCTAAAAAAAAAAGATGCAAATGAATGGGTTGGACTAACCTCAGCTGCCACAATAGTGGGATTACTAAATTGAGTGTTGCACTACATTTTAGACCCAAATGTAGTTTTGGTGTGTGTGTGTGTGTGCATTTCGTGCCCTAGGTGCTCTTATGCCAGTCACACTTTTTGAAGTAGAAAGAAATAACTAAATGTAGAAAATGTAATAGTATGTGTGCATGGAATAGAATAAAATCTCTCCCCCTATGAAGTGTGGGTTGATGTAGATATCCTAGCCTTTATGCATAGAAGTATGTGGATGCAAATCTAGATGGAGTGATAGTAAGTGACTCTAGGACCCTCATTATGGTCTCATAAATTTATATTTATAGGGTTATCTTTCTTTGATTTCATAATTAATCTGATATGGCTGAATACGAAAAAAATAAGGATGAAAAACAACTAGAAATAGCCCAAAAGAGGTGAAAAAGTAAAATAAGGATTGGGGCACCCAAGACAAGTATGGGCACCTGGTTTAGGCTAAAATGATAGGGAAGTTTCAAAATATCTAGGCATGTATATAAAAATGTATAAGAATGATGAAACAAAAGATAAAACAAGATGGCCAAAAGGTGGGATTAATTAGTACTTTCTTCACTTAAGAACTTTCTATATATTAGCATGAGACTATGCTAGATAATGCCTAAAGTGTATGATTTTATGACTATAGCCTCGTAGATAGGATTTACATTCGAAAACATATTTCTATAACCTCATGATCCTCATCTTTATCATAGATTTATTTGCATTACTATTTCTTATGGTCTTCTCGTATTTTATCTCACATTGTTTCTTGCAAGTGATCCTCACACTTCTCCACTTACACTCACATAGTCTTGGATTGATTATAGTGGTGGTACATTAGATCTAGAGCATATCGACATTTCATTCCCCATACCCTTTATTCATGTTTTCATTTACAAAGATTCATTTCTTGTCTATTTACAAAATCTCTCTCATTGAGTACGCACATGGTTGTCTACTACCTCCTTTCATCGATGAATAATATCTATGGGCATGTATAATTTTTTACTAAATGGCTCTTTACTTGATCAACTTGATAGTATTGGTTCGTAAGTCTTGGAGACATCATATTTTGTGTTTTATCACAATAATGATGATCTTCTCAATGACATTGCTTGATCATCCCCCTCATCATACACTTGGGGGGCATCACACTTCTTCTCCCCCTTCTAGCACTATCGGTTATCTTGCATGTTTACTTGTACACTCTACATGTCACATCTAGTATTTCAAGTGCTTGATACACATCTTGATACACTCATGTATCATCATTACTGATGATGTACTCTTGTGCTGATTCACACTTGACTATTGAGGGCCTCCTTTATACATGAACCTCACGCATTACACACCATAATACACAATACACTATACACTACACTACACACTACAAATTACACAAGTACACATTTCATGCATTCATCTCTTTACGATAACATCTACTCTACTCATTCACAATATATATTTTTGATATCTACTTCTAAACGTTGCGCTTAGCACCCTATGACACACTCTAGCTCTAAGGTTCATACTTGAATTCTATGGGTTTACATCTCAAATGGACCTCACCACAATCAATCACTCACTCATACACTCTATACGTTATGTGCTTTATCGATCACATATTTCTAGCACACACATTTAAACCATTTCCGATGACACATTCTTGTCATACAGTTCATTCTTAATTGTTGAAAGGGAATTTACAAATGAAACTCATTCTCATTCATACAAAACCACTCTAGGGCATGTGGATCCTATCACACTCACACTACATTCCATTCCATCTCATCCACAACATGTTACATGGTGGTGCAAATTAACTTGCAACAATTAGTATGTTTTTTATTAATCTATAGTCATTTAATTATCAAACCAAGGGACGTAGAATTTCAATAGTGCCAGTGTTGTATGCACATTTATAGATATTTAGGAGGTATAAAGGTAAATTTTTGTCACTACAATTAAGAAATAACAATGCTTGGAAATTAACTAGATTCTGACTGGAAGCAAATACTATGGCTAAAACAAACATGTAAAAATAGAACATAGATAAAGGAATGAACTACTGCTAATCTAATCATGCAATGAATCAAATCGACAAACAAAGGAGAGGGTTAGTAAACCGTAAGTGATCCCTCCCTTGGGTGCTAATACCTCATAAGGATTGTGACTACATAAAATGGATAGAACTCAGATTTTTATTTCATTAGCATGAAGATTACAATTGGAAAATACAACAAATCCTCTATCTACTTGATTGATCCCTATTCTATGTTTTTATCCTAGATATACTTCCCAACATTAACCTTTTCCTTTTATACATCTCATTACAGTAGAAGCATGGAGAAACAAAGTTCTACTAGGAGTTTGAATTAGATCAAGTAAAATATCTCAACACATAATCCGAGATATGATCCATGCAACATAAATAATCAACAATTGTTTATATATCAATTACATAACTTAAGTAACCGATTATTTTGATCAATTAGTTCCTAAATCATGAATTAAATTAGTTAGTTCCTTGTTAAGTTTCAACGCATAATCAGGTGTTGGAGTTGATTCATCTCCTAGTTCTCATGTTTGAATTGTATTTGCTTCTTCCATTGACATGTGCAAGCTCAAGTGTGATGTCCACGTTCCACGAGCTTCTCAAGATCATGGCTTATTCATGTGTGTGACCTCCTTTGGCTACAATTTGTTTTCTGTAGATAATTCCTTTGACTGCATACAAGTTGTTTTAGATGATGCCTTAGCTGTAAATGATTTTGTTTTCTCACGGATGGATTCTTTGTGTATGGATCCTTTGGTTGCATGTGAGTTTTTGCATATACAAGTTACTTACAACAAGAGGCATCACATGCATCATCAATCAAACATCTTATTATAATCAAGAGAATAAATGCATACTCACAATACCAAAAGATAAAGTAAACTAGAAATAAATATATTAAATAATATCGATGTCATGAGTTTAAGTTATAATGAAAATGGCTATCGATTATCATAGGAAAATACAAGTTCAAGGATATAAATGGCTCAACAAAATACAAAGGATGAGATGTTTATAAAGAGAATTAAACAACTCATTATATCCCTAGAATTAAATTCTTGAATGTCCTCATTCAATATTCTTTAGGTTACTCAAATGGATTAGGTTCCACTTGAATGATGCTACATAAGCATCTAAAATCCACTAGTGTAGATGCTCCTTTAGGATCCGTGAATAAGTAACCTCCATTCCTTCTATATTTTTCCATGACTCTATCATGTATGTCATCATCCAAAATCTTATCACCAAACCAATGTGGAATAGGATAGTGGAATATTGGGGGTTGATAACCAACGGGAAACCAATTTTTCCACATCTTATAGGAACTTCAATGTATTCATTTACCCTCCTTAAAGTTGGAATAATATTATGATAAGAATGTATTTCTTTCTTTGCATCTTAGGGGACATCTCTTGCCAATGACATCCTACAGGCATATGCTATCTCTCTTGAGTCATACTTAGTCTAGTCCCCGACTTCTTCATGAAATTCTATCCGCATATGTCATACCCTTTGTCTGATTTTCTTGTGCTCTATATATTTTCCATATTATTTGATAATCATATTTATATTTGCAGCTTCACCTCTTATTATTAATGACTACACTTTTTCTAAGTTCATGTACTCTTCCATATGTTTTTCTATGTACAATTCATTATTAAAATAAGAACATAGTGCCCTAATTGGAACATATCCAATATAAAGTACTTGGGATCTAGTCCCTATCATATTCAAGGGCATAATTGTACATATATATATATAATTCACATAAGTGCAGTGAATCTCATGAGGAATTTTTAGGTATAATCTAAAGAAATTTCTGGCTATACTAATATCAAATGAAACATTTGAGTTAATACAGGTAAGCTTTAACTATAACATCTGTTCTTTTAAGAAAATGGCATAAATGTTAGAAGGTGGCCTACATTTAAATATTTCATTGGTCACCTAAATTGTATCTTCCTGATTTTTCTTTAGCCTTTCAATCTCCTTATCTTTGGCCTTAAGCTCATTGTCTTTTTATTCTATTTCTTATTGGTGTTGGAAGATTAGTTCTTCCTTTTCCCTCTCCCATCTTCCTTGTAACCTATTAACATAGGTTTCAAACTGATATACTCATAATCTAACAATGTTGTTTATGCTCCTATGCTCCTATAAAATGGTTTGGAAGGATATTTGACCACTTCACTAATGATAATATGTGGCCACAATGGGGTCATATAGGACTAATTCATGCTAACGTGTGGAAAAAATAGAGGATTAGGATCCAAAGTAGTGTCTCAACTATCTCATCGGAACTACATAAGCATTCCCCTTTACCCTCTAAATTTTCTCATATGTTGTTCTGTTTCAACTTATTAAAAATTGTTTTTAATAATTTATTCAATAGTATGTGGGATGATATCCCCAATTTCAATCTCATTAGTTTGTGTCTCAAGCACTATGTGGTCATGTGCTTCCTTTATCCTTTCTTCATCATTCATGGATGCATGAGTTATGTATTCAATTTTCTTTGTAACTCCTTCTCCTTCATGCTTCTCATGGGTTTCCCCAGCATGAAATTCCTCTTCCTGTACTCCCATCTATTCAAAAAGGCCTTCTTGAACCTTTTTCTCTCCACTTTCTTCTCCCTTCTTCTCTTCCATACCCCGTATAGGATCCTAGAGATCTTGTTGCTCATGAATTTCAACATCAAAACCTTCTTGGTCTATGTCTATTAATATCGCCTCAATATTATCTTCTACATATCACTATCAATTGTTATGGTTTGGGGATTTGTGGGATTTGATGTTTTTGGATTTTTAGTTTTTTGGCAATGAGAATGCCTAGGTGGTGTAGGAGTGGATTTGGAAGATTTAAGAGTAGAATTGAAAGATTTTGGAGTGGTTCTCGAACATTTTCTTGTACTCCTTGAGGTGGATGATTTAAGAGTTAAAAATCCAAGTAGGGTTTCAACAATGAGAATCCTCTCAGGGGATATAGGAATGGGGTTTTCTTTAGCAATTGGTATATTTTTAGAAACATGGGTTTCTGTGGGCTGAAAAGTAGAAATTGTGGGTTCGGAAGAAGTGGAAGTTGTGGGTTCAACTATATGGGTTGAAGAACTACCAATACTTCTTCTTCTCTTCTTTCTATGCCCCAATAATTCATCAATATTCTTGACCCTTGAAAAATATCCCCAATTCAGTTTAGGATGTTCTTTCTCCAATGTGTGTTTGACAATCAGAGTAATAAGACAATGGTGGGAAAGTGCTAACCTCCCTCTTTGTGATTCTCTACTCATCTTTTTCAAGATCTCATTTAAGAAATTTGGTACATTAACATGCCTATCATTCTTCAAGTGATTGAGTAACTTGAAATGGACTATATTTAGTTGGGAATATCTACCCTCGTAAGTAAAATATTTGATAATATAATTGGAAATCTCATCCGATAATGGTTTGAGAGAGGTTCGATATGTACCTTGGCGGTCAGTTGTGAAGGCATCATCTTCATCAAGAAAATTTTCATTGAGCTACTTCTAGATTGGATTTCTCGGGAAAATTTTTCCCTCTGCACAGAAGCCCGAATAATTCTTTGCCTAAAATATCATCGTTCACCTTCACTGTTAAACCCTTGACCTTAGCTTCTCCATCTTTCAACGTAACAAAAAAATTCTTGACCATATATTCATAAAAACCATAGAATTTTCTGATGTAGTCCATCCATCCACTATTCTAAAAATATTGAAATATTTTTGGCTGGTTATGGATTTGAGAATGTTCAGTTGGCTCATGGTGAATTAAATCTCCCCCCATTTTGAATTTTGTAGATTACTTCAGCTCTGATAGGGAAATCACACGGTTTGGAAGAATGATGCAAGAATTCGATTATGGGAGATTACTTGAGTGATTTTTTTTTGAATTATGATACCTACTAATAGGTAGCACAAAAAGGAAATGAATTTAATTGATTTGATTATAGCTAGTGTGTGAGGTAAAGTGGTGTGATGGAGTGGGGTGACATGGAGTAATAGCTCATAGGTTAAAGGAGGTGGCGTATAATTTCTATTTAAATGCATTTATGACATGGCATAAATATTAATTAAAAATAATCATACCAACGATACTTTAATAAAGTGGAATGAGTGCACTTATCTCAAGGTATGCTTAGAATGATGATTGCATTTGCATTGTTGTAATTTTTCCCTTGTTGCATGTTGATTTTTTTTTATGTTGTGGATGTTGTTATAATTTTGCAAGTGTATGTAACATTGTGTTGAATGATCCTTAATCAAATTAGATAATTCCAGGAGAGGGAATGATGACCTATTTTGGTACTGCTTATCTCAATCACCACGACACGTGTAGATTGTTCCTTATTTTTCTTCATGCAATCATGAATTCCATCAAACATGAAAACCAAAAAGATATTTTCTGCATACTTATACAAGTGGAACATCCAATCTTTGCATTATCTTCCTATGTCAATAGTATGCCCTCTTACAATATATGCATCAAATCCTATAAAATAGAAATTGTAAGAAAATAAAATATGCTAGTTGAGTGTTCTTTGATCACCAATAAGGCAGATCAAAACACTTTTATTCACCCTTGGAGTATTCAACAAGTTGAATACCGAGGCCACCAAAATAACTCAATCCTCTAAAATCTCATAAGAGGAACCAACAAGCTTAACTTCTGATCTTAAATTTGATGTCCTCGGACCTCATCTCCGTCCTATTTTGACTTCCTCTAAACTCGCTACATGAAGTTGCTTTTTTCAGTTGGATTTTTTTATAACCTTAACCTATGACCATTGATAAATAGCATGAAGTTCACAAGATGTATGGTGGTCATTTTTCTAGCTCCATTGGGAAATATTTTATCAATCTAATATGGACCTAGCCACCTTGTCCTGATTTTTTCCATGTGGTCTTTGTACTTTGAGTCAAATAAGAGGGCCAGTCACCCTCTTCAAATTTCCTTGTCTTGATGAACCTGTCATGCCATTTGATTATTTTCTTTTGTACTACTTTTTTATTATGAATACCATGTCTCCTCATTTCATCCAACTCACCGAGTTGGAGAATCCTCTTCCTTTGAGCTTGAAAATCTATGTCAAGTTCAAGTGTAGTCCTTAGTGTCTTGTGCTCAAATTAAATAGGGAGAAAAAGTATTAACATACAAAATTTCAAATAGTGTGAAGTCAATAGTTGTCTTCCATTTTGTGTTGAATTCTCACACTATCTTTAGAGTCATATCTACCCAATCTCTCCTATGGATTACAATTGTTTTGTCGGGATGGATTCTATTTCCCTATTTGTTACTTCAACTTGGTCATTATATTGGGGATGATATGGCGTGGACTTCCTATGTCTAATTTCATACTCCTTAGCTAGATCGAAATAACTTCAATAGTGACGTGTGTACCTTGATCTGTAATAATCTCTCTTGGTAGTCCATACCTTGTAAAGATGTGGCCATATAAGAATTTGGAAACTTTCTCACTCTTCCGTGTTAAAGTAGGTATTTACCTTAGCTCATGTTCACCTAGGTACTTTATTTACCTTTATTGTATTTATCCTCACTCACTTATGTGTGTGGATATTTATTTTCTCTTATTTAGATATAAGGAAGATATTATCTAGATTTTAGGTATAGTTCTTTCCTTGATCTATGGTATTGACTAGATATTTGATGACTAGTTCTTTCTTTGATTTATGGCTTGATCTATGACCTTTATTGGTTCTTATATTGATATTCCTTACCTATATAAGAAAGGCCCATTCTCATTGTATTTCATTGAGTTCTATAATAATATAAGATATCGGTGCTCATTTGTTTGCAAAGGATTTTGTAAAGTTATTTTGGTGAATTAATTTCATCTTATTGAGTGTGGTGTTTAACTAGCATCCGAGTTCTTTATGGATTGGTATAATCTAGTTATCGTTCCTTTTATGGTATCGAGTTGAGACTTTGTTGACATCCATCATTAAGTTTTATTTTTAAAATAAGGTTTTGTATATTCATATATTCAAGATTTGTTTGTATTTTATTATTGCGCCCATTTTATGTAAAAACAAATCCTTCCATTGATTCGAATGGTGTCAAAATCCTAATATTGACTATAAACCCGACCATTTAAGAGGCGCCATTTTTGAGTTTTTTTGTTGTTGTTGTAGAGGCATGTCTTTGGTCCACTTTGGAATTTGTGTGAGCGAGAAGAAAACCTTAAAAATGGTTTATGGGGTTTTTGAGATCAAAACTGGGTATTTTTCTTCTGTGTTACAACATTTTTGGTTGATACATGGAGGTCACATTTTGGAGGGGTGTTTCTTTCCTTTTTCTAAGCAGGGTTTGTTATGCGGGTTTTTGCCATTTTGGGAAAATCTACATACTTCATGCTACTATTTTGGATGGTGAAGTTCATTTTCGACACTAGAAGAATCAATTGGATGTTACTTTCTTGAAAATGTGTGGTGAAGGCAAGAACATTTTCTTTTGTTTTAGTGGCAACTAAAATAAATTGTAGAGCTTAATATTGAAAAACTTGTCTCTTTTGATTGGTAACTTGGATTTGAGTGTCATTTTTTTGAAAAAATGATTTATTTTTCATGCTCATTCCATTGGAACTATTTATTTTTAGAAACACCTATAATTATAAAGTGACATATTGTAACATGCACTCAATTAAAAAGTGTCAAAATATGGGGGTTTTTGTTGCATTTCTTGGGTCTTGCATTTTTGTTCTACATTAGATCATGTTGAGCCATTAAAAACACATACTTACCATACATGGAAACCAAGAATGGAAAAAATAATTAAACAGAAAGGATTATGGGCTTTAACTTCTTCATAAAAACCAATGTTCACTAGAGAATATGAAAAATTTCAGATACGTGTGCAAATTTGATGAGTGTATGGGTTTGATAGAAACTTATGTAAGTGACAGTATTTTATTTCATTTCAAAAATGTGACTCTCCTTTCAAAATATGAGAGAAATTGGAGGGTTTATATTGGAAGGCGGATCACATGAGAGTCATGTAACTTGAAATTGAGATCACCTCGCTTAATCTGAAGATTTTCCATCAATTATAGACTATCTTACCAAGTTCAAGCATTTGTTGACACATTTGAAGGGGAGTGGAAGAGATAAGAAAAATGAAGAGTGTGTTTACTTAATTATATCCAAGTTGAGAGGAAAATTCTAAATCTTTGCTCCTACCTTTTTCTATAGTATGGATGCCTAGGTGATACATTCAAAATGTTTGACTTAGAAATATTTTGTGATAGACTTACTAGGAAGAATCCAAATTTTATAAGCTTGAGTCTTCAACCTCTCAAAAGGAATTATTTGCATCTAAACCTAAGGGAAATAGAAAATTAAAAAATAAAACCAAATCCAACCCTTCTCCATCTCAAAGTGGTCATAAACCTAAAGAAAACAACTCTAAACCCAAGGATTCTTATAAATCCAAGAATAATTATAGCCTTTCATGATCTTTTTATGGGGGTATTGGTCATGAAGAACATAGGTGTTATAAGAGAATGCAAGCCTTAGAGGATGTAGTCAAGAAACAAAAAAATTATATCTCCACTCCACCTCCTTCTAATCAGCATTGAAAAGCACTTAATGTTGTTAGGAGATCTCAGTCACCACTTACAGATAGTTGGGTTATAGATTCTAGTGTTTCTCATCACATGAATTCTTCCAAGGAGTCTTTTGTATCTCTAGGTTTGAGTTCTACTTCCAAAATTGAGGTTGGAGATTCTTCCTTTCTTTTTGTTAAAGGAAAAGGTGACATACATCTTGATGGTGGTAGTATCCAAGATGCACTATATGTTCCTAACACCAATACAAATTCGAGCACTACATGAGGAGCTGAAGACAAAGGATGTAGAGATAGCATGCATAACATAGGAGAGGGACTTCACACAGAAGAAAAATGAGGTATTTATCAGCATCGTAGAGGAGATTGGGGACAATTTCATCATAGAAAGGCCACATTTAGAGGCCAAGGTACCGCAAATGTTTATTTTAGTTATACACTATGTAGGAAAGTTGGTAGACTTGTTACTTGAAGATGAACCTCTGCGCATGCTAGTGCCAAGAAGCTCAGAGCAAGATGATGAATGGGAGAAAGCCTCGGTGATGTGAAATATTACATCTTATGAAGGGATGTTGTAAGCATTACAGAAGTATTGAAGAAAGCAGACCAAGCTTTAAACATATGCACAGCTCCAGAGGTGCTTAACAACATAAATACCATAGAAGAAAACAATGAATTCTAGAAAGCAATGAAGGATAAGACATTGGGCCATGTAGAACTATTGTCAATGGTTAAATAGAAGCGCAAGGCCCCGACAGTGAGCACAAGAGCTGCTCAAGTCTCAATTGGAAGAGCTTGGGAAGATGATTACGCGAAGATGGATCTTTTAGAAGGGAGAATGACGTCAGTGTCTAGCAATGTGTTGGTTCTATAGAATGAGAAAGGAGAGATTGCGAGGATGAGTTGGAATCCATTGTAAAGGACATCCCAAAAATAGAAGAATAAGAACTCACTAAATAGCCGGTTTTGGAGGCCAAAATAAAGGAAGAGTATCAAGAGTTGATACTTAAAACTGATAAAGAGGAGGCTGCCTCATAACCTCATAGAAATTCTTTATTTATCTAAATTCTTTCATTCTTATTCTTTCCATTCTTCTATTCTTTACTTCAACTTTTGGAGATACCCATTATCGGGATGACAATGAGATTAGTGTGGGGTAATGTTGATTGAAGAATACTTATCAAAGATCACATAAGGAGTCTCGCACAAGATATAAGGCCTTGAACCAAGGGCGTAGAAGGATAGGAACGACCCACGTGCGAGAGACAAGTTCAGCTTTTCGGGACTTAGCTGATTTTGAGCATAGACACCTATTTGTAGAAGATGGCATGTGGAACACACCAATGATGCAGAGATGTGCGCACCATGCATTGTCTATCTTTGGAGGAGTGGATCGAAGAGTTTTGCATAGAGACGAGCTAAGAATAGAATTGAGACTTGATTAACCACAAGAGGCCTATAGATAGCACACTTGCATGTGTGCCTATGCCTATAAATGGGATGTGCATATTAATAGCATGTGGCCTATTTTTGGAATAGATAAGTAGTGAAGGGCAAGTCTCCACGTTATATATATGATGTTAGGTACATATTAGATGGGGTAACAGAGAATATATAGTGTGTGTGTATGTATGGGTGATGGAGGTATAAAGATATATGCATATAATCAATTATCGTATCGTATCCATAAACGCATTGATATAGATTGAAAATACTGTAAGGAGCTTCGTGTTTATTAATAGATGGAAGATATTGGTTGAATCTAAGTGTCATTCGTGTAATTGAGTAGTGCATGATATTTATTCAATCATGATTATTGTTTAAATTTTTCTTTCATAGATCTCGAGGGTATCATGCATTATAGAATGATGGATTAGTTATGAATCTATATTTTCTTTCTTCATCATACTAACATCCTCCTACAAAACCATAAGGAGGGACCTGGTACCTTTGCGCACTTCGGTGAGGCACTCGGTCAAGGCAGAGTGATGTGTCGGTGCAACTAGGGTGCTATCTCGGTAAATTCTAGGCTGCATCAATTGGCATCATGCAATTTTTGATATTCCTCTTGGGTCCAAACACAAGGTCTACAATACCAAATTTTCCTTGATTCATATGGTGAGAGCCATTCATAAAATTCTACTTGGGAAATAATAGTAGAATGTCTCATAGAGTTCGTGATACAGTTCTCCTACACACATTTTCATGCATCAAGGTCGATCCAGGTCTTGAACCTCTAAGAAAACTCATCCTTCATACCTTTAAGCTTGGATTCGATGTTGTCCAAGCTCAAATTCTCTATCATCACACATCATTCTCACAACAACTTAGAAAAAAGGTCCTGACAACAGAACCAAAATGTAGTCATTTCTTCATATACCTTCTTTCTATCCCAAGCACATTGGCCTATCACCCGATGCATGTGTGGGAGCCGATCCCCTCCTTTATGTGAGATTTGTGATAATGGTCCACCATTGATGGAGAAAAATTGGTAAAATATGGAAACATAGACATTCACTCAAAAATAAAAGATACAAACAACAGATTCGTGCATAGATCCATCATAAATGGAAATGAACATTGTAAATAAGCATAATGAAACTAGATCTAACTCAATATAATATGAATAACATAATGGTTTACACTTTTGAGTATGAATAACTATAATCACATGTATATATTGATTTACAAACATTTACAGTGGCCTCATTACATCATAAGGGTCATATAGACTGAATACATCAAGGAATATTATCTTAAACCCTCAAAAATACTCTACAGAGAGAGTTATTAGCTATTCTACCCATTACAACCCTTGTTCATACCCAAACCCATGCATATAGCATCCTTGTAATTATTTCTGCAACACCTTATCACTACTTAAAACCCTTAACCTTTCATTTTCTAATCACTTTGTTCTCACCCCTCTTCTTTTCTCATTTCAGACCCAAGCACTCCTTTAAATAGGATCTGGATGTACTACATTGGTTTCCTTCATGAACATATCACATTCTAAGTGGAAGTATGGTCCTCCATGGTCAAATCCTATGTTATCCTACCAATTCCTTCACTACCTATAATGACCATTCCGGGAATATCCCTTATGTGGAATATTCTTTTCTTGACCTCCAAGGCTCCAGGTTGCCACCTTATCCATTCAAAGACACCTACTAGATATTTTCACGCGTTTCTCCTTTGACAACTCCTTCAAAATATGGTTAATTCCCTAAATTTTCCTATGCGCACCTTCCTTATTTACTAGCTCTCACTCGCAATGACTTATTCCTTGGGACCTAGTCAATTTCAGGGCCCAAGAATTGCATTCCTAAAATAATGAACAATATGTCCTAGATTTTTGAATATATGCTTCATTCCATTATGTATTGACTCATTTGATTGGTTTTACCCTATTTTACTCCATGAAATTTGATCAATTTCTTGAAACAAGAAGATTTATTACCTTTATTCATGGTTCCTATGTCCTCTTCTTCTTGGAATACTTCAAAATTTGTTTGTTCTTGGTCTTCTTTCTTCACTATGCATTGCTTGCCTTGCTCTTTGCACTTAACCATTACTTCTTCTTCTTGCCTACTTGATGTACTTGGCTATACTTTACTTTCTTCCATGCTTTCTTGACCTATTTTGGAGGTACTTCTTTGTCTTTATATTCCTAAAAATGAATTCCTTTACTTCCATGCTTACAATCTTAGTTAAACTCCTTAGTTTGTATAGTAGTCATCACTTCTTTAGATTGGTATTCCTCATAGGCCTCCTTCATGAGTTCTTCATGTTCACTTGATTGTCCTTCACCTGCATGTTGGTCTTTCATGGACTCAAAAATATCCTCTAACCTCTGTAACTCTTCTCTCAAGATGAGAGCATCCACTCCTTCCTCTTCATCATATCTAGGACCAAGTTGGTCTTCTTTCCTTGCAATGGCATCACCTTCATCACTTATTTTACCTGCATATTCATTAAAACTCAGCATTTTATGAGTTGTACCTACATTCCCACATAGTGTTAGTTAGAAAACTCAATGGTCTCTTGACCTCCATGTTAGCTTCTCCCATGGTTTCGTCCAGGTTTTTCTTCATTTAAGAAATTTAATTCTCTTTCAAGGTGGTACTTCTAATCCACCATCTCTTTGTCTTTCCCATAACCTCTCTCTATTGTCATATTCTTCATGTGACCAGATTCTTGGTCACCAAACACCTTTCTTGGTGCTTCTCTCCTCATCCACAACTCATCACTAGGAGACACTTCCTTTATTGTCTTTATCTCCTTAACCTACTACATTGTTTCATGCAAATAATTTCTTCATGGTCATTAACATGAAACTTCCTCTTTCATCACCTACTTCACCCTTCAAGGGTATGAGACTATGCTCAACTCCACCCTTGTAGAATTTGTAAACATTAGTCTTTCCATCATGCTTGGCTTTCCTATCAAATTGCCAAGGTCTACCTAAGAGAAAATGGAAAACATCTATAGGTAGAACATCACATAATACTATATCTCTATATGATCCAATTTGAAAATCAACAATACTTTTCTCACTTACCAAGATATTATGACTCTCTGCACCCATGAAATGTAGTAAGGCTTTGGATGTGGAAGTCTTCTCAATCCCAGCTTCTTCACCATGTATTCTGACACCACATTGTCATTGCTTCCTCCATCTATGATGACATCACATACCTTGCCTCTTGACTTGCATCTAGTCCTGAAAAAGTTCCTTCTCTGACTCATGTCTGTGTCTTGTCTTCTTAAATCTATCTTCTTGCCTCTTGGCTGCTCCAAAACTCTCTTCATCAAAAGAGATTCACTCTTCATTCTCTCATTCTTCTTACATGAATTGTATGGTCTAAATATTTTCCCATTTTTAGTTTTCTTAAGGAGTTTTACATCACTGCAACTTACATAATTATGGAAACTAGCATTCATACATCTAGCATTTACATAGCTAACTCTATTTTCATTTTCATCACCAATCATAAACAACCTTTCTCCCTTTTTCTAGGAGACTTTCATTTTGCCTTTGAATGGATTGTAGCCTCTCCTTTGTTGCTACACTCTAATAATGGCATTCTCTCTTTGACAAGATGCTCCAAAATATCCATTCTCTTCTCCATTTGTATCTTCATCTACTGAAATTGTCCCATCATCTCTCTTAGCAAGTTTTCCTACTTGGTTTGCATCCTTGAGTGCAATTGTGCCATCATCACTCTAATGTTCTTAATAACCTTTAAATCAAGATTTAATACCAAAATTGTGCAAGGGTCTTCTATAATCCTCCTTGTTATTAGAATGTAGGCCAATAATTACCTAACCATGTTTGTCACCATCTCATCTACCCTTTCTCTTGAGGATCTTCCTAGGTGCTCCACATAGTTTGATCATAAAATTCATAAGTCATATTGTTATCCAATTTTGCACACATGGCAAGATTGGACAACGGGTCCTATCATGCTCAAAATGAAATAATAATCCCAGAACCCACCTTTGGTTATTAATGAGATGCAATAATTAAAAATAATTCCTAAATTACATATGAAGAGATCACCTAGCATCGAAAGGCACTGGTTGATCTTAACTCAGTGAAGAGTTCAGGGTCGAGTTGATAAAGAACCCGGTGTCAAATTGATAATCATCTCAGTAGAGACTCTTAGTTGTAAGAGCTAGACGATGGTCTTGTTAATGCAAAATATAGCTCATTGAAAATTGATGAATGAAGGGAACTCTATAAGGATCTCGGTAGAGATCGATGCATGCGGAAGTGAAGGCAGAGATAAGGAGTTTGACTCATCTTTGTGACTCGTTCATTTTGGAGATCATGTGGTGAGATTATTGTAGGACACATTCTGCGAGAACTAAGGTGATTCAAATGTAAGCCAAGGCATCAAGAGTGCCATAAAATGAATGGAGATCGTTGCGTAAACAAAGATACGTGATGGATCCCTATCGATGGGACTCATCGAGCATGATGGATAATTCAATGCAACTCGTTTCGTGTGGATGCATTAAAGACAGTTTCTAGGCAAAGTCAACTCACTCAAAGTTGGCATGTAACAAGCTATCAAGGAAGTCAGTGAGTTTAGCGCACCTGCTCAAGCTAAACAATGTCGTGGAGCCTTGGGATCTCTTGGGAATATTTTTGTTTCTTACTGGTCGAATTGGCCAAATGATGTCTAGGTTCCGCGGGTCAGTCTTCAACATGGGATATTCAAATGAGTTTTCCAAGGTAAATGTTGAAATGAAAAACCAAGACAAGGTTTCCGCGATAAGAGGGAGTTTCAGGCCTTTGAAGCCGCGATGGAGATAATGTTGTGGCAAACCAATATGATATTTCCACACATGGGAAAAGTTCATGATGATTTCCAAGCGGGTTTCAGTTAATGGAAAACCAACACAAGGTCTCCGCGCAAAGGGGGCCCCGAGTTTCATCTTGCCAAGAACGTGGAAATTTTAGAAAACATTGCCAAGTGTGATAAAACCGTGGCAAACCATAATCGGATTTCCATGAGTTGGAGAAATGAACACCAATTTCCAGGTGGAAGTGCTATGGTGGAGCGCCAACATGAAAGTTCTGCTCGTGGGATATTTTCAGCTCTTTGCCTAGTCGGATAAATAAATAAATAAATAATGCCTCAACCCCGCACTAAGGTATTCATGAGTTATTTGCTTAAAATGGGAATCCAAGAAGCCTAATGCCAAGTGGGTTTTCGTGGATGGCAAGCCAAAGAAGAAATTCCACGCGGGGGAGATTTGGGGCGGTATGACCAAGTCAAGAAGCGGAAATTGGGAACCGACCTGCCAAGGCAATGTATGGAAAATTGGATTCATAAGTCCGAGATCCCCACACATATCCTGCGGACTTCCTTGATACAAACGCCATGCCAATTTGACTTGGCAAAAGGAGGATTTGGCATGGAACGGGGATATTCAAGTCGGTTGAACCAAGGTAATTCAAACTACTTTTTCCACGCAGAACCTGTCAACTCGGCTATGTGGCTGAGCCGTTACGCGGGGATTTGGAGCTAGTATGCTGAGGTCGGAGATTTGACGATGGCAGTCCAAGTTGTTCACTCCGCATAGGGGAGATTCAGGAAAACACTGCCAAGTGTGGAAATATTGGGATGGAAAACCATAATTAGACTTCCGCACGGGCCATGTAAACAGGATCCGAGTCTTTGTGCGAGTCACTCGGAAGGTAAGTCAGGGAATGTGGGAATGAGACAGGTTGAAGTGTTTAATAGGATTGGATGTGGTGGTCTAGCCTGGCCAAAATCGAGTATGACACGGAGATAGGTGAAGGAGGCTCCACACATTCTGCTTACCACGCATAACATCCCTGTAAACCCATCTACATATCTTCAACTATTACAGACCTACATTTCTAGGAATATGCTTTCACATGAAAGAGATGCCTTCTCATGGAATACCATAATTGTAGCTTACAGAAGACATGGGTTTCCTCACGAAGCGTTGATACTATTTCACCGAATGCAACAAATAGATGTCCGACCTGATCAGTTCGCCTATGCTAGCATACTTCTCCCAACTCCCGTTCGGGCTCTAAGCATTCGGTGGTCGCGAGGCAAACTCCCACACACAGCAGCAGGCATGTTACGGTCAAGATGTAAAGAAGCCTTTTTTAGCACTTCCAAAGCGGGTTGTCCAAGCCGTGTTTGTTATCTATTCGATGATCGAATGCATGCTTATCCTTATTCTCAAGTCAAATCAAATAACAAATTGGAGGAAACAAATATTCACTGCCGTGTACGATGGATTGGAGTCACGCCATTCAAGGCTTCATGAAATTTCCCGAATCTGAGATGAAGGTTTATTACGGTGCGTAATGAAACGATTCATATTGCTCAACATTTCTTCTCCTATAAATGAATTGAATGTGAAGGTCAACTCGAAATACCCGGTCACCTGTTTTGTATGCCACATCCTTGTCACTTGTAAATGGTCTCTTTGAGAAACTCGTGGCGTGAGGCAATATTTATACCCTTCCATTATGTACATCCAATCGAAAATAAAAGTATTCTTTTACCAGTTCGAGAAGCTTGTTTTTTACAATGGACAATTATATCTTTTGTAGTTTCAAGCTAATTTTTCTATTAGCTTTGATCCACGACTAAGGAAGAATTCATATGGTTGTTACCTGTACATTTTTCCAAGGTCCTCTTGGTTGCCCCAGTTGTTCAATATATTTTTTGAAGGGCTTATTTTATGTGTTGCAAATTGTAACATAAAGGATCTTTTTAGTTTCTGGAAAAATGAGTATATTGTGTAGCTCACAGCTACCTATGCCATACTAAGATCCCAATAGTGGCATAATTGTTGATTGGAGCCGAGATTGCAGAGTGCACTGCCAAAATACCGAAGGACTCAATGCAAAAGAATCTGATTGCCAAAGCGAGGAAAGAGTTAGTGTGGGGTTCAAAATTGATTGCAACACCGAGTTAGAGGATTCGAAACTCACCGAGTTGAGATTTGTGCAGACTCTATCCACATGGACCCCCCTCCTCTTCAAGTCAAACGGGTCAACGGGGGTTCCGACATTATGTTAATTAAATTAATATTTTTATTTAAATATTTTAATAATAATATTTATTATTATTATTTAAATATTCTTTTAATTAATTGAGAAGACTAGGTCATCAAGCAATTAATGACCCATGATGGAACCTTCTCAGGTGGTTCAACTAACTGTAATAAATACATCATGGGCCTTCATTTTAGGAATGTAATTATGACCATTTCCTCTTCTTTCTCACATATTCTTCTATAAATGTAAGTTGGAAGCTCATTTCAAAGGGTTCCAACAGTTCAGACAAGTTGGATAGTTAGATATCTCAGGCGAGTGTATACTTTTCAAGGGTCCTCTCTCTTCTGCAAGTTGTTCTTGTGTGTTGAGAGAACTTTCAAGCCTCCTCTTCAAGACTGTAATGGAAACTATTGCCTCTTCTGAATGTATGATGCATTGTGCATGTTATTGAAGCAATAAAAGTGTGTGTTTTGTGACTAATCTCGGTCCTTTCATCCTTTTATGCTTCTTTGTGCCTTTCTCATACTTGCAGTACACTGCATGTTTAAGTTTTTCTATTGTAGGTTCTTGGAGTTCTGTGCTTATCGAGTGGTGGAGTATTGCATGCAGTTGAGTTGTGGTGTCTGTTCACCCTTCTTGAGTTCATCCTTCTTCACTGGGAAACTGGTATATTTCTCGGTCTGATAAAGTTTAACAAAGGGAACGCATGTCTCTTAGTTTGTGGTATCATGTACCCTCTCTAAGTTGCAGTAGGTGAAGTTGACCTGTGGTGCACACACCCTCTTCAAATTAACCCTTCCTGAGTCTGGAAACACCCTTTATTTGGTGCATCACCATCCCTAGTATAGTTTCATTTTTGTAAATCTCTTTCCCTAAAACCCCATGAAAATGTTAGCATAGGACTAGATAATCATTTTTGTTACACTAGGAGTAGTACAACACTTAGTTTAGGAAGAGGAAGCCGGCCTTCTCCAGAGGTTCACCTCAAGCCCAAGTCCCATAGCTTGAGAGGTGATCCCATGTGTCCCAATCACACCGAACGTCCTATTCACATCCTGGCCATTCGGAGGGTGCAGTGATTTGGCGACAACACATATGGTATGCACAATTCACTATGTATGCTTGTTTAAGCAACTTATGAATAAGAACATTGAATTCTTACCTCTTCCTTACTTTGATCCACCATCTCTATTATGTCTCATTCAGAATACATTGAGATTCTCTTTGTTATGAGAATTTCACTTTGTTTTCTACTACTAGGTTCTTTATCCACTCCACTCACACTTAACTTCTTTTATCCTATGTCTTTGCTTTATGACACTTCTTGTACACTGTGACTTCAACTTGATATAACTATACCTATATACCCACCCTATGTTTTACATTATTCCTTACCATGCATTCTATTTATTGTGTGTATCTCCTTTTACTTTATTAGATACTCAAACATTGTCATCTCCATACTCCACTCCCAATGCATATGATTCATCTCTCTCTTAGCCTATATGGCTTCTTTGCAAAAGTCTATGCTCCATGGATTACTATCATGTTAAACACTTAGCCTATAAATCTCCTAGGTGACTAATCCTTCATACTCGTAAAACTATATGTCCCTAACCTTGTTATGGGTACTTGCTTATGTTTCCCAACTATATCTTATATCCCTTTATAGATCAAGGTACTCAAATAATGTAGCCAAGGTTTTCAAGAAATCCTACACCCTCAAATCACTTATTCTATCTTTTATGGGGTGTTTGGTCCTTTGGCTTAGTCTAACCTTTACATACTTGATTACTTCTCAATTTAGCTCTTAAGACCTACTAGGTCTTCAAACATGCAACCCATGTCAAAACTCAATTTTCTCTATAACAATTTCATTTGCTCTAGATGGATATTATGACCCTTTATTGAGTACTAAATTTCAGAAGAAACCTCATACCTTTCTCCTTTGTAAAGAATCACACTTCCTTTGGCATTTTCCTATGCCAATTAGGCTTGTTTTTGTCATTCTTACCTTGCAAGTATAACAATGAGACTTGTGGATCTAATCTTACCTTAGGAATGATTGAAACACCTTCTCCATTCCTCTAACATGATCCATTATGAAACTTAGATCTTGATTCACTTATTTACCATGCATGCACTTGATTCCTCTTAAGCGTAGCACCCAATTACAACTAGACTGTAAAAATCCTATAATTCCTTCACACTTATGATTTGGGCCTCAAAATGTTTTGATTTCCTAGGGCACCATTAGGCAGACCTTCCCTAAAAAATTCATGCAATTTGGATGGGTACATTTAAGTCGGCTTGATGCCCTAGTCTAAGCCTCGAGAGTAGAAAAATGGAGTTACATGGAATAATATGGAATTTCAAAGGCTACAAAAATTGACGAGGCTTATCTCAACCTTACTCAATAGTTCATGCAATCGAGTCTTCCAAATCTCCAATCTTCATGATTGGCACACTCCTAGCTCATTGCTGGATGAGATTGTTAAAGTATGCATAGAAGAAGCATGTAAAACCTTGCACAATACACTACATCTTTGATTAAAACCTTCTTCATTTCTTTATCCATGTTCCATCACCTCTCGTACATTCATATTTTGAGATAATTACATATTCTTGACCAAAATTCTCAAATTAGCATTCTAAAATCCACTCCCTACCTTCACTCAACACCTCCTAAGATAACTCAGCCATTTTCCTAGTTTAAGAAGGACTTTAACAACCTAAATATCACTTACTAAAATTTTTCCCACGTGAAGATAATAAAATCAGACCTTATTTGCACAAATTTAGCCTTATATGTACTAAATAGGCCTTATTACAACATCGTAAAATTTTGACTATTTGCATACTAAACATGGAAAAATGACAACAATTGTTCATAAAACAACCTAGACCTCAATCACACATGACACCCTCTATTATTTCTTACTGATGCACTCTGCAACGTCTTCCTTTCCTTCATTTAGATCATTATGTGCCTAATAAACCATCACTTTCTCGGATGTACTTGTACTTTTCTCTTCTTCGTCCATCACATCTAATTCTTGCAAAACTTCATCTACCTCATCCATGCAAAACTGATTTTCATACCTCTTATGCTCATCATTCTTTTCATTCCATATTCTCTCATTCTTATCAAATTCAAAATCAAAATCGTCTTATACAATTTCAAGGAATTCACTCAATGAAACATCAATATCATCCAACAAATTAAAAAAATCCTTATCTTTCCTTCAATATTTTCTTTCTTTTCTTCTTTGTTCTCTAAAATCTTATTTTATTCTTTGAGTTCATCATCATTTCATTCACTTTATCCTACACATTTCTTTTAATTTTCCTTTTCCATATCATCTTAGGTTTCTTGTGCTTTTCTTGATGTCTCGGAAGATCTAATTTCTCTCTTTTCTAGTCTTTGTTCTCTTGATGTTGTTATCTTCTCTCTCTCTGTTGTTGGATTTTTCATCCACTTAGGCACTATGTATCCATTCACTTTATTTGGTTTCAAGAAATTCTCATGGCTCTTATCTTCATTCTTCTTTTTTGAAAACCTTTTCCTTTTTTTTTTTTTTTTCCTCTTGTCTCATCTTATTTTCCTCTTTTTGATCCTCTTCCTCAAATGTAACTTTTGATTTCTTATTACAAAAATTATATAGGCCACTTATCTTTCTTATTCATCAAAAATCTGACTTCCTTTATCATATCACTCCCATATTTCATCAATTCCCCAATCTTCTCTATATCTCTTCTCAACTCTATCAACTCCTTATGCATGCACTCTTCTTTTTTCTTGCCTCTTCTCTCTTCTTGGCATCTTCTTTTTTTTCTTCTCTATCTTTTCTTGTCTCTTCTGGTGGCTTATCAACCTTAACATCTCTCTTACCAATTCTTCTCTATCCATCTCTCTCTTTTCTTTTTTATCAAGAAAGTTTTTTCTTCTTGATTCTTCAATAACTCACCTAGGATTTCTAACTCTGGTCTTTTGGTGTCTTCTCACTCTTCTTTCACTCTCACACTTCCACTTCTTTTCACACTTCTTTTTCAACATTTCAATTAAATCCACACACTCACACAATGCATTGTTAACCAAAAATGACTTTCCTTCAAATATCAATTAGAATTATAAATAAGAGCCTCATGCTCGATAAAAAAATGATGCAGATATATACATTTCATCATGCATTCAAGTAGTTGAGAGAGTTCACACAATAACCTTTTACCTAAGATCTTCCAAGAGGATATTTCTTAGTAGCCTAAAATGAATAAAACTTGCAAATTTGACCAAATTTTCTTGTAGGAGTCTTATCAAGCAATGTACCCTATTATATAAACCTCATACAATGTCCTTTCAACTCCCGAAATGACCTCATTTCATGAAAACACCATAAATACTTACCTTTCCTCAACTTTCCTTATCTTCACTTCACTATTTTTTAACACCAACAAGAAAATTTTGGCTTTGTAGTCACCTAAGAAAATTATAAATTATTATACCTTGTTTATCACCTCAAATCAATGTTAGATCAATCACTAAATTGACTCAAAAGGAATCAAATCATCAAGCTTCACTTATCTAGTTTAAGACTGTTGTTTTTGCTCTTAAGACCACACACTTTGGTATGTTCATGGTTAGAATAACCCAATCATACCCAGAAGGAAGTGTAAAATTTTCCAAGGACCCTTTTGTTGGACCAATAACATGTGTGAGAAATTTTCAAAACCAACTCCTTTTCTTCTTCTTTCCTAGCCTTTTAAGTCTTTCTAGCCCTACTTTCTAACATTTTCCTTCATAAATTTTAATGCATGAGGTTTCAAATCACACTTAGGAAAATTAAGATACCCAATTCAGCTAAGAATCTCTATGCAAAGTTTCAATGTGGGTTTCTTAAGAAATAGTTCATAAAATCCACAAAATCGGGTTTTTATTAGGTTTTAGGGATTATCACCAACTGGGACAACTAACTGTCAATTTTTTTCTCAAAATCCATCCACTGAAAAATCAAAATTCCTTCTAAATATTTTAAGGGACATTTTCACCATAATTTCTTCCAATTTCAAGGAAAAGAGTCGTTGATTCAAGGCTTCAACTCTTCAATCTCCACTAAAACCGTAATTGTCCAACTTATCTATCTCGAGAAGACTTATTTCCTTATAAAATGAAATGTTCTTTTTATCAAGGCTTGAAGCTTGAGAAAAAGTTATTTTTATTCCTCCTCCTAAGTCTTGGGTTACTATTGGGGTGCTCTACCCCCTCTTATTTACATTTCATGTATTTCTTATTTGTGCAAAGATTGTTAAACCATAAGAAAAGGGTTACTTTTACAAGTAGGTTTCCTTCCAACCTCAAAAACTCTCTCTCACTCAGAATATAAATCCTCTAATAAAATCCTTCTTCTTCCTTTACTAGACTCTCTAAGAGTGTCGATTATTCTAAGCATGAATAAGGATTTCTCATATCACACAACCGAGTAACAGCTTAAGACATGCAATCTCTACTAACATAGTAATCTCTCTTGGCTTAAATAGCACATCCAAAAATTTTATAAAATAAGTCACTATTATAAAAAAATATTCCTTAAAGTCTCAAGAAAAAACAATGGACCATCTTGCAAAGATACAATCAACACATCATTTCTATGTTTAAGAAATAGATTATCAACACAATCCTTCAAGAACTCTCCTACACATATTTCAATCAGCTTTTCTCAATGCATCTAAATACATATCCATGAATAGTCAATGCATACAAGTATAAACTTATAATTATTCATAATTCAAACAAGGTATTCATTAAAACTCTTCTCTTCACAAGATTTCCAATGAAAACAACCTCTCATCTGCTAGACTAAGAGTGAAAGAATCCTCACAAATGAATATTTTCAAAAGGAAATGCATAAAATTAAGCAACATACATAGTCTTCTCAATGTAAAACATAGTATTCTTATAATGGCTATATTTATATTATAAAATTTCAGTCTTCCATGTCCTCTTGAGCTCATTTTCTCGAGGAAGATCTTTCCTTTCCACATCTCTCTCTTCTATGAGGTTAGTAACTATTTTTCTTCGAATTAACCTCCCTTTTAAATCATATTTTCATGCTTTTAAAATCCTAACTACCATATATATATTCACACATCTAAACACTTGCACACCCTTGACAAGACCATATGACTCTTTTACATGCATTTAGAATTTTAATTACATTTTTAGAGGTAAAAAACCAATTTCAAATTTCAAATTCTTAAACCTCTCAAACTCTCTTCCTCATGCCAAACACATACCCTAACACACCTATTTGATCCTTACAACCATAAAAATGAGGATTTTACATCTTTGGTGTTCTTATTGTGATGCCTGTGCATCATTTTTCCTTTCAAAGTCCATAGAAGGAGGTAGTGAAGATTCTCATTTGATTATATAATTATGTAGAGTCACCTTTTTATAATATGTAGATTCCTTCTTTTGTGTAGTACTAGAAGAAGCTTCCTTCTAAGATTGTGCATGTGTGAAAACCAAACATGAATAATTATTCATGTCTATTATAGCCCTCATCATACTCACTATCTAAGGAGAAATTGATGTCAGCATATTCAACATCCTCAACTTCTATCAAGTTTTCTTCTTCTTCTTCTTCAAGTTCTTCAATTTCTTCATCTTTATATTCTTAGGTCTTGTAGATTGAATTAACTGGAGATGATTCTAGAGTAAGCCAACACGGGATACTTATATCCTTTTCTTATTCTTGAAATATTTCCTTGGCACTTCCTTGTATGGAGCACTCTCGAGATAGTTGCTTCTTGAGAAAATTCATATCATTAGCTAATATTTTCCATAGTAGATCGGTGGTACCAAGCTATTAATTTTACCTTTTTCCTTATTGGATCCCATTCTTATCTTACTATACATTATGATATCATCTTTTACTTGTACCACAAGGTCTTGAGCTTTATATACATTAACTACTAATACCTTCTTAGGATGAACCCAACTTCAGAAATTGTGTGTTGGTAAAGAACCATAGTTTATTTTCAGCAGTTGGATGACATTCTCACTAAATTTATAGATAAATTTATTGTATTTAGCCACGAAGTCCCCGTGGCTTCTTTAGGTTAATTTTCAATTTTGATAATTAAGCAATTTAAATATGGGCATCCTCGAAGACTTGAATCTAACTTCAAACTTTGTTTTCAATTCATTCCATTTTTGATGGATCTCCTAGGTAGGTAGTAGAACTAGTCTACATTATGATATGGTAGAGATAGAAAAATATCTTTATCAACACGTATTCATGTTGAATTCCTAACACTTTTCAAGCTGGAATGAAGGTAGAATATGCTCACCCATATTTTTTTCATTTCCTTTGAATTTGGTGAAATTATTTTTGAAATTCTAGGGATTTCATGGAGAGGAGGAGGTAGGGCCAATAGGCCTATGTTTTATCCCCATTGTATAGGTGTATCCATCATTTATTCTTCTTCTCCTTCTTATGTAGAAATAAATTCTAAGGAAGGTGTAACTGGATCTTCAATAGGTTATTCAACATAGATTCCAAGATTAAAATCAAGGAAGTACTCTTGACCAAATTTTCTTGTCATGTGAACAAAGGGAGTCTAAAATCTACTTTTTATTTCTCTTCAAATGTAAGATTGACAAGAATTATTTCTTGGTCAGCTTTATTATGTATTCTTTCCACCATTTTGCAATATTTATGCTCAACTTAAAACATGTTTATTTAGACCCTCCTTGGCTGATTTGGAATTTGTATAACATGTTACAAAACTTGGGCATGTTCTTCTTCTAGGTACATAATCCTTACAGCTATGTGCTAATGAGTATTATATACTTGGTGGTTCCGAATGCGCTTCTTAAATATGTAGTGATATCTTCTTGAGTATCTTGGATGAAGAGAAGGTTAGGTTGTAGCATTGGAGAATTTCCATGAATGGTCATTAGTTGAAATAGATAGGGTAAACAACAAGGTTCTTTTGAGGCTTAAAATTTTCTAATTGTTTTGGTTTTTAGGATATGTACTTTATAGGATTTTGTGGTTATGAAAGGGGTGAAAACAAAAACTATTCCCCAAAATGGGCGTAAATTTTTAATTAATGAAATATTTTTAAGGACAAAATTCCATCTTTGATAACACTCGGAGATTGAATTCTTCCACTTCAAGATAGGGAAACTCTCATTTATTGAAATATGGATTATGTACATTATTTCTAACTCTTGGGGTGGTCATAGACCAATGAAAGCATAGAAACACCCTTATTATAACTACAACTATAAGTGAGAGAGGGAGAAATGTATGAGGTGGAGAGGAGAAAATTGTGAGAGAAATAGTGGGGAAAGAGGGAGAGGGAGTTATGTTAATGGTAGTATTGCAGATTCCATCAACCAATAACCTAGAATACATCTAGTTCAATTAAAATACACAAGATAATAAAAACACTTATGTAAGTTCCATGAAACAAAAATCACAATCAACACAAAGTTTAATTGATAATTTCATTCCATGAAAGAAAATACAAAGCTTTTCATTCCTGCAATAGATTGCAATACATTCGGTTGAGTATGAAGTTGAGAAAATGGAGGAAATAATAGAGAGGAACAATAAAAATAGTTTTCTAAAGGAGAGAAAAAAATCCTTACAAATGAGGAGATAACCACAATATATAGCCTAGAGGCTTGTGACTTTTTACATTCCTACATGATTGTTCACCTTCTTTTCTAGAATAAGACACTTTTCCTTATTTTAAGAAAAGTACTTTTACAAAAATGGAAAAGAGGTGACTTAAATGAATTTTAGAAAAATTGTTTTTCCTAATAAAGAATTAGAAAATAATTTATACTCCTTTTATCAAGAGTTGTTTGTTTCATGCAAGAATGAGAGAGAGAAAGAAAAGGAAAGTGAGAGAGGGAGGAAATAAATCAATAGATGGAGAATCAAGAAGATCCATTGATATGATGAATCACGAAGTCTTGTGGCCCTTAATCACTGAATTATACCTTAAAAACTTCCTCTAATTCTTCTTTCCCATGGGGGACTATAGTGTTAGTGATAATGCCAAATAAATGATCATTTGTACCTTGGATCATCTTACCATGTTTGAGTTATTAGGGAATCTTCACTGTTGTATCTAAAATATCTCATCCGATTTGAGCCAATGTGTCCATGAGTTTATTTCCATATGATTATGGATCAGACAGTTCACCTTTTTACGATGGCTCAAGTGCTCATAGAGCTAATCAAGAAACACTAAATCAATACAATCTAGGGCATCTCATCTTTCTCAAATATTATTTGATCTCTTCTTTGATTTCATGGCCTCAAGTTTGATTATATGTGCAATATTAAATGTCCCGAGTTACAACTCTTATTTTCCACTTGATTTTTCTTTCCCATATGTGATAACAATTATCTTCTTGAATCAGAACACTCGATTCTAAAGAAATGACCTTGAATCTATTGGGGTTAGTACACCTATTGTACAAATAATATATCGATCTAAGCATACATGAAAATAAAAGTGGATATTCTACCTAAAGAAATATACAAATTAAGATATATAAATCAACACCAGATTTAACGTGGTTCACCCAATGTGGGCTACTTCCACCAAGAAACAAGCCAATCTATTATCCAAAGGTTTGAAAAGATATACAATGAAGATTTACAGCTTCCACACCTCTCGGATGTACATTACTTTCTTTCTCTCAATATTTTTCTTCTCCAAGAATTCTCTCTCACAATAATTGTTAACTTTTGCAAGTTCTTCTTAATTCTTAATTCTAAACCCTAGATTTCATGCTTATATAGGCATATACAAAATTAGGGAGCTTAGTCATGCAATTACAATCAATAGATATGCTTTAATACTAAAAAAGATCTAATTCCCTAGAGTTAGGAATCTTTTACTTTCTCGTATTGCATTGCATTTTGTATGTTGCATGGAGTTAGTGCTTTTAGCAATGGAAATTTGTTTGTATATGGATTTTCATGTCATACTACACTTTTTTCATTCTTTTTAATAAGGATTGATGATGAAGATCACTCGCATATGATGAAAATAAAGTTGTTTAAAAGGCACTTTGGATGGATGTTAGCTCATTCCCTCTTCCTTATAGTCCTTTTTCTTCTATACCCCTTTTCTTCTTCACATTATTCTTTCTTCTATTCTCTTTATGTCATATTTTCAATCGTCAATCAATTTCTTCCATCACCCCATCGACAATCGAGTGGGCATCATCCATTCTACTCATTTTTCTTCTATCCCTTCAAAATTTTCTACTTTTTTATGCTTTCTACTTTCTTTAAAGTGACATCCTTGATGTCACCCCAAAGAGGGGAAAATGTAGACACCTGAAGTATGCTTACACTTAGCATTTCATCCAATTCAACCGATTGACGACACTTTGTTAATCAACCCTTCTTTCTCTCCACTCTCGGATGCCCATTCACAACACCTTCTCAGTCGTATTCCTCCTACAATCAAATTATTTGGCTAATATCTCTCTTATTAGATAAACATTCCTCCTTTCGACTATTCGAAACCCCCTACTTCTCTATATACAACTTATATTGGCTTTGTAGGCTATCTATCAGTCACAATTGGTTATCCAAACCCTCCCAACTCTCAATGAGTCTCTAATCACTTGTTAATCAAGTATAACTAGCCTAAAACCATAGTTAAGAAGCCTAAACCAAGATTAACTAAGCCTAAAGCATGTTTATCCTAATCCAATACTTAAATGATTTTTGAGCTTTAGTCCCACATGCACCCAAATTCCAAACTCTTCCATTTGGAAAACTATAAATATAAGGGTCACCCCTCCCTTTCAAACTAACAACTTCACTCACAGGTCCTTCTCTCTCAAGCACTTTGGAAAGGAATTAGAAATAATTTGTGATAGATTGAAGCTATAGAACATTTGGATCTTGGCCATTCTCCATTGTTGAGAGCTCCTCCATATTGCATCCATCCATTCCAAATATAGTTATTAAGGGAAGATCTAAAGCTTGGCCATGTAACCAACTTGGGAGATCTCTTCACTATGTTTGGGAGTAAACATCACATTTGATTGTTAAGATATTCATAGGTTTAATGTTTTATAGCTTTCAAAAGGGTAGAGAGTAGCTTTAACATGTTATTTTTGATGTTTTTTTCAAAGTTATAATGCTTTCATGTTAGTTTCCCTTGTTTATCTCTCATAGTGCATAGTTGAGTTAGCAAAGGTTTGAGGTTCTTTAACCTCATTCCATAGCTTTTGCAACTTTCCATTGCATACATTTGGTATACCCGGTGGGATACTTATGTCCATCCTCCATTAATGGAGGTCTTTTAAGTTCTTCAAAGTCCATTTTCAAGTTTTTGGGTCAAATCATGTATTATATCCTCATTTCTATTTCTAACACTAGACAAATGACCTTCATTTACATCTATTTTGTGGGTTTGATATAGAAATAGGACACTTTGACTAACAACTAACCTGTTTTCTCTTGAAAATTTGAAAATCCATGAGTTTTGCAGGTTTTTCATAGGGTGCATGTAGGTGTTAACAAGGGGCACGTACATTGAAACCCCATTGTCCCCATTGAAATAGGTGTGTACACGTCTGGTAATCCTCATCATTTGAAAATTTTGTCTCTACAAGGATGCGCACATGTCTCCATCATCTGGTCCGCATATCCGCCTCTCTGCCACGTATGCGTAAATAGCTTTATTGTGAAAATTTGAAAATTATCTATTTTATGCTTGGGCACGTACACATTGAAACCTAAGCATCCACGTTAATCTAAAAGTGTCCTGTCTCCTGTTGCAAGCATCTGTATTTTGATATACTGGATTTCATTAATTTTTGTCTGTAGGTGTATTTGTTGAGTTGGGTGTGTACCCATCGGTTGGGGAGTGTTGGTGTCGGTTTATGAGCACAGTGTCTATGTAAAGATTGAAAAATTTTCTATAAACTGTAAAAACCTTTTTCTAATCTTTGCTGTAGATTTCTAAGACTAACAAGTTAAAAAGAGTTTTTCTTTGGTCTTTCGGTTTGCATAGTTTAAAGTGTTTTCAGTTCTTAGCTTAAAAACTAATTTTTTAAAAGTGTGTATGCTCTCTCCTCGCACCTTAAAAAGTGATCTTGGAGATCAGAAACACTTATACAAAGACTTGTATCAAATGCTCAAAACACTTTTTATAAAAGATAAGATAAACTTTTATGTGATTTAGTAGGCTTTTTCACATTACATATGCTCTTCCTTCACGCCTATTGGCGATCTTAGGAATCAAAAGAAAAGTGTAAAGTTCTCTTTCTAAAAATCAAACCACGAACTGGAAACTACTAAAAATTGTTGTATACAGGACCCAACGCTTGTAGAAGAAAGACGTTCAAAACATAAAACTTCTAATACACATGTTCTTACAGGTTGTCAAATGGTGTGCCACTTAAAACCACATTAAGTTAAGCAAGATAAAAACACACCATATTCAAAACAATGTATTGCGGTTTCGGAAAGGATACGTCCTTATCCACTCAAGTAGAACATAAACCCTTTGGCATAATGCCTTAAGATACAACAATGGGGGTGGTTCTAGGAACCCTAAAGTAGTCCATCGCTAAGTAAACTTGTGGATGATACGGAAGCGCTCCGCTTACCCACTTGACTAGTATGCCTTGTGAGATATAGTTACCGCTTTTCCATATGGCAGCCCCAAGGAGAGCACACGTGGACACACAAGTTTCCCTTTATGCTCGAAGGGGGTAAAGTAAAGCCAAGATACTCTCAAGATAGTCGGGGTGACTATTTAGGTAAATTGCGCCGCTTAAGATAGCTTTGTAACACCTAGTTGAGAGAACTTATTAGGAAATCCATGTTTTCTTAGAGCCCAATTTACTAGTCCTTATCACGTTGAGCCACACGAAGTGACAACTTATTTGGAGTCTGAATCTTGTTTTTCAAACAAGGAAAAGAGTCCACTTAAGTTCGACCTAAGTGCCTTTCATCACAAAAATTAGATGATGTTTCACTTAGCTTAGTTTCTTTCTCACCTTTGGATGAGGCAAAGCTCTACCCAAGTGACACATAGTTTATTTTCACATATTTTTATCTACACCTTTGCATTCTTGTTTCCCATTTGGGATAGGGGAAGACATATTTTGGGAGTGTTGTCATAGATAGTGTTCACCACTTTTTGTCCATTTACACTCATCCATGTTTGCATACTGAGTTGTTAAATGTCTAAAGTACGTGGATGCCTCCTTATATATTTGATGGCCACTTGATCTTGATTTCGAGATCATCATCATAGTTAGGATTGATTCATCATTTTATCTCCCTTTGACATGTCACCTTGTTTGCATTTTCTCAACAAAATTAAGATACATATGTCATGTTTTTCGTAAACATGATCTAAGTATCGACATTGTGGCATTACATCACAAGACGCATTTTAACACATCCTCAATATACCTTGACTTGGTTTTACTTCAAACATTGTCCAAAATATTGACGAGTGTCTCTTACTTTGTTTGTGTCGTATCGATACCACTTTCGCACTAATATCTCACTTCTTCATGAATCTTGATTAACGTGTCCAATTGGTGTCACCTTGTTTGCATTGTCTCAATAGAATTAAGATACTTATGTTGTATTTTTCGTATACGTGATCTAAGTTTCCACATTGTGGCGTTACACTACACACATTTTAACACATCCTTAGTATACCTTGACTTGGTTTTACTTCAAACATTGTCCAAAATCTTGACGAGTGTCTCTTACTTTGTTTGTGTCGTTTTGATACCACTTTGGCACTAATATCTCACTTCTTCATGAATCTTTATTAACGTGTCCAATTGGTGTGGTTACATGGCTTACATTTATAAACTTCATCCTTTAGCATTTTGGCCTTGTTAGTTGTTAAACGTTTTGTTGTATCCTTTGATTGGGAGTCGCATCTACCCTTTGTTAATATTTACGCCTTGTTCATTTTGATCTTGACATAAGTATTGACATTGTGTTGGTCACCTTTGCATTGAACTATCACTTTGCACACGCATTTTCATAGGGTGTATTTCCTTGTTGATTGGATTTGTGTTTCATACTTGTATGATTGTTCCTTATGATTATTCATTAATAAAATCTTGTTTTCTAGGACAATCATTTTTATCTCATCGAGATTACATCATCATGATATCTATTATCCTTAGACCTTCTTTAGAAATCATGCACACATCTCCATACTCATGAAATGTCTAGTTAGAAGTCATTATTCTACTCAATCAACATGTCACTTCCTTCCCTTTGAAGGAGTTCCATCACACTATCTAGGTCTAGGCATTCACACCTAAACGACACCAACAATGACTGACTATCATGTGGTTTCTCACATTTACAACAATATGAAACCTAGGTTTAGGTATTCACATCAAAAGATTCCCATTACAACTAAACCTCGTTTGGTTCTTCATGTTAGAGGGCCCACTCAGGTACCATATTACCCACCTTTAGCTCATAATCGGTGGTATGGTTTGGATGCTTCTGATCTAAATTATTATTCAAGTTCCCCCCACTCTTCTTCTTCTAATTCAGATCCAAACTACCATTCGAAATCCCACTCTTCTTCTGAAGACTTGGATCCCAACTATTGTTCGAGATACCCCTAGATCAAATCTTTAATTACAATCCTCCCTTCCTTCATGGGACCTTTATTTCAAATCACCTCAATGACATCTTCTTCCTTTGAAGACTCATGCAACTCCACGTTCGTTGATCTAACATCTAATTTTTTTCTTGAGTCACGGTCCTCCCTTTCTTCACAGGACCTCCTTCATCACCATCTCAATGACTTCTTCCTCCGTCAAAGAGTTCCATGACTCGTATTTCATCTAGTGAATCATCTAATTTGACTCCTACATCGCAACTTAACGGATGACTATGTGATCCTACTTTCCAACCTACAAGACGTCGTCTTCTAGAAAAATGACATAGGTCCAAACTCAAATCGTCCATTCATGAGATGCTTTCCTACAATCCTACTTCCTCTCTTGAGTCATCTTCTTTTTCAATCAATCTTCCCTCCTTATCAGACGTGTTTCTCCTATTCAACCTTCTATGACTAAAAAAACAACCTCTACTAATTGATTTCTCTCAGAATGAAGAAATAATCAGACTACACAATGATATCCCTCTAGAGGATTTCAAACAAGGAATCTTTCTAGAACTTGATACGCTCACATATTGGGAAAAATAAATTGATCCTTTTCGATAGAACATAAAGGAATATCCTAAAGTCAAGGAACATGATTCTTCTTCTGTTATTCCATTTTCACCTTCCTCTGAGCATGATGAGATGTCGGGGTCTAGCATTGATCCATGGCCTATCTTCTCATTACCAACTCATTCCTTATCTATCATCATTCCTCAATCAAAATATTTTCTTGGGTCACCACTGAGTAACCCATCATCTTCTTCTATCTTGGAGCCACCCCTAGGTAGCCCTCCATTTTCTACTTGTGGGTCACCTCTTGGTAGCCTATTACCTTCTATTCTTGGGCCACGTCCTAGTAGCCCTTCATCCTCTTCTATCTATGGCACCCCTCATGGTAGTCCCTCCTCATCTATACTTGGGCCACACCCTAATGTGCCCAATGGAAAGTTTTAAAAGCTATGGAATGAGGTTAAAAAACCTCAAAGATTTGCTAACTCAACTGTGCACCATGAGATAAGAGACAAACAAGGGAAACTAACATGAACCTTTCCCATGAGTTGAACTTTGAAAGTGGGTGACAAATTTGGAATTTTTGACTAGTTTGACAAGAAAGGGGTAAAAATTTTAATGGGGTTGTCAAATAAAATGATGTGATACTTTAGATGCCAAAAATATCAAGGAATATGTGTAAGTAAACTTGAATAGTGAAAATATGAGAGAAAATTTAGGAGAGAAACATTAAATGGGGAGACTATAATGTAGACAAGGAGGAAAATGTTTGTAAGATAATGTACTTTTCTTATACATAAGATAAAATATTACAACAAGTTTATCCAAGGATAGAGTGTATTGGAAGTAAATTATATGTGCATCGATAGTATAGGTGTGGCATGATAATTTTGTTTGGGAAAAAAATAACGCTAGTATAAATGGGGGAATATGAAGGGAAACCGGTGACATAAAATTACAATACGAAAGGAAAGTGATAGATGCATCTCTAATATAATTCTAATTGTTTCTAACATACTATTGGTCATATCTCAATTCACTAAGGAATTTGTACAATACATCAAGTTAGATGTATCTGTCATCAACCTTATTCATTAGGGCCAACACAATGTTATAAATTGGTGTTGTCATTGATTTCAATAAGTTTCATTGATGTAAAAAGAATAAAGAAATGGCGTGTGTGAAATTTGATTGTGTTGGAGCATGATTTCTATTAGACCAAAACCTACGGGCATTGATCTCTGCTACAATTTCAAGAGTTATGACCATGAGAGGTGGTTAGTCCATCTTGTTGGTGCCATTTCTAAGCTGGCATAGTGTGCCCTAATTTTTCATGTCCATATTTGCTCAAAAACATTTTACCCTTTGAATTGGTGACCTGAAATTTCTCCCCCCTTGTTGAAATGCTTCAAAAATGCTCACAAACTTGTTGTTTTGCCCTAATTTGAAAGGAATATTCCAAGTTTGCCCCTTTTGTGCCCTTATTTTTCCAATTCCATGGACTATGTCATTTTTCCTTTTGCCAGATTGTGAAAAAATTGAATTTGATCAATTCATGATTTTTATAATTGAAAATGCCATCCCAAGGTTGAAAATGTTGTAAAATCATGCTTCAGATTGATTCAAAATTGAAAAAATTTCCATCGTTGGTTAAAAAATTGAATTCTAGAGCATCCCTAGAATTTTTTACGATTTGATGATCGACAGGCATCATTTGCCCATCAAATTCATCCACAAGAGGTATTGGCAACGTGGCATGTTTTGATTGGTAGGTGGGATGGCGGATGGTCAGATTTACTTAAGGTTTTTCGACCTTAGTCTTGCAAAGGTTTTAAAGTCAAAATTTGGTCCGATGTCCCGCAACTAATCACAAGAGGACACGTGTCCTAGAAGTTTCAAAATCGAAGCATGGGCTACGGGGGACTTAGAGTTTTTTGGATCTAATTTTATAAGGTTTCAAAATCAGTTTTTCCCTCACTCCAATCAGAGGAGGACATGTGGCAAAGCACAAAGGCACGAGCGGGTCAACGGAATGACGGAGGGAAAAGGGATTTTTTCCTTTTTCACAAAAGGGTTAAAGTAAATTTTTGGCCCGAATCTCCACAACAAATCAGGAGAGGACACGTGTCGAGGATAGTTTCATAGGCGCGGGCCTACGGAGACAAAGTGGAAATTTTTCCCTTGGCTTAAAGGGATTAAAATGAAGATTAATCCCACGGGTCCTCAGTGAATGAGAGGTCGGTGCATGGCAAAGGGTAAGGCAGTCGACGGGCAACAGGGGAAAGAAATTTTTCCCTTTTGCCAAAAATGTTCAAAATCAAAATTTGATGCGTTGGCCCACTAGCGAATCACAAGGAGACATGTGGCAAGGAAAAATCAAAGGTGCGGGCCTGCGGGGAAAAAAGTGAAAATTTTCCCAAATTTCCAAAAAAGGTCAAAATGTGCATAATTGAAGCATGATCCCGATGGGGCCCACCATATGCCACGTGTCAGCTCCAAATTTCAAGGGCGGAGGGGCGGAGAAAAAAGTCAAAATTTTCCATTTTTCCAAAAAATGTGGAAAAGTCAAAAATGATTCCAATTGTTTTTGGACACGTGGCAGGCCCAAGAGGTAGGCGGGGAAAGGTGGCAAATTTTTCCAAATTTTCAAAAGGTCGCAAATGCATTTTTTAAAGGCATGGGCCCAATCCAATCATTTTTTGACACATGTCCCGCCTTATCCAAAGTTTAAAAAGGTAATATTGAGCATATTTTTGGATTACATCTTCCACATGGAGGGCTGATATTAAAGGTTGATATAAGATCAATGGTTACTTTGTGCATCCATTTGTTTTGGCCACCATGGGAGCTCCAAGAATTTTGGAAATCACGTTCTTGCATCAAATTTCATCAAGTTTATAGTGATTTTGTGTCCTCTTGGCCTTCTAGGATCATTGGCATCACTTTCATGGCTTAATTCTTTGACTTGTGATGTTTTTGAAGTAAATTTTTGCCCCATCCCGAGCAAGCACGTGAGATGAAAAAATCAAAAGTTTGAGAGGTATTTTAAAAGGTTAAAAAGGTGAAAATGATTAGTAAGAGGTGTTTCGCATGCCTCAATGATGAAAAACATGCCTCCAGGATGGATAATGATCCAAATATTTGTAATGATTCAATATTTCGCACACCCGCAACATGCGAGTGTTTTTCTATTTGATGAATCATGAAGAGTTTTTGTAACAAAATTGATCCCATGGCATATTATTTTCTTGGGAAAGAAGGCTCCAATGTGGCATGAGGTATATAGTGCATTTTGGAGAAATTTGTAAAGGAGGGAGTTGAAAATCACGAGTGAATTATGAGAGAAAGCTCATTTTTCTATAAAATCCACAAAAGAACCAGGTTAATGTCTCATGTGTTGGAAATTCATGTATGTGAGTTGGTTATAAGTGTATAGCCATCACATAGCTCTGAGATTGTTCATGTAACTCTCCCCTGTTGTTGAATCTAATAAGTTTTGAATTAAATTTGTGTTTTCTTTGGGCAATATGATGTATGTTATCATTTTTAAATGCTTGCAAATACTTTTCATTGTTCTTGTTGCAATATTTCACTAAAAGTCTTTAGAAATCACACAAAATCTCCATTTCTTGTTGATAGTTTAGTGGCATTTGCAATCTCATGTTTAGAAGGCCTTCATCTGATAAAGAGATAAACAAATTTAAAATCACTTTACCTTCCTTGACTGCATAGATTTCTTGTAAGCCTTTGAGGGTACCTTAGGCGTGGTTTAATCATGGATTTTTGTGTTTAATTGAGTTCTTTACTTCAAGATTTTGTGGTGAATTCTCAAATATTGTGTGAAGGGTGAAACCTGGGCTTCCATTTGTGCCTCTTCTAGTTGAAAGAACATCCCGATTATTCTAGGAATTTCATCCGATAGTTGCTCAAGTATTGTAGTGGTTACCAAAGATCTGATCTATCCTAGTTTGTCTTGTCAATCCCCCACCAAAAATCATCTAACAACAAAGATCTTGTCATGTACTATCCCCTGATTTGCATTTGTATACATACAAAAGATCAAAATCCATTTACAAAAGTATGGATAGCGATCAGGTTTTCCAATGTCTCTAGTAACCTTTTCCTTGTTATGAGAACATACCCATGTTTTGAGAAGTGAAAACTCGTGAGAGTTCAGATCTCGGGGTGTTGATCATGTTTTCATCAAGGTCTCCATCATAGAATTCCAAGCAAAGAGAAGGAAATTTTCACCTCCTTCACCATTACAAGGTTACAAAATAGGTCCTCTTACCTTGGTTGTAAGACACAACCTAAAACAACTAGGACAAGTTGAAGTCCTATTGGAGTGTTATCCATTTCTCCACAAACCTAAGTTCCAGCTTGACCATATCCCTGGCTACCAACAACATACAACATGGTCTGATCTATCCTTAAGCTCCATGACATATCTATGGTGCTGCTTAAGACTGAAAAAGAGAAAAAATTTGGATACCAACACATGTCAGAAACTCACGGGAGCATTCGATGCACATGCCAATAATCCCCAAGTATTACAGGGTGAGTTTCTAACTCAAGACATGCCACTTTGTAATACCATTTTTTGGAACATTATTTCTATTAGACCAAAACCTACATACATTAATTTTCATTACAATCACCAGAGTTAGGATCCATGAGAGGTGGTTAGTCCATGTAACAAAACTCATAAGGAGCACTAGATGCACATGCCAATATATTGGCAATTTCATTCATTGATGTCATGACAAAGTTAAGTTTCTTTGTTGAGATTGTTTTGTGTCATGAGTAGTTGTAGTGGCTTTTATATATATTTCATTGATAGGTGAATGTTGTAGTCATGCCATGAAGCTTTTTAAAGGCTCTTGTAGCTAGGAAAGAGTTAAAAAGTCATGAGGTGGTTAGTATGGAAAGTGCAAGCATGATCAAGAAGCCTAATTAGGAGGTCTAGTCAGCATACATGAACAAGGATGGTAAATCAAAGGTATGTAGAATTTGGTGGAGCATGGTAATGGCATGGATATATTAGAGATGAAGTACATAGACACTCATGTATGTTTCATAGTGTACTTATGAGAATAAGTCATGTATTCTAGGTCTATACATAGACCTATCTTAAGCCCTAAGTGGTCTAATGAAGTAATATTATCAGATTCTAAGCTAAGTGTGCAAAAGTGAGCATTGGGAAAGATGTAGTTAGTTTTCCTATAGGTATGGTAAAGGTTTCAGGCCCTAGTTTGTAGTAAAAGAAAAAAAAAATTTAAAGTTCTATCAAGCTCTTGGAAGTGAGAAACCTATCCCAAGAAGGAAATTTTGATGATCATCAGAACATGTTTACAGATTTTTATGATTAACAACTCTATTAGACTATCTCAAGTGTCTTTAGGTGGCATTAAGGTGTCATGATAATGAATGGTTCCCATATTAAAGGTACATTTTTTAATATGTTGTGTTTTCTATCAAGTTTTCCACTTTGGACATGGTGTGAAAATGGATGGTAGATTAATTATGGAAGATATAATACATGTCTATTGTGGTTTCTAGACATGGTCTAGCCATTCAGGGGTATGTGGAAGTCAATATAGGAAGACTAGTTTTGGGGGTGGTATGATAGTCTTGATGATCATGATCAATAGTTTCTCTCAAGAACTTAGGATATGAGTTGTGGTGTCCAATGGACATGATGGTGTTGTTCATGATGACCTTATTCATGAATTAGAGAATCTATGAAGGTTAGTTATTTTTGTGAGATGAAGCTCACATGTTGACCCAATTGATTGGTTTTATGACTTGTGAAAGAAATGTTCAAATATTGGTCTCGAAGACTAATGTTTTCTATGATTTAATTTTTTTGGATATTGGAGAGTAATCAAGGGTTAGTATTAGACTATGTGTATTCATCATAAGACTATGAATGCATTTGTGCAAGTGTTAGATGGTTAGAGTTACATGACCAGTTTTGAGGAGTTAGGACATTTTTAGAGTGCAAGTTAGCAAGTGGTTCTTTATAACTTATGGTCCAAGTGACGATTTATAATGGAGTTGGTAATGATCTTGAGATCATGAGGTTTCTATCCATGTGATAGACATGCATGGTTGAGGTTATTTGATGAAGTTTTTTCTTCAATATGTGAAGGCTAGTTTTGTAGGTCATTGACCTAATGAGGACAATTGATCATGATCATGGCTTCATGATATGATCTTATGGTGCAAAGTTGACGAAGAATTTTTAAGGTTTGGAAAAGGAGTTTTTTTAGGGATTTAGGCCTAATTGAGTCCTAATGAATATGTATGGTCATAGTATGTTATTTCTAAACTAAGATGGTTTATGAATGATGTTGTTATGATTTATTTATGTTTTTATTATGTTTTATGAACTATGATTTCCTACCTATATATGTTTGACGCTTAATGTTATAAAAAAATGAATGAGAGGGGGTGAATCAGTCTATCAAAACTTTTACTTTAGTAATCTTAACTTGCATACATCATTAAAATCATCCATTCAACATTCATTAGCCAATGTGAGCTTATTAATCATGAAAAAACCATCCACAAGAACATGAAGCAAGATAGAACACATGAACACAAGATATAAAGTGGGAAACCCTCAAGGGGAAGAAAACCCACTGAACCTTTGCATTAATATTTCAATACATAGGACTCTTGTAAATATTTCACATCACAAGAGATTTCTTTAATTTGGCACAAAGACTTGTTTAATAGAGCACCCACTCCACAAGGAAGGTATAACCCCCTAAAATAAACAAGCACCTACTTATCCACCTAAATATGAATATCTCCTATTCACTCAACCAACTGAGTGTGATCACTATTTCAACTCTCTTCACTCAAAACTGTCTCAAATAACTCTCTTCTTCTTCACTCATGAATGCACATATAAGTTTTGATTAGTTTAAGTGACCTTTTAAATTCTTCTCCTCTTCCCTTGTCATTTTCTTACACTCTTCTCTTCTCTTCATTAGAGCCCTTACACCTATCTCACACACCTCTTCTTGATCTCTCAACACACTATCCTCTCCAAAAGCTCAAATGAGCTTTACATTATCCTTTATATACTCAAATCATGTCACAAATTAATCTAGGTCAGAACAAACCATTATAAAATTTAATTTAATTCATAAACAACATTAAAATATTCTTATAAACATATTCAAATTATATTACATGAAATTTTAGGTCAGCATAGGTCTTACACACAAACTTGCACAACTACACCAAAAATAGATGTCACTACTCCAATGGTCATAATTTGATTTTCAAACGCATAAGGAAGATTCACCAAGACCCCAATAGATCTAGACATGTCATCAAAACCTCTCAAAACCATCTACATGCATGAAAAAATTTACTTTATACATCTTCACAATATATAACTTCATTTGGAAAGCACCACCTATTAGGTCTCAAGAACATAATTATCAATCCTACAAAGTGAGTTGGTTATCATATCAAAAAACCACATCATATCCATGTGTCACATCATTGGAATGGTCTCATATTTAGGAAACTCACAAGACCAATAGAAACCTCTAATTCGAGCATAAAACACCGAAACACTTCATTCTCTCGAAATTGCTCAAACTAGGTTCTAGGTCTAAAGAACCCGTTAATTTCTCATAAAGCTCTAAAAACTCAAAATCCACTTCTATCCACTTCCACCACTTGGAAAATTACACCAAGGAATCCAACAACATGTTCATGCACTCACATTCATATATCACACTAATCGTTTCAAACTTACATACTTGTTCCTCGAACCTTCTTAACAAGCCTAATCAGACAATTTAGACCATTAGATATTAAGATGAAATAGACCTCACCTGATCAAACCATAAGGTCAAACACATCATATGGGACCTCAATAAGCTATCCATGTCCATATAACACTGCTACACCATGCAAAAATCAAAACAATATTAGACCTCTATAGCTGGTTTTGTACCATTTAGGTCATTAGTAGTAGGCAACATTAAGAGACATGTTTCACCAATTTCTTGCTTAAAACCTATACAAATATCTTCATGGAAATTTATAATACATCCCAATATTTCACCATAATTGATTTTGATGCATCCTAGAATTTATAGTAAAATGACCCAAGCGCGCTAACACATCACTCGGCCCAGAAATGAGCACTCACCCAAAGCGCACAAAGGCACCAGGTCCCTCTTTAGAGTTGCTTGTACAGAATGTTAGCATGATGGTGCATATATATATCTAGATTCATTATCAATAGTAAACAACACATAGTGCATAAACCAAATCTAGTTCTTAGAATAGATATAGAATGAACTAAACAATGACTATAACAAGATCTACCATGCAAGAACTAGATTCATTCATATTCAACACCATTATCCAACAAATATTATCCATTGTATTGAATACTATAACACACAAAAATTTATTACATTATAATAGTATCTCAATGATTCATGTGCGCAGAAAAACCAACAACATAACTCTACCATAGTTTTTCACACACACTAACCCGTCTAAATCAATGCATATATATAGGGGTGAGGACTTTCCCTTCACTACTCATGAACTTCTCAAAATAGGTCACATGATAATAATAGCCACATGGCTTTACAATAATATGGACACATGCAAGTTCTCTAACAATATACTTCCTATAGTCAACTCTAAGTAAAAATCCTATTATTAGCCTAAACTATGCAGGGCGCTCATTTGTCGCTTGTTCCTAAAATACCATTGCGTGGAATACAAGTCTTCAAGTATTTGTGTTTTCCACACATTATTTCAAAAAATATCCCTTATCCACAAAAAGACTAAGTCCTGAATTTAAAGTGTTCTAGTTCGCACTCATTCTACTATTCTTTTGTGCCCTCAAATGCACCTTGCTCCACCACACACATCCTTTATGTGCCTTCACCTTATAGCAATAAATTGTCTCCTCAACATTACCCCACACTAAAGTATATTACCCAACTGGAAATGGGAATTCCTTCTTAGGTATTCAAAATAAAGAATAAGGAATGAAATAATGAATGAAGCATTGTACAAAAAGAATGAAGTTTACTCTGTAGTATCCTCTTCCTCAGGCAAGACTACCTCTAGATATTCATTTTTGAGTTCACCTCTAAGGTATGCTAGTCACTTAGTGTGCTTCATGTCTTCTCGGGATATCTATTATGATGGTGTTCATTTCATCCTGAGTGATATTTTCCTTCTCATTTTGTAATACTTGGACAATATGTGCCATACTTGAGACCATTCCCTCCATGGAGTCCATTTTATACACTATAAGTTTCCCAATTTCATCAATCCTATCTTTGTGTGGATCTTGGGCTCTTTGTGAGAGCCTCAATTTTTTTTTACCAAGGCTAGAATCTCTACGCTCCCAAGTGTTTCATCCTTCATTACCTTCAGAACTTCATTATCCTCTCCTATAGTCTTGATTTTTATCATGGCATCTAGCACTGCACACATGTTCAAAGCTTGATCCACTTTCTTCAGACTTTTCTTTCAATGTTTAGAGCAAGACATCAAAACTTGAAATTTTCCCAAAAATGGTAGCCATATCTCTTTTTGTTTCTTCCATAGGATATTTTGGTGTGGCCATAACAATGAGAACTTCATTCAAAACCGGACCTACTAGAGTGCGTAAATAATCCATTGCGAAGAAAAATTCGAGGAACTTTATACTCCAAATGATGCCTTACCTTAAGAATATGATCATCGATTTCCTCGGACATGCTAACAAAGGTCTCATTCTTTTTCTCTTCTTGTTCCTTCTCTTCTTTTAAGTGCCTAATTTTTTCAGTCTTATCCATGGTATCTTCAAGTAGCGCTCGAATGGTGGTGACCTTATCAATGTTTCTCCATGCCCCTCTAGTAGATACCTTGATCAAGGAATTACTTACTTGCTCATCAAACATTAAAAGGCTTGAAAGTCACGTGCCTAATCTATGGTTGCTTCTTTACTAGGTGCGAGACACATGACTCCTCGCACACATCAAAATTTGGTTCATCCATGTGTGTCGGCATGGACCAGGAAAACTATTTTCTCGTCTACACATTGGAATTTTCTAGGTCCATTAACTCTCATCCATATTAATCATTTTTCCCTACATGTGCTCTATAACTTAGCAAAAATGATCTTGCTAGTGTCCCCCTATGTAGCCCATAGCTAGAGTTACATATTCCTCACTGCTTTTCCTTTCCTTGCCTTCTTTCCCTTCAGAACCCAGGCGCTAGAAATTATAGTGGGTCCTTCACCTTCCTTTATGGAGTGAGGCATGCTAGATGGCTTGCTCATCTCCTCTTATGTCTCCTTGAATCCCTCTTCATCATATTTCATTTCCTAGTCATGAGGCTCCTCTATATTTTTAGCTGCACCGGGGTTCCTTGCACACTTTCACCAAACTCATCTTCTTCATCCTCTATGATCTTTAACTTTATCTTCATCTTCTTCTTAGGTACTTCTTTCTGAGGGGACATCTAAGGTAATCTGCATGGAGGTTGTGATGGCCATGTGTTCTAATTCCTTGTCCTTCTAAACACCCTTTTAAATTGGTTTTCCTAATTTATTGGGTCTCGCATCTAAGGTCAAGGGCGTTTGTCTCTAAGTCTTCCTCCTCTTGTTTTTACCTAAGAGGAGTAACCTCATGCTTACTTTCCTTAGTGTCCGAGGGTTTCCTCCGCCCCCTACACACTAAACCACCATCATCCTCCAGTTCATCTTCTTCTTCTTCTTCAAATGGTGAAGTGGGATTTTATCGGCCTTGCTCCCAACTATATGTTTTCCTTTGGTAGGCATGGTAGTATAAGTTCATTTTCGACTTAGCATTTTCCACCTAGGCTTAAGCTAGATATAAATTAGCATGGTCCCATTATTGCCAATGGCCAAACCGACATGTCTCATGGTTATATCATCCTATATGAATCCACAATATAAACAGAGACTTACCTAGCTATGTGTAAGTCTTCCTCGAGGTAAAATATTCATAGTCTACCTTGTCTGCATTTTAGATTAACCTACGCACATCGAAAAATATGTGAAATTCTACCTGGAAGAACTACGCTATAAAGGCGTATGGGATTTTACACCAAGGACTCCATGTCCCATCCTTCATTAAAAAACATGTAATGAAAAAGTGTTGGTACACAAAAAATTGTACCATCCTCCCAACTGTTGATGGCATCTCCTTAGGAATTCTCCACTCCTCTTTAAAAGTTGCACAAAGTCTGTCATACCGCATCTCTTCCCTTTTCTTGAACTGCCACTCATAGATCTCTCTCATAAATACTTCTCAAACCTCTCTGACTAGAGACTTATTCTCTGCAGGATACTCCCAAATCTTGTTCTTTGGCCCATTGGGCACTCTAATTTCAACAAAAACAAGAGATAGAAAAATGGCGCCAAATCTTATCTTATCACCTTTGTGCGCTTCTTCAATGATGATATCTCATTACGTATCATGCTAAGTTGTAAACTTCCACCCATGATATCTTCTTAGCAATTTGTAGCCACATGGTGTTCACTTATGACCATCTCTCTTGATCATTCAACTTGGTGAGTAAGTACATAGCCACCTATACCATAGGGTACTTCCTTAACTTGTAAATATCCATTCCACATGGACCCTTTGAGTAACCCATCTCCTTGCAGGTGGCCAAAATAGCTTCTTTATCAAATAAGTGATTGGTAATATTTGTCCCTACTCCCTTAAAACCAGTTAGGCTTGTAATTAAGGGCACAGTGATCCTCATTCACCACCCAGAAAAATAAAAGAAGTCCTCATGGACTCTACTCATAAGCCATTGGTATATTTTCTTTGGTTTTCCAAAGTGAGGGAGTTTATAAAGATGCAGGACCAATACCTTCTTCAACAATTTCTCTCTAGCATCATCATAAACAAACATGTCGTCAACTATGCACTTGTTTGTCTTTCTACTAAAAATTACATCCAAATCTTCCTTATTATCAGTTGTGCGATGATTTTAGCCACTTACCTTGCTCTTATGAATATGAGAATCCTACTCACATCCCATGATTACATCATATGGGTACTACATTTATGAAAACCTAGTTTCGTGGGAATCCTCAATCTCTATCTATGTTTATACCTTATTCTTCCCCTTTTTCCTACTCCGTGTGCTTTCCTGTGCCATAGTAAAACAAGGTTACACCTTTTTACCTCTATCAAGAAAAATCTCGTGCCCTAGCTTGAAACCACGTGCCCTAACTTGAAATCAGTGTCCTAGCTTCTTCTCAAAACCTGATGCCCAATTTCTCCTCTCTATATGCTTATGTTTCTCTCAAACCCTTCTCCAATGGGGAAGCAAGCTAATTTCATGCACAAATACACTCTCCTTACCTATTTCTAAAGCTCTTTGCACCTCGATGCATCTTGCATAGTTCGATCACAAAAAAATTGCTCAAAACTCATAATCATAAAGGTAAAAATGAACCCGCATCACGTTCTTATATAGATTTTGAAAAAGTAATTTCATTTATTTTTCCTCCACCTACCACCGATCCTCTCATTAATTGAACATTTTACCACATTTCCATGTGATACACCTATGCACCCCAACCATAACCTTCTAGCACGCCTTTCTACCTTTTGGCCACAGACCTCCTTTCATGTGCTTCCATGCGCCAAATTACCTCACCACTATGCTTTCCCTTAAGTAGTTTCCACAACTACATCTTAACTCACATTATAATGTGCATTTGTTTCAACCGTGATCTTCTTTTAGGAGCAATTTTGTTTCTAGCAGCACCTTTCCATACCATCCACACTTTCTAACAAGAGAAATCACCTACACCAGTATTTTCCTTATGCATACCCATCTTTCAATGATAACCACCCCACACTAAGGGTATGTGAAGTCCTCTACACATAAAAACAATTTAGATTGCAATCAGCTTCTCACAGCGCACAAGCGCGCTTATTACACAAAAAATTGAACTAAATTGATAAAGCATAGTGATGAAGAAGGAAACACATTAAAGGAAATACAGTAAGGGAAATTTGATCTATATGGAAATACTTTTGCCTTATTACAAACACCAAGAAGGCTTATTTATAGTAGGGCTTCACCTACTCCCATTAAAGTAATCTGTGTAACCATGTTCCATCAAGCACCTCTAAGTGGAAAGTGCCTCGACTCAAGTATATGAGTGATAACATATGGTCCTAACCAATAAATCTTAAGCTTTCCGGGTGGCGTAGAAACTTTGAATGATAAAGAAGTACCATCTACCCAACCTTAAGCTTCTTTTCCTTCATGTGCCTATTGTGTCATGCCTTCCTTTAGATTTTTCTTGCTTCGACTCCAACGTGTTATGGCATGTCTCTCATCTAATTGTATCAACTTGTCGATTCTTTCTTCCAAGGCTTTCTCATTAGCTAGACCTCTCACATGCTTGATACACAAATAAGGTAACATGAATTCCATAGGAAGAACTGATTTTGTGTTATACACCAACCGAAAGGGTGTTGCCTTATTCAACCATGTTTATAGGTTATTCTATATGCCCAAAGTACAACAGAAACTTTATCATCCCAATCTGTCCTTCCAACATCACAAATTTTTGTCAAATTCTAGCTCAATATCTTGTTGAAAGCCTAAAGGGTCCCATGTTCCTAAGGGTGACAAGGTGTTGTCTTTTGGTTTGTGACCATAAATTCATCCAATAATAACTCGAGTATCACATTCAAGAAATGACTTCCCTATCACTTGTCAAACTCAAAGGACATCCATACACAGTAAGAATATTTTCCCACAAGAACCTTCCTATAGTAGTTATTGTACAATCATTTGTAGGTGCTTCCACGTACTTTGTAAGATAATTTATACAAGTGATGATATAGCACGATCTAGTTCTGCATCTTTGTTGGGGAAATAGGATCCCCAAATCTATTGCCCATTTTTCAAAAGGATTTGCACTAGTATTGGGCCTCAAAGGCATTTCATCTCTTTGTCCAAGTTTTCAAAGCACCGACAATGATCACATGTCTTACAATACTCATTACAATCCTTGTACAATATTTACCACCCTAAACCAACAAGTAGAATCTTACATGCAAAGGTGGTTTCATTGGTATAGTGTCCTCCGAAATATCACCATGAGCCTCCTCTATTATTTCCGTGTGCTCATGCTCCAAGACACACTCGAAGCAATACTTCATCTCACCCTAGTTTGTATAAGTCACCAATGATCAACATGAAAAGTGTGGTATGAATAGTAAGTTGTTTCTTTTATAAATATTTCATTCCTTATGGCGTCATACCTATGCGTAAAAAGACAACATTATCCTCTAATTTTGAGGGCACATGGTTTAACTTTGTATAATCGTACATCCAACATTATATCTTTAATACTCTATGTGTGCTCTCCCGATTGAATCCTTGATAAATAGTCTGGGCGAAATTGCTTTTACCTAGTTTTACCACAACTATAAAGTCAAACTATAGGAATAATAAGACCCATCAACATATGCAACCCTATAAAATAGGATTATTTACTAAGTATTTCAATGCCATTTGATCTGTATAGAACACAAAAGGTGTTACTAACAAGTATTGTCTAAACTTATGCCGCATGTAGATCATTGACAAAGATTTGCGCTCGTAATTTTATAATTATGTTCTGCAGAGAGTCAACTTTCTACTAAGAAAACATATATGATGATCTACAATACCTTCTCCATTGAGCTAGAACTATGTCATTGGCCATACCAAAGGCGTTCACATGTACGTGAAAAGGGAGATTCCATGAAGTAAAATGTAAAATTGGCATTGTAGTAAGCCTCTCCTTTAGCGCTTCGAATGTGTGTTGTTGCGGTTCTCCCCATAGAACGTCCCTTTACCTTTTAATAAATTCTCCAAGGGCACGGAGATCTTAGCATATCCTTTGATAAATTTTCTCTAATGACCTATGTGGCCCAATAATTCACACACCTCACTCGACTTGTGGGTTCCTCCAAGCCTAAAATGATTGCAACCTTAGATGGATCTACTAACAAACCCTCCTTGTAGATGATATGCCCTAGAAGAAGTCCAAAAGGTGTAGAAAATATACAATTCTAGTTATTTAAAGAGATGTTTAACTATCTGCACTCTATCAAACATTAACCAAAAATTGTCACAATGATCCTTGATAAGCCCATACATGGTCCAATCATCCAAGTAAACCAGTAAGATTTTGTGAATAAACTCCTAGAATGTTTGAACCACAATGTGCAAAAATACTACAGAACCTTCTTCAATCAATAGTGAATCACTATGTATGCAAAAATTCCCCATTTAATACTAAAATTTATCTTCTCTTGATCCTCCTTGTAAATTCTTACCTGATGATACCCAAAGAATCCATCTATAAAAGAGTAAATTTTGCACCCTGCAATGCCTTCCAATATTTCCTTAGTGAATGGTGTAGGGAAAGGATCAATCACACAAACAACATTCAGCTCTCTATAGTCCACACAAATCTTGATTCTACCATATTTCTTTATGTTGATTACCATAGGGCTAACCCACTCAAATTCCTCTATTGGCTCAATAATGTTAGATTTCAACATCTTGTCTAGTTCTACTTTAAATTTTATGTGCAGTTAGGGTTCATCCTATAAGGTCTCTTCCTAACTAGGCGTGCACCTTCCTTTAACTTAATTTTCATCTTACCCAAAGATTCATACACCCCTTTCAACTCATGGTAGCCCCTAAGAAAAAAATCTTGGAAATTACATAATGACTCAATTATCTTATCCACTTCGTAGTTAGACCAATAATCTCTAAGTATGGCCTCCTTAGGTTCACATTCGTGCCAAATTTCACTTTCTTTGTCTTCATAGGTTCATGGTAGGCACGCACCTTCTCATCCACATTGTCTAAGACCTCGCATGTACCCTCTGAATGATCTATGTCCAACTGTTCCACTTCTTCATCATCCACCATATATACTATCTTTTCTTTCTCATTCTCTAGCAAGCATGATCAAGTAGTTCTACATCTGTCTCATCTACTTCATCAAAGCGTGCTTCTAGATATGACTCACCAAATAACTCCCGAATTAGTTCTTCACCTTTGCACTATCTTCCATGGTCAATAACTTTATAACCTATAATGCCTCTTTCATCAAAGGTTTAGTGGTGAAGCAGTCAAAATTCTGGATCATTCCTGCAGATCAAGTCTTGTCCAATTTCTAGTCTCCATGTGCAGCTCTGTATAAACATACCAACCATGCGTGTAAGCTCTTGCAAGGTGAAATATAGTTTGTGCACCCACAATGAAGGTGGTAAATCTTCCTGCCCCTCTTTCTAGAGTCTCTCACACTACTAAACATGGTGTTAAACAAGATTATTACCATGATATTCACATATTTTAGTACATGCATTACCCTTGAAAAATCAAGGGATGATAAAGTAATTCTCACTTCTCTCCATTCTATGAGATTATCCCTATGAACCATCCACCAAAGTGTGTTGTTGTCCCACATAGGGTATACACTATCATATTCCTTACACCCACTTGATCCTTCCACTATAATTACATGGCTCAAATGAATACCTCGGGGTTTCCTTCGCGGTGTACCAGGGGTATAGGTTTGCTTCCTAATCTCCTAACAAGGTGCGACTGCTATATGCACAATCTGCGCTTCTTACTCCGTGCCCAACCATATCATAATTTACGCATGCCAAATTATCATAGGTGATACTTTTAGTATCACCGATGGAATGTGCATCATCCCATTGGATAATTCCTTCCTTAGATGGATCAAGCTCTTCCGAATCTTGAATGGTGCACACATAAATTCTATTCAAGTTTTTGTGACTTAAGGGCTCAACATAAGGTGAAAATTTCCCATCTTTCAAAGGTATGATAAATCGTTCTTCCTTATTCTCAAAACTGATATATCCCTTATTGAACTATAAATCAAAATTATTTTCATAGCACTAAGGAAACCCAAGTAGAGTTGGGAAGTTGTTTTCTTCTGCAAATGTTAATACATCAAAGTACTTAATGAACTTGGCCCCCTATATAGTAATAGATGCATCCTTCAATACTCCAATTGATATGGCCTTAGTCTAATTTTCCACATACACTACATTGGAAGATGGTTGAAATGGAGGTATGCCCATCTAAACCCATGCATCTAAGGTAATCACATTCACTTTTGTGCCATGTCAATCAAAATATTGCTCAAAATCCATCCATCTACAACACCATTTAGAGTGATCTCCTTGTCATAATCCAAGCTATGGGGAGGGAGATTAGCATGAAAAATCTACCGTCCGGTCTCAATATTAGTATGCAGAGTGTTTGTTAGTGCAAATTCACACAGAGTACCCCCAAAATGACCTATGGATCGGTTTTTCTAAGGCAATGTCATTTCATGTGAATGTACAACATTGAGCTTTCCCAAAGTGTGGGACCTTTGTAAATGGGGAAAGCTCTCTAGATTGAATTTGGTTCTTACTCCTCTGTTTAGTTGTATGCATGCAATCTTTACAGAGGTTTTGATTCAAAATTCCTACTCTAAAACTACCAAGGAGATAGGGTTGAGAGAAAAAAGGAAATGGAAACAAAACTAAGCAAAAACAGAAAGGTGATACACCAAAGGAGTGCTAAACTCCTTGCTTTGCAAATATAGACACAAATCATGAATATTGCAGTAATAAAACATGCATGCACAAATTACGATAATGTAATGAAGGATCAGAAGACAATAATAACTGCATGAGAGGATTGAAAATTGATCACAAAACATACATTATCATGCCCAAATTTGATACAATATGTTCCATTGGCAAAGAGGAAAAAACATGTTACAATCTCCATGGGAGGTCTGAAACTCCTTCAAATCCACCTGCTAAGGAGAAAAGAAGAGCTTGCAGAAGCAAGAACATCCAACATTACAAAATGAGCCAAAACTAGCTTTTAACCATGAAGCAGAATGGAAGAAAAGAGAAAACATAGGAAAATCTGATTTTAGATCTCCAACCACCGACAAGATTCATTAAAATGGAAAGGGCACCTCTATAAATCCACTTCCCAATGCATTCAAGCCTATAGGACAAGAAATTTCCCATACCTCATTAAATCTAGTAGATGAAAATCTGATTTTTTGTCTTTTCCAGTGCCATGGATGTTTTTCTAATTTTCTCCCACGAATCTTCACCAAAATCCAAAATTTATGGGTCCAACATGTATATAATTTCACCATATTTCCAATGATATAAATAACATGAAAATCCAAGCTCTGGATCAAAAGATATGGCCCTCTGAAGATTTAGGGAAAAAATGGCAAAAACAGAGTCAAAATTCAGTCGGCAGGTCAAAGCTTAAAATTTTCCCTTTTTTGAATTTGGGAAAATTTCCCAAAAATCTCCATGCCCCACCACTCTTTGTCATGTGGTACTTTCCCATTTGCTAATGGAAACTTAGGCCCAAACCTCACCTTTTCTCCTTTGATTTTTCATTGGGAAAATTTCTGAATTTCCCCACGCTCGCTCTTCCGGTGACATGTGTCACTCTCTGATTGCTTGGTGAGGGCATGCTTCTATTTTTTTCTTTGTGCCTCCACTAATTTGGAAAAAAACCAAAGTTTCCTCTGCACCTCCGACTCCCACCACTGTCAAGGACACGTGTTGCTTCCACATTGGACGCAAGGCCTTCACAAATTTTTCTCCATCCTCCTCCATGGGCCCGCAGCCGGTTTTCCCCCTTTGTGCCCATTGCCCACTTTGGTGAATTTTTCAACTTCGCTCCACTACCCCAACTTCCACCACCATGTGGCACCATTTCATTGGCCGTGGGCCTGCTAGGAAATTTTCCCCAAAAAACTCCGTCGAGCCATAACTTTCAAAATATATGGAGTTAGGAGGAAAATTTTACCTTTCTGGAAAGGTGAGAAAATTCTCTATCTGATGAAGCCATTTCTAGAAAATTTTGATTCCCTGAAGCATGCCAAAAATTCATTTAAGTGCCAGAAAAGGAAAAGGAGGAGTTAGCCAAAAATAAGCATGGGCTTATTTTGGATAACATAAGATGTTTCCTTTCAACTAGCTCCCAAGTAATGGAATAATGCTCTCATGACGTAGTATCTTGCATACTTCCTTCGATCATCAACATTCGATTGGGAAGTCTCGACTTTCCTTCTTCTGCTCCAACTTTTGTGACTGTTCCTTTAAACATTGTATTTCACCCTGTAGAAAACAAAGTACCTCCATGGTTTCCTGATAAACCTTCTTCTGATGTGTAGGGTCTAGGTATTTTTCATGTAAAACCTCCTCCTTAGTGATGGTAGGATTTTTTCTGCACGTACGTGTAGCCTCGGCACATGTAGTAATATTCACAGTACTACCTAAAGATTCGGTGCTAACTTTAAAATTCATTGGTTTTCCATGGTGTGTTGTATCCTAACCATCCTTGTGCCCTTGTTCTCTTGTTTTTCTTCTTTCTCAGATGTTCATATAAGTTTAGACACTCTTCATAGTTATGATTCTTTCCACAAAAAGAACAAGTAATGTTGAGGACATTCTTTCCCGTAATGGTCGGGGATCCAGGACATATAACATGTTCCACAGGGAACTCACCTCATCCACCATCGTGGCCACGACCTCTGAATCTACCATGGTATCCTCTACCTCGACATTACCTCCCTCAAAGTTCCCTTCATTTTTATCATAGTGCCCTTGAGTGTGTTCATGATCATGTGATTCACCTTTATCCTTAGAGTTATTTGAAACCCCCACATGTCGTACACCAATATCAATGGCATCATGGATCTGATCAATCAACCTACAATCTTCTGTATTATAATTCATGGATCAAAAAATTTTACAATAGCAGGAGACATTCTTTCTTATCACATGTCGTAATAATGGTAGAAACTTACATTATGGTACAAATGACATATCTCACATTGTAGTAAAAATTAGTGCACTTGATCCATGTAAGGACAACTATCCTTAGTATGCCCCTCTACTTCATAATCTCTACACCAAATTCCACTGCATGTCTCATGTGTTGTATTGGCTGATAGTTTTTCTAACTTCTTTACCATTGCTGCAATCTCAGCTTCCAAGAATGGGCTCACTCTAGTGTCTATGCTTCCGACTGCCTCATTACGTAGATTTCCTTCAAGTTCCTCGCATAGGTTTGTAAAAGTATTATGTGAGACCACCTTCCTAAAAGGCATAATCAAGCCTAGGAAAAACCACTATGCATGTTGAATTGCATGGATATAATATGATAGTTTAGAAAAAGTTTTTTAAATGATCATCATATTCCCGGAACAATATCATAGTGCCCTTCTTGATGTCCTTGATTGCACTTATGATTTTTTTCTTGAACTCGGTATATAAAATTCTGTAATGAAAGCATCTTGTAACACTATATAATCCACATAAGTTTGATTAGGGTTAAATGTTTTGTGCCAACTATGCACGCATCCCTATAAAATAGTTACAAACTGATTAGCCTTACACTCGATGTTGTTATTCCTTTCGCGCGCCACTATATCTCACACCTATGCACATGTCTAGTAGCATATTCTATTCCCCTATACTCTGGGAGACAAATTCACATCTCCATGTAAATATTTGGGGGCTAGTGAGGACCATGCCCACAAAATCAAGAACCTCTTGCATTACCTCCACCTCTAGATCCACTACATCCATTAGATCCCAAGTTACCTATTCCACCCAATCCTCCACCTATAGTAGGAATTAGACAAGAGGATGCACTTCCCTGTGTCCCAATAGTGGTGTTAAACTAAACTCCTATAGTCTGTGAAGTTGTGTTGTTCCCCAAAGTGAGTGCAAAGTTCTATGTGAATGTGTTTTGTGTTGATGATGCACCTAAAAAGGTTCCTCCAAAGGTGATTCCTCCAAATAATAGGGAATATGTCTTCCTAGCCATAAGTGCACTTGTTATATGATTTACTCTTGAACTTGCTAATAAGTCCACTCTACCTCTTGTTACTCTACTTCCCAAACTAGTTTCTTGACTACTGGTTGTATTAGAAACTAGAAAACCAAGCGCAAGGGATATGTTTCTAGGTATATTCAGATGTGCACCCATGTCCCACATTTTCTCTATTGGCACGCTCTCATAAGATCCTGATGAGGGTTCCCTATCATTCTTTCCAAAATAGGGGAGTTCCAGATGCTCTGGCTCCATGTCCTCTACATGATCTCCAAATCCTTCACAAGCCATATCTCTCCTCAATGCCATTTTTTATGTAATCTCACGTTGCTTTCTTAAATCCCTCTTGCACACCTTATTATACTTAATCTAACTTTCTTCTTTTTGCCTCTCTATCTGCTAGGTCCTCCATCTATCATCACACATGATCCTACCCCCATAGATGGTGGGGTTTAGCTAATCATCAACTTCTCTTCTAAATACGGGGTTACCAACAATATTTTGATCTCTAGTGGAATGCCTTGCAGATATGTTCCCCTAGGATAACATAAAAACTGAAACTTATCTACCTTTGGGAAAGAATAAGTGGAAATTGAGTACTCCAAAATATAGCTATTCAAAACAAAATGAAACCAAGTGTCCACAACATGCGTCCAAAACAAATCAGCATCATAGAGGGCCTAAAATTCTTCCAACATCTAGACAAGTGTGTGAAACCTCCAATTCCTTTTAGACGTGTAAGCAACCAGCCACTCATATAGGTCTATATAAAAAATAACAAAGAAGCTCTCATATAAGTATTCATAGAGATTATGCTCCACCCACGCACGTGCGTAAAACTCGAGATCCAGCATAAATCTCTAAGCGAACTCTTCTTCCAAATCTATTATCCACTCCTCAACACTTTCCAAGGTCAACCAAGACGCGTCTTCATCATGTAACATCTTGAAAACAACTGAAAAAAGAGGTCCTAAGCAATGGAACTAATGATGCAGCCTAGAATTCACAATAAAATGACCCAAGAGCACCGACACATCTCTCACCCGCATTTGTGTGCTCACCCAAAGCACACAAAGGCACTAGGTCCCTCTTTATATTTTCTTGTACATAATGTTAGCATGATGGTGCATATAGATATCCAGATTCATTATCAATAGTAAACAACACACAGTGCATAAACTAGATCTAGTTCTTAGAATAGATATAGAATGAACTAAACAATGACTATAACAAGATCTACCATACAAGAAACATATTCAATCATATTCAACACTATTATCCAACTAATATTATCCATTGTATTGAACACTGTAAAACACAAAATCCTCTTACAATGTAGAAGTATCTCAATAAGTCATGTGTGTAGCAAAACCAGCAAAGATAACTCTACCATAGTTTTTCACACACACTAACCCATGAAAATCAACACATATATATGGGTGGGGATTTTCCCTTCACCACTCATGCACTTCTCAAAATAGTTCGAATGCTAATAATAGACACATGCCTTTACAATACGATGCACACATGCAAGTGCTCTAACAATAGACTTCCTATAGTTAACTCGAGTAGACATCCTATTATTATCCTAAACTACGCATGGTTATCAATTTTTGTTTGTTCCCAAAATAACATTGCGTGGACCACAAGTCTTCAAGTCTTTGTGTTCTCCACACGCTATCTCTAAAAATATTCCCTATCCACAAAACAGCTAAGTCCTAAATTCAAAATGTTCTAGCGCATGCTCATTCTGCTATTATTCTGCGCCCTCAAATGTGCCTTGCTCTAGCATGCACATCCTTTATGTTTCTTCACTTTGGATAAATATATTATCTTCTCAAAAATATTTCATCATAAAACATGCAAAAAAATCCTATACCTGTAAATATTCACAAAAAGGGTTTTTCTATAGCTTACCATTACACTTGAAGCATGCCATCACCACCAAAATTATATCTAGTGTATTCTCTACATCCATGGACCTTCGTACCATCCTTCCTAAGTAATTACATGTCCAAACTCTTGATATATTTCCTATCACTATGAAATTATGGTTTAAGAAGGGTTTAAACCTACTTAACTTCTTATAAATCATTCATAAAGGATAGAACATCATTTTACCTCATTACAATTACGAAAGACTCTTAACTCCATGCATTGACATTGATTAATGGATTGGGTTTCCATGTAGATATTTCACATGTGAGTGAGCACTTCAAATTGGACCATTGAGTGGGAATGACTGTTTTGAGAGCTTGATAGATCTCATTATAATTTTTGCATTCTTTTTCTTCAAAACCACGACCTCAAACTTTACATACCCATATGTACTAACCTCCTCTATAATTTTCAAATCTAATTCATGCTTTTTCACCACTAAAACTCATCATTCTACCTTTTCTCTAATGCATTATTTGCTTATATTCTATGTTTTGCTTCAATATGGCCTTTAACATGTAAAAACAATTGAACCATGATCTTGTACACTTTCCTCATATGATATGCAACCTCAAAATACTTCTCACATGCTTAAATTGACTTATCTTGGCCTATTTTTATTCATACTTCATGTCATGCTTGCACTAGGTCTAGGAATAAACCTAGTTAGGCTTGCTTCAAGCCATGCCATATTGAAACTAACTTTAATATCACCTTGTGCACACACATACACATCGACACATCTCTCGATCATGTTAGGAACCCTAGAAACCTTAGACCATCTCTTGAGCTCACTCATAACATCATACAAACTAAAATATGCACTAGACCATGCATATGCACCAAGACACCATGCCACAATAGCACTTGATGACACCAAAATCCTCACTATCAATCAACCTTCACTCATTTCTTCTTATTTGACATCAATGACAACATCATGCAATCACCTATGTAAAACAATACATTTTTTGACATCAATTTTACTTGACATCAATGATAACAACATGAAACATCCAAAATATCCCCTTTGTCATTGATGTAAACCATATTCGAAACATTGATGGAAACCAAACATGTAAGCACTTTGAGAGCACTATTTTCTTGTTTTACATTTCACTCTCCCCCTTTGACATATATGAAAAAGGATCCTATAACAACTTGATATGAAAAAAACATCAACAATGCATAAGCACATACTTACAATATCCCCTTGGTTTGTGTTCACGTTCTTGAATTCAAATGTTGCGAGATGATCCATGGATTGGTATTAAAACATGATCTTATTTTTTATTCACCTTGTAATTTATTAACATACATCACTGAAACCATCTCCCCCTAAGATGATACATCCTCCTACATCACATCTCATCCATGGACCTAATACCTCTTTTTTCATTTCACCAATTATGGACCTAAATCCCCTTCAATCATGCTCTCTGACTTTTTTCAAACCTTAATTTGGTTTTCATCAAAATTAGACCAATGTTACGTTTTTTCTTTCCTTATTTATGCCCTATATCACTAACAAACCTCTTACATCTTCACATATTTACCATGCCTTAACACTCTTTACATTGTCTTGATTAGACTACTTGATGCATGACTACTCATGATATACCTCAAAACTTTCCTTCAACATGAATCCAAGACTTCAACATAACCTATAGATAAAAATAACATAAACATACCTTAAATCATATGTCAAACTCACTCCTTCAAACATCATACAATTTATGTCCATGCATTTGATGGTATGATTAATTCATCATATAAAATGAATGAAACACTTCTTCACTTTGACCTTTATATAATTCTTCTTGAGGTCTCCGACATGATCAACACAATACATGTACCTTTATGCAATTTTTCATACCAAAGAGACATTATTTGAGCTTTATGAGAGTGACATAATATCTGCAACGAGCCTTCAATATTTTTCTCATATGATACACAAGATTTCATACATTCGGACACAACATAATATCATAGAGAACAAAACACCCAAGATTCATTTACAACACATCCATTCAAGAAAGCTCCTTCATGACTTTTCAAGACACCTTCATTACTCAACTCAGATCCTCCTAGGATAGTGCACACATTCATATCTACTAGGAACCAATGAAACATAGAGAGTAAAACATTTTGACTTCCTTCATGATCATCTTGCCTTCTTGACCTAAGAAACATACCTAACTAACTTCTCCTTAATCCTATACTCCTCATGAACCTTTTACATGTATTACTATCACATTTTCTGAACTAATTCAAAACCTCATGCAAAACCAAACTTTTTTTCGAGTTAACCAAATAGAATAAATAACTAATCATGACATAAACTTACCTTATCTCTGTAATCGCAACCCTATAATTATTCAAAAGACTTTGAGAATTCCTCTATGAAGCATATAAGATACATTCATTTCAACTGGATCCATTTAACAATGTCAAACACTTATCTCCTCATGAGACAAGTCACAAGAATTTAAGAATCCACTTCCTTGGTTGTTTTATCTTCATCTCTCCATCATCCACTTGGTAGTATTCTTGTGCTTATATGAGTTCTTAAGGTTCTTCAACATCAAACAAGATTCTTTGACCAATAGGTTCACCATGGCTACGATAGTTACTTTATGTTTTTCCTTTTCTTTCTCAACATGGCTAGACTTTACATATGCCTTCTACTCATATCTATTCTTCCTTCATTTTAAATATCATTGGATTCTTACCTCTAGGAGCTTCATCTCTCTAATATTGACTAGGTGGATCATGGTGACAGATATAGCAATATGACCTTTCTCATGGAAGTTATAGAATAGAAATTCATTCTTACCTCTTATGTCTGATATGAATTTAAACTCCTTCATTGATACCATGATCCCTCATACTTGGATGATATTCTACACTCTTTTTCCCTATGACCAAATCCATTGCAACTATAGTAGTAGCCATTGAAATACTTCTCATACCTTGATGCATTAGGTTGTCTGATAGACCTTGTCTTCATGTTGTTCTTCATCTGATATTCTTTGGAACTTGAACCACAAATATCCTTTCTTGGATTAGTATCTTATTTTTTGACCTTTTTTTCCCTTAAGGTTATCCTTAAACCCTAGACCAGTCCTATCTCCTGCAGACCTTTGATTGTCTAAGATATCATCTAGATCCTTGGATCTCCTCTCAAACCTTTGGAATGAATTTTCCTTACCAGCTACTTCAGATAATTATTCCTTGAGAGATACCACTTCCTTTTCAAACTTGATGCACTCTTCCTCTTTGGATTTTAGGCTTGTAGTTATAGTATCCATCTGAATCTCTAACTGCTTGAGCATATCATCATACTTGTTGGTTTTAGACCAATGCTTCTCCTCAAGATCATGAATCTTTTCTTCATATTCCTTGATTTGTGCTCTCAACTTCTTGTTCTTCTTCTCAGCATGCTTCAACTCTTCTTGAATACACATTATCTCAGTCTCAAGATCACCCTCTTCTTCTTCAAAATGCATGCAAGATCCTCCAAATATGGAGTCTTCACTTTTATATATCTTAGCACCTTTGGCCATGAATAGGACTTCATCACCTACAACATCATGTTTAGACTTAGACTCAAAATCAAAAACACCATCATCACTACTTACCTCTAATGAGCAACAATCTTCCTTGGAATAGAATATTTTCTTGGTCTTCTTCTTGTTCTCAAACTTCTTAAACCTCTTCTTACTCTTATCAGACTTTTGAGATATCTTATCATGATCTCCATCATCTTCATCCTTATGAGGAAACTTATTTGAAAAATTCCCAATCTCACCACAATTGAATATTTTTAAGGGAAGCTTATCCTTATACTTTCCTAAACCAATCTTTAACTTTAAATCAACTCATAAAAATAAAAAATATCATCATTTAAAACCCTCTTAAATTTTGTCTTCTTCTCATCTTTAAAAGCAATATCCTTCTTGACATCTTTTGTATCAATGATCCTCATTTCATAGGCTATCAAAATACCTTAGAGCTCATCCATGAACATGATACTAAAATCCTTGGCTTCTTTAATGGCTAAAACTTTAGCATCAAACTTAGAAGTAAGAGATTTCAACACCTTTTGAACCACCACATCTTCTTTCACCTATTCTCCTAATCCTTTTATAGTGTTGACAACTTGATATACTGTTTAGCCATTATGTCCAGGTGTTTTCATTATTTTCAAATACATTGATGGAAAAGGGTGTGTAAATGTCATGTGATTCTCCATGAGGTGTCTTTTAGTGTCAAACATGAAGGTTGATTAGTAGTGCCTATTTTTGGTGAAGTTGTTATAGTGTTTAGGCATGGTGAAAGCATGGATGAAAATTGTATGAGTTCCATCATGTTATAAGAGGTGTGAAAGAGGTTTCCATATGTCTCAGTATTGAGTCTTCATGGTCATTTCATGGGTTATATGACTTGATTCATGTCATTTTAGGCCTATTCATAGACCTAAGCATGTGGTTTGGTATGATGGCATGATTTTTTTAGTAGGGAAGTCAAGTAAAATATTTTTAGGAGATTTTGGAATTATATATGAGGTATATGAGGAGTTTCATGGCATTATTTAGATGTTTCATGAGGTTTCATGGTTCTTTCAAGAATTTTTTTTAGGAACAAGGCTAGTAAACACAAGTAAGTCACTATGGTTTGAAAGATGCAGAAACATTTCAGCATGGATGAGAATTGGATCAGTTATAGGAGGTTTTCATGATGTTTCATGACAAGTTTTAGGTCTAGGTGATGAGTATTTTTGAAGATATTGCATTTTTACCAAAACCAAGTTTACAAAGGTGAATATTTGAGGAAAGCATTTACTTTCAATTGGTTGTTGTGGAATTTATGATTTTCATGGTGATATGAGATCTTTTGAATAGCTAATTATGTTAGTTATGAATATTTTCTAAGAATAATGAGGTAGTTTAATCGTCACGTTTTATGAGCGATTGTTAAACACTATGTTGAAAGTGACTTAGAGAAAAATTATCGTACTAATCCAATTTTGATTATTTTTGAAAAATTTATGATTTTATGTTGTAGAGGATGCCTGTAGATATCTCCAAGTGTGATTTAGAGTTTTTGAAAGTATGTGGGTTTCACTCAAAAATTATTGTTTCTAGAAAGTTTCAGTTTGTGGAAAAGTTTTCTAATGGACCTATTATCTAATTTACCATTTATGGAATCATGGGAGTTGTACTACATTTATATGATGATTTTAGATCATGGTTGATGTGTTAAAATGTAATGTGTTCCCTATTTATGAGGAATGGGTTTTAGGAATTTTGGGGTAGTTTTGAGCATCTGTGATTAAAGTTGTTTTGTGGGAACTAAAGGGGGAATTAATATTTGGTTTGAATTTTTCACAATCCTAGTTCCAATATATTTAAAATGACATATCAAACTTGAGAATTTTCTCAGGGATGAGCAAGTTATGACATGTTCTTTAAAGGTCACTTTTGAGGGTTCCTAGATGTGCATGCTCTTGAGTGGATTCATGAGGCTTATTATCTAATATGAGTTTTTTCATATTTTATAGATATTTATGAGTTCTTAGATAACATGTATAAGTTTTTTTCATGACTTTTTAAGCTTGGAAGTTTATTCTAAGGTGTTGGATCATGTTTCTCTCAAGACTAGTTTTTGATTCCTAGAGGTCCGAATGATCGAGTTTAAGTTATTATCTTGGTCGAAGGAATTCGAATATGAGTTGGAAGATGAAGTGATTTGTTATAGAAAGAATGTTTAGATAGATTTCTAGATATATATCATTTTTGTCTTGATTATTTTTTCTATAGGTGTGCCAACTCATTTTTGAAGACCTGGTTTTAGGTCTTGAAGCCGATTTTGGAGAAGTTGCACTGATTGAGATATTTGGAGATCTTCCATTATGATTAGAAGGATAATGTGATTTGTTATGGAAATTATACTCTGAAAAATTCCCTATGGTATATAACTTAATTCAAAATGATTATATTTTTTATGATAGGTTGGTCATTCTTCATGATTAAATTTCTAGGCATTGCGGAGAATCGAGTGGGGTTTACTTTTTCTTGACAAAATTCATGATGTTTGGATCTGATGTAGTTGTTCCTGAGCCTATTAGTGATTATTATATGTTTTTCTCATGTTTCATGACAATTTTGGATCCATGATTTTTTTTTGAAGACCTCGGATCTGTTGGAGCATTCACTAGTTCTTAGAGAACATGTTTTGAGCTTATGGATATGTCTTTGTGATTTTTCACGATGTTGTGACCCCTTCATACCTAATTGGGTAATTTAGTTGTTTTATATAATTTTTGTTATGTTTTGAGTTGGTATGACCAGTCTACCTGTTCATGGATGACCTAGGGGTGATTTGATCAAGTGTTGGGTATATAAGCTAATGTTTGTAGTCATTTGTGACTAGTTGTTTATGACATGAAAAGTGTGACCTAAAGGAGGTTGAATAGGAGTATAGAGGAGTTATGGAAAAATCCTATGAGAGTTTTGAATACCTAAATAATATAGATAAGTATATGTGCAAAGGAAGTTGACCTAATCATCCATAAGAGGACAGATTTTAGTGAGTTTATGGAGAGATAGGTTTAAAGAAGGTTTGGTGTGTTTGAAGTTAAACTTGAATCACAGTAAATTATGTGAGTAACATATCTTAATTTATCATTCATTTTAAAAATGTGTTATAATGTGTAATATTTATAGGAGTCATTTTTGTGAGTCATGTCAACAAATATTTAGGGGTTGATATTCCTTATGGAGTTAGTGCCTCACTAAAAATTCTTATGTGATGTGTAATATAAGATAAGATTTCTATGGGTTTTCTTCCCATTTAGGGTTTCCCACTTGTATCTAGTGTCTATGTGTTCTCTCTTTTATTGTATGCACTTTTGAATGTCTAAAATGCACATAATAAGCTCATATGGTTCATAGATGATTAAATGAATGGATTGAATGCTGAATGTATGTATTGGAAAATGAAAAGATTTTTTTGTATGACTGATACACCTCCCATATCATTCCATTATGCTTCCAACCATTGGTATTAAAGATGGTCCTTGTGAAGAAAGATTGACAACTTGAAGGAGATCCTCTTGAAGCATAGGTTGTTTGATCAAAATGGGAGAAGATATTGTGCCATATCAAGGTCCTAGGCTCAATGAAACAAAATACACATTATGAAGATCCAAAATGAATATTTATATAAGTTATCTTGGATATGATATAGATGTTGGATACTTTGACTCATCAGAACCTATGGAATAAATTGCCAAGGATATCATTTTTGGTACTTTGGAAGAATGTGTAAGTTCCATGGTTGTAGAATGTGATTCAACTAGGGAGATATGGGAAAATTTTGAGTACCTATATGAAAAAAATTCCTTCTAGTGAGATTGGAAGTAATGTTGCAAACAACTTAAAATGAAATGAATAAGATGAGGCAACCTAATCAGACAAGGAAGAGAAGAAACTTATTCTCAAAGAGGAATTTGATAAAGTCCTAGAGGAGTTAGCTTTAAGGAAAAAATTATATGGATTTGATGCCATTAAACATTGACTACAAAGAACATGTATACCTTCTTGAAGATAAATTAAGACAATATGTTAGGGAATTCAAAGAAATAAGAAAACAACTTCAAGATCTTATTGAGCATATCATAGCTAGCCTAGAAGCCAAAGATAAATAATGTGCTAAGTTATAAACAGAATTGGATCATGCTACATCAAGACAAGGAACTATGGGAGCCAAGAAGAATTAGTTGACTCAAAGAAACATCATAAGAAAACCTAATGCAATAAAGTTCACAAGTAAGTTCAATGGTGTTTGTTTCTTTGCAATATTTTTGGACATAAAGATAAGGACTATATAAGTTCAGTTAAATATGTATTTCCATGGAGAAATGGTAGTAATGGTTACTCACATTACTCAAGAGAGATTAAATGTTTCAATTTCCATAAAAAGGGTCATATTGCTAGATATTTCCATAAAGAAACACCTAAGAAAAGAGAAGGGGCTTCTAAAAGTAATACATATGTTACTTGTTTAAATTATAATGTTGGGTGCTATATTGCAAGGTATTGTTAAAATAATGTGAAAAAATACAAGAGGAAGGAAGATATCATAGATTCAATTAAAGAGAAATCAGATTCAATCATGACAGAGAAGGAGAAAAATCTCAAACAGGTCATGAAGGTATGTTTGCAATAGTTGAAGACAAATTAGAAAAGAATTACATGTGTTTATTATGTTTCTAGTTAAGAGAGCCAGTAAATAAGGTTTCAAGGATAGAGTAGACCAAAAAATAAAGGGAGGAGAAATTATTCAAAGTGGACCTCAAGCCAAGTGAGCCTATGAAAAGAAAAAGACTTTTGAAGATTGATAGAAATGTGAATAGAGAGAATATGGAAATTTGGGAATCTCCTAAATATTAGGTGTTCTAGTTCCCTAATATTCAGAAGGGGCTTCATTATGATTCATGGATTCCTTTCTCATCCTATAGGAAGAAATGAAGGTGTATTACCTTGTTGAAAGTCTTTTTCTTACAAGGAAAGGTTTTGTTTTATTTTTTGTTATTTATGAGGCGTTTGAACATTGTGTTAAGATTTGATAAGGTATGATTAAGTCCTTTCCATCCAAGGTGTGCATCCTAATTTCGTGAGATTAGTTTCTATGTCTATTGGGTCTTAAGTTTGAATTCAAGAGTATGAGCTTTGTAAGTTTGCTTCATCATCTACGTGGTTTAAATAGTTTTGTCTTAATATTTGTCTTGTATTTTTCCGTTTTCAAGAGGTATATGGTACATGATGTGTGATTTTGATCTAAGTATTAATTTTAGAAGAGTATGGCATATGTTCACTCATCAAGTATCTTGAAAAATTGTGACGTGCCTTGCATTCCTATGTTTCATACATAAGTGTCAAGTACCACTGAGTTGGTGTTTTAGGATCTATTGGAAGATTGGAATATATTTCAGTCCCTTGATTCACAATATATAGAGTGTCAATTTTGATCATGTATCTTTAAATTTTTAATTACATGTGTCATGAAGGGTCCTAATTTAGCCTTGATTGTAGGAGCTATAGTGTTTTCACATTTAGGTGTCCATGGTTTGAGTTAGTGTCAAAGGTCCGTTTGTTCAAAGATAATTTTATCATACCAAGAGGATTTAGTAAGGACATAAAGATTGTCTTGTCTTGATAGGAAATTTAAAAGGTCTAAATACAACATGTTTTTCATGTCATTTCAATTTTTTTGGTCCGAGTATGAAGTCGGGGTAAAGAACGACGGAGTTTTGACAATCAATTAATATGTGATATCGGATAGTGTTCTCTATGATAGTATGAAGTCTATTTAGGATTGAAAAGTAGGGCATTAAGTGACCAATAAGATGATTAAAGAAAAAATTATTGGTGCATGAAAAATAGCTTGAAGTGAGGTAAGTTGACAAGTCAAGCATGCAAACTATAGAGGAATGTATAATGAATAAAGATGCATTAAAGTGTGTGCAATGTTCAAGTTAAATCTGAGAAGATGATCAAATTTGTTAAGATGGTGTCTTCATAAGGTTGCTTCTCCCAAGGTGATCTAAGAAAGTTAGGAGATAACAAGAGTGTTTCATGATTAGACAAGATTATTGACAAGACCTAGTAAATCTGAAAGTACTTGAGAAGTATTTGTTCTAAGATGATTCATAAAATTTTGAGATATTTGAGACCATGACAAAGAAAGGTATTGTATTCTCCCGCTCATTCAAAGTTTGAAAATTCTATGTTCATTCACGAGAGATTCTATGTTGCACTAAAAGTTAGGTTAGAAAGTATGTTATGAAGGCACAAGTGGTCGTATGTGCTATTAAGAGTCATAATCATGAAATAATTTCACAAAGGTCTATAAAATTTCCATGAATTGAAGTAAAGGTCTATGTCCATTGCATTCATTTTTAATCTTTCTAACATAGTTTCAGTTTTAAGTTTTCTAGATTATTTTAAATGTTTCTAGATTATATTTAAGTTTTCTATATTAGTTTCAAGTTTTCTAGATTAGTTTCAATCTTTTTATATTAGTTTCAATTTTTTTATTTTGCTAACCCTCTTTTTCATTAGTTTTGATAAATATGAAGTTTCTTAGCTAGATTAGTGGTAGTTGCTTTGTTTTTATGTTCTTTCTAGGATCAAGGGAGGTAAAGTGCTATCAAAATTGCATCACAATGTCAAAGATTTGAGCTTTATCATATTTTTATCATCAAAACCCATGTTGTGACCACCTATAAGAAAGTTGTGTGATCACGTTGTCCATGCCACGCTCACGTTGCAAGGTGTATGCTCACATCATCAAGGTCACGCTTGCATTCTCGGGCTGGGCTCATGCTTCTCTAGATGCACATGTGTTCTATTGGATTTTTTTCCCTCTATGTTACGGCCATGTTGGTTCTTTAAGGTGCACGTAGGCATCTCTATGGGTATGTGCTCATGTTAATAGACTATGGATTTTTGAGAGGTACATTGGTGTTGTTAGGCCGTGCTAGTTTTTTCTTAAGTTTGCTAGTGCTATCGGGGTTGTGTTGCATTTGTAAGGGGTGCACTAGAATTCTAAGGTAAACTTTGGCTCAAATTTAAAAGTTTCAAGTGTTGGTTCTTTGTGCTTCTATAATTTTGTAGGGTTTTTAGGTGTTATTATTGCAGGTTTTTCCTATTTAGATCCGAGTTATCTAACACATTTTCTTAGATGAATGGTTTTGTTTTCATGCTTTGTATGAGTTTGGGTTAGGGTTCGCTTAAATTTAAAAGTTTCAAGTGTTTGTTCTTTGTGCTTCTATAATTTTCCAAGTTTTTTTAGGTATTTTTATTGCAGGTTTTCCTATTTAGAGTCAGTTTTCTAACACATTTTCTTAGATGAATGGTTTTTTTTTCATGCTTTATATGAGTTTGGGATGAGGTTCGCTTAAATTTAAAAGTTTAAAGTGTTGGTTCTTTGTGCTTCTATAATTTTCCAAGTTTTTTTAGGTGTTATTATTGCAAGTTTTCCTATTTAGAGCCGGTTTTCTAACACATTTTCTTAGATGAATGGTTTTGTTTTCATGCTTTGTATGAGTTTGGGATAGGGTTGTGTATGCTCTTCTCTTGAACCTTGTGTGATCTTGAGAATCAAAAGAAGATTTAAACCTTCCTTTCTAACATTAGAGTAAGTGGAATATTTTGTTACTCATTTTTATGCTTAAGGTAATGAAATTTTCATATGGCATTTGTATGATCCTTTTTTTTTCTTTTCATTTAGTAAAAAAATAAAACAAAAGCTTGTGTATGCTCTTCTCTTGCACCATGGTGTGACCCTGAGAATCAAAAACAACCTTATTTTTAATTCACTAAAAAGAACTTGAATTAGTTGGGAATGAACTTTACAAACATTGCGGTAGTTCTTTGATTTACAAGATGTTTCATTGTTATCTAGTTGGGTTATTTGTTGTGTATGCTCTTCTCTTGCATCCTTGGACGATTTCAAAAACAACAAAAACACTGAAATTCTCTTTTATGATATTCTAAATCTTTTAAAACTACTAACTATTGGCATGTAGGACCTAATGCTTGCCAAAGAAAGGAGAAATATCTTCAAACCAAACCGTGATGTGAATTTTCTCCACATTAATAAATTAATGATAATGAAATATTTTTAAATATATGGTTTTTAATAATCTATGTTTTAATTAAAAAACAAGGTTTAGAATTTAATACTAAGCATCAATATGAATGTGGCACAATTACTATAGTTTATTCAATTTATAATTCAAATCCTATAAAATTTTAAATACGGGTTTGGGGACCTAGGCCAAATACATAAGTAAAATTTAATTTAAAAGTTAAAATTAGGTTAGGTGGTAATTTTATTTTAATTAACCACTTAGCATATGATAGACATAGGTTACATAACCCATAATTTAAATATTAATAGTTAGAATTGAATTTTGGCCCCATTTAAATTACCTTCCTATTCTCGAGGAGGTTTGTCTCCCTATAAAACCTTAGGTAAATTGAATTTACTTATCCTTTAAAACATAAATGATCACACTTAAATATGATGGTTTTAATATAAGGGTAAGTTAATATTTTAAAGTGGTTAGAATTTTTTAAAACGGGTTTACAAAATATAAAATTTACATGCTAGTCTTTTTTTTAATCATTTACACAGTTTTCAAAGCCATATATTAATAAAACAAATGAAAATTTATTTTCTTTATTAATTTTTGCAAATCAATATTCAATAAGTCGTTAACTATTGAAATGCACTAAAATAACTTGAGTATTTTATTTTAACTTTACTATACAAGTAGAAACAAGAGTTAACAATTTTACTTTAATATAAACTAGAATTTATTTTAAATAACCAACCACAAAACACCTGTGTAAAAATTTATTTTGTTTTCTAGAAATCAATACACAGAGAAGCAATACGGCAATGTAAAAATAAATTAGCAATGCAATATCACTTAATATAGTTTCATATCACAATTAAATTAAATATCCATTCCAACAAATATTACAAATAAAAGAACCATAATAATTTACTCCTTTATTTAATTTGCACAGTATACAACCAAAATACAGAGAAGGAACTTATCTCAATCTGGCAATGGCTTTGCTATGCTCAATTCCCGGTCCACTTGGATGTAAGCACCAGAACCATGGCCACATTAATGAGGGGAAGAAAATATTCTTAAAAGCACAAACCGATGCCCTGGCCAGGAACCATCCGGGGTTGTACTCTGTACCCCCGATTAGAACTCATTTGGATCTCCTCCCTCCACCCACAACCCTACTTACAAACCTAGCTTCCCTAGAAAATATCCACAAGCTCTTTGAAATTTTTAAAAATCATTTTCTCCTCTGGGATCCTCAACAAGTATTACAAGCCATTTAAATAATAATTTTCCCAATTTGGTTGCATTACCAAAGGTTACAATGGTAAATTTCCAATTAAAAATTTATAATTAGTTTATTATAAATAATAGTGTCCCAAAAGTTCCTCTCCAATTAAACCTTTTGCACTTTTAATTTTGGAACTACATAATAATATTCCAAAGTGCTCACAATAATTTACTTATTGATTTATTATTATTATTTTTAAAAATACAATATCGGGATTTTGGCAAATCACAATCCTCCCCTCCTTAAATCAGCTACTGTCCTTAGTAGATCCAAAGCTACTCTGAAAATCACAACATCAAAAACACAAGTGATTAGTCAAATAGATCATGATTTTTCTCTTGTAAGAGAATCTTCTCTTTCCTAAGTAGCGACTATCAACAACACAAGAAGACCATTTTACTTTAATTTATTTAATTTATTTGTTTCTAAGTTTCCTAGTTCTAGTTTTAAAATCATTTCTACTTCAATTTGAAACCAAAATGTAACACCACTTTTCCCATATTAGGAAAAAGGGCCGACGACTCCATTTAACATAACAAAAACAATCATATGCAAAACGACCAGAATGCTAAGGAAAAGTAGAGGTTACTATATTAGGAATATATTTCCACTTTTGAGCTTTAACCTATTACTTTTATATTTTCCGAAGATAACAATCATTTTAAATATAATTTTTAATTTTTAATTTGATTATAATAGAAAATGGTTACTATTGCAATTGTCACTAGTATATTAGCATTTTTATACTATTTAAAACTATATTGTATTAATAACCCTATAAAGGGATTACATAATACTATGTTACCATATAATATTACATATTTTAGTCTAATACTAATCAACTATTACAGATATTTAGTTGTTTTCTATTTTAACTTAAGTGCTAGTTTTTTTAGTTTAAATATACAACTTAGCTCTTATAGTTTAAACATAGATTAGGAATATACAACTTAGGGAGGGCTAGTTTGTAAACAAGTTCTCCTATTCGTTCTAATAGCTCAAAAAGACCTCAAAATGAGGAACTAATTTAGCATATTTACCAAGTGTTTGTGAACTATGCTTAGGTTCAACTCTAAGGAAAACATTGATTACCAATTTTAAATTCTTTATAAAACCATTTGAAAACAGTCTAACTCTTATACCTATCTTGGGAAACTTTCATGTTTTGTATCTTACTTTATTTATAATTTCTTCCATCTTAAAAATAGAGGTACATTATGACTTCACCAAGGTTGGATTCATAATTGTATTTTTGTACTAAAATAGACTTATCCTAAACATAAATACATAAGTTTTATACATAAAGAACACATTATTTTGTTGAAGGTTTTATATCACACTATATATTTTACTCCCAAAGCCTATCTATCTTTTAAAAAAATCATTATAACTATTTTCTCAACACAATATTGTGAAGATTACAAATAAAAATAAAAATAATAGTTCAATCATTCTCAATTATACATTCATTATTCTTTATTTTGTTATAGGGAACCTAAGGTTAATATTGTATCATAAACTATATAAGATATGTTGGTTAATAACACATGAGAATAATTGAATGATATTTATTATTTGACGTCTCTAATATTGACAAGATGAATGGACATCCCCAATTATTAATAATTTCCTCCTAACTTAGTTATACAACATAAGATCACTATAAAGTAACACATGGTCAAAAATTAAGTTTTAAAGGTAAATTTTCTAAACAAGTAATTTTAGATATCTTATTATTACTCCTGTGTAAGACCCTAAATGTCTCTATTTTGTTACTCAATAAAGTCATTAAATGAGATAAGCTCAAGTTGTACATCATATATACTTGTTTGTTTGCACACCTTATATATGCATTACCCTTTTTAACCATCTCGTTCACATTATACTTTAAAATTCAGTCCATTATTTCAAAGTCGGAATGCAATTCGGTCCAATATATTCATTATTTCAAAGTCAAAATGATCGCTTATAAGATCAATATCGATAATACATGAAAACTATTGCATAAATTATATTTATCATATAATTAAAAATGTTGCACATTAATAATATACCATCGTAGTCATTACACATCAAGTTATATAACTTGCATGCAATATTTGTGGAGAACGTCTATCCTAAGAATAGTTTGGTATATATATAAAAATATAAAAGTATTATGAATTGTCTTGATGATTTTAGTATTAATAATAATAGAGCATCATACTTATCACACATTAGTTTGACCAATAAATTTTCACATTAGAGAAGCAATATAAAATTTGTACAACTTTACAAAGGTTAACATATCATTTAAATATTTCTAATATGAAGTCTTTAATTAACTAAATTGTCATTTCACTAATGAGGTGGAACTTCTATCACCTTATTTGGTAGAAATGTATATGTAATAGTAATAATAATATCTTGAATATATGATAGGATTTGGATCCCATTTGATTAGAGTTATTAATTAATGTAATATACACATACTTGAGATGTCTAAAGGTATATATATGTTTATATGTATTATCTTCACTAACTTTAAGTGTTGTATTTTTCAGTGTAAAACTCACTCTTTATTATTATTAAAAAAAAATCTATATTTTATTTTTCTTAAACTCAATTCCCTTACTTTTAAAGTTTAATGGAGAGATTATATAATATTATTTTAGGTATGCACTAAAATAGATATCACTAATATTTTATGGTTATCAATTTACTCCATATGATAACAATGTAATAGATATATAAAATCTCAATTTTACATATAGTGAAAATATGTGTAAAGACTTTATTATTATTATTATTTAATCTAACTTACTCTTAAAATTTTCTCACATTCTCAAACTTAATTCTTAAGTTTTTCAACTTATGAATTCTTCTACCGCAATCCACTCAATCTTCATATAATTTAAGCTCACACGTAATCCCATATCTCTTTCAACTACACTTTTTTTTGGAAATAAAAATTATATATTCCACATTTCCGCTCCTCCATATTGAATAGTATATGGTAGCCTTCCTTTTAACTTATTAAACCCTTCATTATTACCTGTACTTATGTTTGCATATTTACCTTTGACTAGTGTAAAAATATACATTATGTTAAGGTTAAATCATTTATCTCTCTTATTTATAATTAAATAATATTTATATTTTATAAATCTATTACTAACTTATTTTATACTTAATTCTTATGGAGTAATCATTTTTACAATATTTTTTAATTTTAAATTATTAAAGTAAACTCTATGTAATCTTCCGACTCTATTTATAAAAATGTTAACTTCTACTTTTATATAATATTTTGATCCCTAATTATAATTACTAAACCTGTTATATAAACAAATTATAATTATTTATGTTACCTTGTAATGTTTTATTATGATATCATTATCTCTTCTATTAATTATTTGTTCATACTCACTCAGGATTAGTTTACACATACACACTTGTAATGTTTTTAAATCTCAATCACAATAATAATATATATATATATATATATATATATAGTTATATTAATGTAATATATTTTTAATGCAATTTTAATAGAGAAATGTGTAATTTAATTGTAATTTCAATGTAAAAAAATTTAAGTAGTTTTTATTTGTATCAAGAGTAAAGATTAAATGAATATATATGTAAATTCAGGATACTCCAAAGTTTATTCATTGTGATTTCCTTGGAAAACCATGCTCGTAGAGGTAGTTTGTGATGCCTATAAAGAGAACTAATAGGAATCTTGTGGCTTATAGCCAATTTTGAATTGATCTATCATGTACTAAAGAGCTCTCACAACATGACAACTTTGTTAGAGTAAAAACCATGTTATTCAAACAATGGGAGACTCCATTGAAGTTCAAACCATGTGTTATTTCATCACAAGACCTATGACATGTTACATTGTTCTATTTTTTTAATTTTCCTAAGACAAGGTGAAACTTGTAAAAATTTACACTTAGTTTGTTTTATCACCATTTAGTCTACTCCTTTTTTTTTCTTGCTGCTGTTTTGAGACAAAATTAAAAAAACATACACGGATAATGCTGGAAATAATCATGTCCACCTTTTGTAGTCTATTTGCATGATAAGGTTGCAATTTTGGAATGCAAGTGTTGAAAGTGTGAATGGTATGTCTTCATGTTCTAGTAGGCTCTTTGTCTCAAACCCATATTGAGACTCATCATCATTGTAGTTAAGTGATTTCATCATTGACTTCCTTTGATTTGTTATGCTACCCACATTATAGCCATACAATTGTGATACTTACATCTTGTTTCCATTTTGAACCTTTGTCTAAGTCTCTAAATTGTATTGTTACACTACTCGTATGCAAATAAAATTCTTGATATACTTAGGATTAGTTTTTATTATAACATTGCCTCAAGTTTTTTAGAGTGTTGACGTTGCGTTTTCTATATCGTGATAACATCATTTTGATACTAAAAATATTGTTTTCATCTGATCAAAGAACACTTGACAGAGAAATCACACAAGAAGTCCGTGTGGGAAAGAAATTCATATGTAAAGGCATGAATGGATAGGGAGAACACGCGCGCGGAACAAAAGTTCAGTTTTTAGGACTTAGCCATTTTCACTCATAAAGGTCTATTTTTAGAGATGGCGTGCAGAGCACACAAATGAGGTAGAGACGTGTGTGCCATGCATTGGCTATTTTTGGAGGATGGATACGAAGAAACTTTGCATGGACACAGGCTAGAAATAGATCTGCTACTATCAGTTAGCTAGTAGTAATCTATTGTTAGCGCACTTGCATGTGTGGCTAGTTTTGTAAAGGCGCATGGTTAAGAATAGCATGCGACCTATTATTGGAAAGGATAAGTGGTGAAGGGAAAGTCCCCACCCTTATATATATGTAGTAGATATGTATAATAGATATAAGATATATAGAGGAGATCATGACAAAGAGGTGATGAGATCGAGACATACAATGTTATGATGTTACTACGTGCATACTTTTGATATTGTAATGAAGCTTCTGTAACTTAATGCATTGAATATAATGGAGGATATTGACTGAATCTAAGTATTAGTTCTATGAGTATCTAAATCTAGTATGCTTTTGATCTCATCATGGTTAGTACTTAGTTCTATTTTTCCTTGGATATAGATCTGGTATGCTCTGTATAGAATGATGTGTTAGTAATAGAACTATATATGTTAAGTCTTCGTCATGCTAACATCCTACTACAACAACCCTAAAGAGGGACCTGTACCATTACATGCACTTCAGGTGAGCACTCAGTCTAGGTTGAGTGATGTGCCAATGTGCACATAGGGTTTCATTGGGTTTGTGTCACTGAATTCTAGGCTGCATCATTGGTTCCATTTTCAGGGACCTCTTTTCCATTTTTTTTTAGGATGGTTCACAATGAAGACATACCAGTTGACCTTAGCAAGTATTGAAGAATGGATACATGATCTAGAAGAAGAATACACATGGTGGTTCAACACTGGATCTGAGTTCAACACACGCACTTGGGTAGAACATAATCTATGACAACTTATATGAGAGATTTTTTCACTATCTTTCCAGTAGAATTGTATGAATGGTTGGTTGCTTATGCATCTAAATGGAATTGGAGGTATCACACACTTGTCTGGATGCAGGAAGAATTCCAGGCCCTTTATGATGCTGATCTGATTTGGACTCGAGCCATGGAAACGTGGTTTTGTGGTGTCTTGAACAATTATATCTTGGAATACTCAATTTCCACTTATTCATGTCCAGAGGTAGCTGAATTCTAGTTCTTACACATCCATGGGGAGCTTATCTACAAGGAATTCCACTGGTGATCAAGATCCTTGATGGTAACTTTGAACCTAGAGAGTAAACCAATGGCTAACTAAACCCCACCACGCATGGGGGCAGGACAGGATTGGTGAAGGATGGCAGACTTAGCAGCAGCAAGGCAAAGAGAAGAAAGGTGGCTTAAGTATAATGAGGCACGTGAGAGGGAGATAGAGAAGTAGTGTGATGTTGCAGCGTAGATGGAGTTGAGGAGAGAGATGGCTCATGAGGGATTTGGAGCTCATGTAGAAGACATGGAGCCAGAGCATCAGGAACTCCCCCATCTGGAAAGCATGACAGGGAACCCTCCTCGGCCTCACAAGGGAGCACACCAGTAGAGATGACCTGGGCCATGGGCACACATCTGAATCCACTTGGTAACCTAGCCCTTGTGCTTGGTTTTCTAGTATCTAGTATGAAAAGTAATCAACAAGAAAGTTTGGGAAGTAAGAGAGAAAGTACATCAATGGTAGGACAAATGATAACTTCATTTCTATTTGAGGTGTGTTTTTAGGCACATCATCCACACAAAATATGAGCGTGCCAAATGTTGGATTCACTTCTGGAAGTGGAACTACTTCACAAACCGTAGGGTTCAATATAGTACTACTATCGGAGCACAAGGGAGTACATCTACAGACCTATTCCAGCTACAGGTTCAAGATCAGGAGGCATGGGAAGTTCTGGTTCAGGTGGATCTAGGAGGTTCTGGAGGTAGGGGAAACACTAGAGGTTCTGATCAGGTGGGCAAGGTCCACCCCAACCCCAGAATATTTATATGGAAATGTCTCTACATCTTCCAGAGTATAGGGGCATAGAAGATGTTGTTGAACATGTGCATATGTGTGAAATATTGTGGCACACAAAAGGAATCACAACTTCTTGAGCATAGGGCAATCCAATTTTCTACTACGTTACAAGGGCACACACATTGGTACATAGAAGTTTGACCTGATCAGACTTGCATGGATTATGCAGCATTTAAGGATGTTCTTAAAAGAGTTTCATATCCCTGAGTTTGAGCAGAAGAGTATAAGTTCCCTCAAAGGATATTAAGCAAGGCACTACTTGAAAGTGTTAGAGAGTATGATGCATGGTTTAAAATGTTGTTATCAAAGCTTTCTTATGACATACATGTAAGCCAACATGCACAATGGTTTGTTGGGGGATTGATTACACCATTTAGGAGGGCATTGTCACATAAGACATATATATCCCACGCAAGGCATTGGAAGCAGCCCTACATGTGATGAGGTAGTTGGGAGTATTGACACTTGGTGTTAGCCCATTCTTAGAGGCACAGATTACAGCTATGGAAAAACAACTAGAGAAATTATCAGTGAATTCAGCCCATGAAACGCACTCAGGAATTTGGTGTATAGATTGTGAAGTAGAGGGTCACACAAAGGATAGTTGTCCTCACGAGAAAATATGCTCATTATTGATGGATTGTGAGATATGCCACTTAAACCATGATGTTACCTTTGCCATTATTGCAACACACGATAAGGAAGAACATTTCAAGCTACTGTAAAATCTGTAGGTCCACAACACATGACACGAGAGGACTACCAACTGATTGATAGATCCATGATGCTATTGATATTGGTGTATGATAGACAGAGTTTTAGATAACTCTAAGGGAAAGAATGAGCATCAGACCGGGAGCACAATCAGGCACGCTATGATCGAATGAGGGGCATTTTGAAGGCAGTCATGGCAGAGGTCGAGGATACCATGGTGGATTCGGAGGATGAGGCCATGGTGGTGGAAGAAGTGAGTTTCCTCATGGAACATGTTATACATGTGGATCTCCTGACCACTATAGGCATGAGTGTCCTCAAAATATTGCATGTTCTTTCTGCGGGAAGAACCATAGCTATGAAGAGTTCCCAGACTTATATGAGCACCTGAGTAAGCAACATAAACAAGAAAAAAAGGTGCATGGATGGTTAGGATACAACAGCATTGTGGACAATCAATGGATGCCCAAGATGGGAGTAGAATCCGAGGCACTACAAGTGAAGATCATGACTCACACTTGAGGCAAGCACGTGCTAGGGAGGCATTACAACAAAAACCTACCATCACTAAGGATGAGGTTCTTCATGCACGGTACCCAGATCCTACCTATCAGAAGGAGGTTTATCAGGATACCATGGAAGTGCTAAGGAATCTTTAGGGTGAGATACAATATTTAAAGGAGTAGAAGAAAGCATCGAGATATCCAAACTGATATAGATGACTTGAGAGAAGTGTGCAAAATGTTGCACCAGAGAACATAATTCCACTTATTAGGAAGTTGGTTAAAAGGGAACACTCCACGCGTAAGTATTGAGACCAGACGATAGATCCTACATGCAAATCTCCCTCCTCATAGCCTAGATTATGACAAGGAAATTACTCTGAATGTTGTTGTGGATGGGTGGTTGTTGAGTAATATATTGATTGATATAGGTGGAAGTCAATGTTCTTACTTTGGATGCATGGGTACAAATGGGGAGACCCCCATTGCAGCCATCCTCTAATGTATTATTCATGGCTAATCGAACTAAGGCCACTCCCATAGGAGTTTTAAAAGATGCATCCATTACCATACAAGGAGAAAAGTTCACTAGAGACTTTGAAGTTTTAGCACTAGTAGAATCAGATAGCTTCCCAGCTCTATTAGGGCATCCTTGGTGCTATGCAAATAATGTTGATCTTCGGTTCAACAAGGGCTATATCAGTTTTGAAAATAAAGAGGAAAGGGTCATTATCCCTTTAACAGATGGAAAGTCCACACCCTATGTTGAGCCCTTAAGTGAAGAAGATCTGAATAGGATTTATGTACGCGCCATCCGAGATCCAGAGATGATTGAACCAACCAAAGAAGGACTAATTCAGTGGGAGGATGCATAATCTATTAGTGATACTACAAGTGTTGCTTGTGATAATTGGGCTCACAACACTTATGAGTTGGTAGGGTGTGAAGTAAAGAGCATATCCCCTCGAGGCACTAAACCACATGTTATGTAAGGAGGATAGGTAACAACTCGGTACCTTGTTACACAAGAGAAGGGGATCCCATGGTATTCTTGCACGCCATGGAAGAAAAATGGATAGACCCACTGGAGAGGAGAAATATGCTAGCATATACACTACGTGGGACAACAACACACTTGCTTTGGTGGGTGGTCCACAGGATAATCTTTGGTCAAATGGAATGAAATTGGGGTTGCTCTTACTACTAGGTTCTTTAGGAGCAATGCACCTACACAAATCTACAATTATCACGGTGATCAACCTATTCAACACCATGTTCAGAAGTGTGAGAGACTCTGGACAGAAAAGGGCAGGAAGCTTTACCACCTTCACTATGGGTGCACCGGTTTTATTCCACTTTACAAGGTTATGCGCATGCATGCTTGGTATGTATATGCAGAACTCCATAGAGAAACTAGAAATTGGCAGAATTTAGTTGCGGAATGACACAAGATGTTTGACTTCTTCTCTACAAAACCTCTAGTAGAAGAAGCATTGAAATTATCAAGTGCTTAACTATGGGGGATAGTGCCAAGGCTAAAGAAATCCTCCAGAATTATTAGATAAAGAGGACTCAGGAGCGCATCTTGATAAAGAACCAGAGGCCGATGCAATATTACTTCAACGCGCTTTGCCTTGAGAAAGAGAAAGGAAAAATGGTCTACTTAGTAGATGATGAAGAAGTAGATAATCTAGATGTAAACCATTCAACAGGAAGGCGTGAGGTATTGGATAGTGTGGATAAGACCACACACACTATCATGAACCTATGAAGACAAAGTGAGTGAATATTGGAATAGATACTGAGCCTAAGGAAGCTATAATTGGAGATTATTGGTCAAAATCTGAAGTGGAAAAATCATTGAGTTATTAAGGGACTACCAGGACCTATTTCCTAGGGGTACCATGAACTTAAAGGCATGCATGAGTCATTAGGGGAGATGAAGATAAATCTTAAAGAGGGGGCGCACCCAGTTAGGAAAAGGCCTTACAGAATGAACCCCAATTTGCATGAAAAGGTCAAAGAAGAGATTGATAACATGTTGAAATATGGAATTATCAAGCCCCTTGATGAGTCAGAATGGGTTAGTCCAATGGTGATCAATATCAAGAAGGATGGATGAATTAGAATATGTGTGGACTACAGGGAGCTGAATGTTGCATGTGTAATAGATCCATTCCCTATGCCATTTACTGAGGAAATACTAGAAGAGTTGCAGGTGTGAAATATATTCATTTTACAGATGGATTCTCTTGGGTATCATCAGGTTAGGATTTCCCAGAAGATCAAGAAAAGACTACATTTACTACTGAATGGGGTAGCTTCACCTATATTGTGATGCCTTTTGGTCTAAAAAATGTGCTGTTGTATTTTTGTGCATAGTCATCCAAGCATTCAAAGAATTTATTCACAACTTCTTACAGTATATTTAGATGATTGGATGGTGTATGGATTAGTTAAGGACCACTGTGACAATCTGCTTAATGTTTGAATGGTGTAGATAGTTGAGTATATCTTTGAACATCAAGAAGTGCATATTTTCTACACCATTTGGGATACTTTTAGGACACATAATCTGCAAGGAGGGTTTTTGGTTGACCCAACGAAGGTTGCAGTCATTATAGGCCTAGGGGAGCCTACCAGTCAAAGTGAGGTGTGCATGATTTTTGGGACATACAGATATTACAAAAAATTTATCAAAGGCTATGCTAAAGTTTTTGCACCTTTAGAAGAGTTACTTGAAAGGGAAAGGTACGTTCTCTTTGGGGAACAACAACACACATTCGAGACATTGAAGGAGAAACTTACTACTGCACCCATTCTATGTTTTCCTTCATGGGACAAACCATTCCATGTACATGTTGATGCCTCTAGCACGGCCATTGGCGTGTGTTGGCTCAACTAGAGAAGGTATTATAGATCATCCTATCTATTTTTATTAGTAGAAAGTTGACTCCTGCAGAACAAAATTACACAACTACAGAGCGTGAAGCTTTGTCCATGATCTATGTGTTGCATAAATTTTGTCAATACCTACTAGCTACACCATTCATCTTTTATACAGATCACATGGCATTGAAGTATTTGGTAAATAAGCCTATTTTACAAGGGCACATATGTCGATGGGTGCTCCTATTTCAAGAGTTTGATTTCACAGTTGTGGTAAAACCAGGAAAAAGTAATTCTGGACCAGACCATCTATCAAGAATACAGTCAGGAGAAGAAGCATAGGCAATTGAGGATACCATGCCAGATGCACAATTATACAGGTTACAATGCATGCCATCAAAACTAGAGGACATTGTTATCTTTTTACACATAGGATGACACCAAAAGGAATGAAATCCTTGGAGAAGAAACAACTTGCTATACGCATTGCACCTTATATGTTAATTAGTGGTGACTTGTACAAAATGGGTCGGGATGAAATATTGCACGTTGTGTATTGGAACATGAGCACATGGGCATTATGGAAGAAGCTCATGGTGGAATTACAGGAGGCCACTATGCAGGTGATGCCACAACGCGTAAAAAATTCTTCTCATTGGATTATGGTGGGAGACCCTCTATAAAGATTGTAAGGAATTTTGTAAGGCATGTGATCATTGTCAACATCTTGGAAGACCAGTCAACGAGATGAAATGCCTCTTAGACCTATTACCAATGTGTAGAAACCATTTGAGAAATGGGCTATAGATTTTGTGGGTCCTATTTCCCAGCTACACGTAGAAACTGGATCATGCTATATTATAACTTGCACAGACTATCTGACAAGGTGGGTAGAAGCAACACCTACCAAGGACTGTATAATGGCTACAACAACTTGGTTTCTATGGGAACATATTATTACAAGGTATGGATGTCCTTTGAGTTTGACTAGTGATAGGGGCACACATTTTCTTAATGAGACAATCAAAATTTTATTGGATGAGTTCATGATTGCACACCATAAGACTACACCCTATCATCCTCAGGAAAATGGGACTACTGAGGCTTTCAACAAAATTTTGGGCCATAGACATTAACAAAAATATGATGTTGGAAGAAAGGATTGGGATGATAAAGTATCTGCAGTACTTTGGGCATATCAAACAACATATAAAAGGTTGAACAAAGCCACACCATTTCAGTTAGTGTTTGCATAAATCCATTCTTCCTATGGAGTTTATGTTACCTTCTTTGTGTATTGCACGTGTTGGAGGTCTAGCTGATGAACAAGCTTTAGAAGAATGGATTGAGAAGATAATTCAACTGGATGAGTGATGAGCCATAACACGTTGGAGTTAGAAGCAAGAAAAGGCCAGGTAAAAAGCATGGCATGACAAAAACATAAGGGATAAGAAATTTGAGATTGGACAAATGGTACTTCTTTATGACTCTAAGTTCTTGTGCCATCCAGAAAACTTAAGGTACATTGGTTGGGGCCGTATGTTATCACTTACATCCTTGAAACAGGTGCTTTCTAGTTAGAAGCACTTGATGGAACACGGCTACCCGGTTACTTCAACGGGAGTAGGCTGAAGCCCTACTATAAATAAGTCTTCTTGGTGTTTGTAATAAGGCAATATTTCCATTTAGATTAGGTTTTCAATTTTTATTTCCTTAATGTGTTTCCTTCTTTTTCATTATGCTTTTTCAATTTAGTTGGTGTGTTGTGAAATAAGCACGCTTGCATATGAAGCTAATTACTACATGAAGTATGTTTATGCAGTAGAGGACTACACATCCTTTTAGTGTGGGGTGGTTGTTGATATCTAGGTACAAGATTGTGGGAATTGAAAGGTGAAAAGAATAAGCTGCTACTAGGTGTTCTTCAAGTCAAAGGATTGCTTCTAAAAAGTGACCAAAGATGAAGATAAATGAAGAAATAATATAACACGAGGTAAGTAGAGGCCATAACAACTACCAGTAGAAGGTGCAGTGATGAGGTACTCGGGTGCAAGGATGTGTGCTGAAGAGAAGTCTGTGACCAGAGGGTAGGAAGGCACACTAGAAGGTTATAGCTGAGGCGAGGATGTAACATGTGGAAAGGATGGAATTGGTCAATTAATGAGAGGATATTTGGTAGGTGAAGGAGCAATGAATGCATCAAAAATTTGAAAATCTATATAAGGATGGGATGCGAGTTCATTTTTACCATTGTGATTAAGAGTATTTGAAAAGGAGCCAAGTGCGAAGAGCCGAGTGATCATATTAAGGTGCGAGAGGTGTGTAACCAATCATGATGAAGAGATCTGTGTGCAGAAAGAGCTTGTGTCCCCAATGGTGAAGGGTTTGAGTGAAGCAAGGTGACAGAGAGGAGCTAGGGCACATTTCACCTAGGGCATGCTTGAATCAAGCTAGGGTTTGCTTTGCACATTTCAAAGAATTCAAGAGGAAAGGATCTACAAAGGATTGCAAGGTAGAAATGGCACCCAAGAAAGTAGTTGCAGCAGGAGTGAAGGGAAAGAAGAAGGTGGTAGAAGAAGAAGAAGAGATGGCTCCTGAAAGCAAATTTTCTGAGATGCAATATCCAGAAGGGGTTATCATCACCAAGAGTGGGATTCTCACATAAGGAAAAGTAAGGTGAGTGAGTACAATCACCGTACCATAGAGAATAAGAAGGAGCTTGACGTGTTGCTGAACACAAAGAAAAATAAACACACATGGTGGAAGACATGTCGGTGTATGATGATGTTGGTGAGAATCTCTTGTAGAAGATAGGAGTTTACCAACTATGAGCTCCCTTACTTCAGGAAATATGAGCCCTTGTACCAATGGCTCATGAGTAGAGTGCACGAGGATTTTTCTACTTTGCAGTCCGCAGAGTCAGAATTTCAGCCATGCTCATCTCCATGGTAATGGGGTTGAAAGGCACAGGAGATGATTTGTGAGATGATCTGATAGACAAGACCACAATATTGGAGACCAAGAAAGGAGTTGGGGTACACAAAGGGTCCGCATGTGGTATGGACATCGACAAAATGAAGAAGTATCTAGTTGTGCAAGCGGCCACACATCTTGTTACAAAGCTAAATGACCAGGAAAGGTGGTCACAAGTAAACACCATGTGGCTGCACATTGCCAAAAAGATGTTTGAAGGAGTAGTCTACAACATTTCACATTATATTACAGAAAACAATCATTGAGGAAGTGTGCACGGGAGGAAAGATCAGCTTTGGAGTTGTTTTGTTATCACTGGTGTTCATGGAGATTAGAGTACCTGATGGACCAAAGGAGAAGGTATGGGAGTATCCAATGGAACACAAATCACCTACAGAATGCTTCAAGAAGTACTTGTGTGAGGGATCCATGACAGAGCAAGTTAAGCAAAGGGATGAGAAGTGGTATGATAGGCTCCGTGATTTTTGAGGAAGAATGGCACATCCCCAAAGACTTGCCTTCGGTGGTTGGAAAGGTGGTCCAGTTCGTTGTATACCAACATTTTTGTATAGCATGGTTCACCATGAAGGATGGAGCATGGAGTCCTTGGTGTAAATTTCCATATGCCTTCACAACAAGGTACTTCCAGGCATCATCGTTACATAGTTCACAGACACACGATGACTAACATTCAACGTGGATAAGGTAGATTGCACTACCACACACTAAGGAAGAAATATGTGTATCCAGGGTGGGGTGCATATGTTGAAAGACTCATTTCAGATGTATTGAGCATTAAACCAATAAGTTTGGCTATGGGAGATATTGAGCAAGCATTGGTGTATCTTCAACTAAAACCCAAGATGGAGAATAACAAGTATGTGGAAGATGAGTTAGCACTTCCAGCACCACCAAAGGGTAAGCACACAATGGAGAACATCCTAGTGCCTAAGCCCACAGAGCCAATTGAAGTGGAGGATGAGGAGGATGAGCAGTGAAGATAGTGGTGGTTTGGAGCATAGAGGTAGAAGACATCCTATGAATAAGGATGAAGCTGAGCGTGCCACTACACCACCTCAGCCACAAGAGGGGGATGATGAGGACTTGAATGCAGTCCAAGGAGAGCACAAATTTAAGAGGGTGTTTAGGAGAACAAGGACCCAAGGTGCTACTCTGCAAAACAATAGTGCACAAATCACCTAGAATCTCTCCATAAGGAGATAACCATGCAAAGAAGGAGGAAACTGAAGTTGAATGAGGAGGCGGAAGAGTCGAGGAAAGCAGCACCTAATTCTCCTACACTTCTAGAGAACATAGAAGAACAAAAAGATGAGGAATCGAAGGAAAGAGGAGAGGAAGAAAAGGGAATAGAGGAGACAGCTACAGAGACTACTTAGGACATGGAGACACAAGTCCCAAATTTGGAAGCTAAAGTTCCTAAGCAACAACTGGTCTAGAAGAATGAGTGGAGAGCACATTCCACTAGCTATGGGTTATGTAGAGGACATAGATAAATTGTCCACCCATTTCTAGAGAGCATTGATGACACAAAAAGACTTATATGGTGGGAGCTCATGGATGAAGATATGGCCATAGTGTGCATGAGGAAGTAGTTGTCATGGTCCATGCACACACACATGGATGAGCTAGATTTTGATGTATGTGAGGAGTCATGTATATCAAGGAGGTTGAAGAAGATGCCTCAGGCCAAACACATGATGGTAAAGCCTACTTGTCATGTCGGATGAACAGTGAGTAATGCATTGGTCAAAGTCTCAACAGAGGTGGCAAGGTGGAATATGGACAAGGCTACCACAATTAGGGCACTCAGGGAGGAGATTAAAACTAAGGATGGAGAAATAGCACACCTAACGCAAGAGAGGGACTTAGCACAGAAGAAGAACGTTGTATTTATCAACATCATAGAGGAAATTGGAGATAATGTCATAAGAGCTAGGCCACACTTGGAGCCAAAAGTACCACAGATGTTTCCATCAACAATACATTATGTAGGAAAGTTGGTGGACCTAGTACTTGAAGATGAGCCTCTGCACATGCCAGTGCCAAAGGATCCAACAAAAGAGGCAGAATGAGAGAAGGCTTCAGTGATGTGGAAGATTACATCCTATGAAGGATTGTTGCAAGTGCTACAAGAAGAATTGAAGAAAGCAGACCAAGCCTTGAACATCTGCACAACTCCAGAGGCACTTATCAACGTAAAGACCCTGGAAGAGAACAATGAGGTCCAGAGAGAAATGAAGGATGAAACATTGGGCCATGTAAAAATATTATCAATGGTTAAATAGAAGTGTGAGGCCACAAGCAACAGCACAAGAACCACACAAGACTCGGCTGGAAGAGCTTGGGAAGCTCATTGTGCGTAGAAGATGGATTTACTAGAGGGAAGAATGACCTCAATGTCCAACATTGTGTTAGTCTTGCAAAATGAAAAAGGGGAGATTATGCAGGGATGAATTGGAGTCCATTGTTGTGGACATTCTAGAAAAAGCAGAGGAAGCACTCGTTGAATGGCAGACCTTGGAGGCTGAAATAAAATAGGAATATCCTGAATTAGTTGTTCAGGATGAAGAAGAGACTACGAGGGTAAAACATTCTTTCATACATTCTTTCCATTCTTTCCATTCTTCTATTCTTTACTTTAGTTGTTGGAGATGACCATTGTCGGGGTGACAATGAAATTAGTGTGGGGTAATGTTGATCAAAGAACACTTGATAGAGAAAGCACACAAGAAGTCCACGTGGGAAAGCAAGTCATATGTAAAGGTGCGAATGGATAGGAGAACACGCGTGTGGAACAGAAGTTCAGTTTTGGGACTTAGCCATTTTCACTCATAAAGGTCTATTTTTAGAGATGGCATGCAAAGCACACAAACAAGGTAGAGACGTGCATGCACGCCATGCATTGGCTATTTTTGGAGGATTGGATATGAAGCACTTTGCATGGACACAGGCTAGAAATAGATCTACTACTGTCAGTTAGCTAGTAGTAATCTATTGTTAGTGCACTTGCATGTGTGGCTAGTTTTGTAAAGGCGCGTGGTTAAGAATAGCATGTGACCTATTATTGGAAAGGATAAGTGGTGAAGGGAAAGTCCCCACCCTTATATATATATAGTAGATTGTGTAATAGATATAAGATATATAGAGGAGATCATGATAGAGAGGTGATGAGATCAAGACATACAATGTTATGCTACTACATGCATACTTTTGATATTGTAATGAAGCTTCTGTAACTTAATGCATTGAATATAATGGAGGATATTGACTGAATCTAAGTATTAGTTCTATGAGTATCTGAATCTAGTATGCTTTTGATCTCATCATGGTTAGTACTTAGTTCTGTTTTTCCTTGGATATAGATCTGGTATGCTCTATAGAGTGATGTGCTAGTAATAGAACTATATATGTTAAGTCTTCATCATGCTAACCTCCTGCTACAACAACCCTAAAGAGGGACCTAGTACCATTACATGCTACCATTCCAACCCGCATAGGGTTTCATTGGGTTTGTGTCACTAAAATCGTATCCTAGATATTTCTTGTTATAAAACTGTTTTAGAGTGTCATTATTTATCCTTTGTATCCTTGGTTCACATTGATCCTTTGGAAATTCTTATGCATTCTATCATCTGTTATTAGACATTATTTGTGATGATTTTACGTCGCTACATTGCATAATTTTACCTAGGGTTTAGTTTAGTCAACCTTAGTAAAACCTTTCATGTTATGCCTCCTACCACAAGAATGGGGCATCAAAAACTAGGGGTAGGCCCCTTTGGAGATGACATGTTAAAGACAATTTTGGAAGACAACATCATGGTTGATCATATTGGTGGCGATAAGAATTCTCCTCGAGAAAATTTTGATTTGAATCCCACCCACTTTGACAATTATATATACCAAAACAATCATGAGGTTCTTATGTGAGTCATAGCGTTAGGAATCAGGTTACACTCCACAATTGACCCCTTCTCTCATTCCTAGTATGGTTTGTGGATAAGAATAATTAAACCATCCTTGTTGCAATATTAATGACATCTTGAACCAATGTCATACCTCTACTTTTGGATGACATGATGATGAGGAGATACCTTTCAAAAATGATGGAGTCTATCGTATACCTATTGTCATAGTTCATTGTGAAGACCATGAAGAGCATGCTCATCATGAGAAACCTCCTCCTTATGAAAATCATAAAGAAGTACCAACTCAAGAGGTAACTTTAGAACAACAAGTGCAAGCTCTCACTCACCAATTGGTTAGTTTAACTTTACATGTAAACAAGGAACAAGCAAATCCTTTAAAAAAAGCTATACCAAAATCTTTGTACCATGAATTCAATACCAACTCTCCTCATCAGGAGGCACATAAGGAGTCTTATGAGGACTTTTATATAGAAAATAAAGGTGGGGATACAACTAGATTTAATCATTTATACAGGCCAATGCCACCCACACATGACTATCTCTTCAATCAAGAGTGGTCAACCATGAAAAATACCCTTATAGCTTTACAAGAAGGAAAAACAGGAACTACGAAAAGTACCAATTTGAGGATTTATTCCCATATCCCTTTGACAAGGCCATGTTGTAGGTACCTTTCTCGCGTCATTTTTATTGTCCAAATTTTGACAAATATAAGGGAAAATGTGACCCCCGAGACCATATTAAGGACTTTTATATTACGTGTCAAGAGGTCACGTATAGTGATAACTATCTCATTCACCTCTTCCCATGAATTTTAGGAGGGAAAGCATTGGAATGGTTCTTACATATCCCTAAGGGATTTATATCTACATGGCCATAACTAACTAAACACTTCGTACATCACTTCTCGTTAACATAGAGAGTGATGTGACCATGTTAGATCTTTGTAATGCTATGAAATAATGAAAACTTTGCTAGTTTCTTATAGTGATGGTGAGGGTTAGCTAGTCGCATCCGTCTTTATATGCCATAGAAATATATAATCAGTATATTTATACCCAACCTTCACCTTAAAATTACATTCCACTTACAAATGCATTGTGGTAACACGTTTGAAGAGTTGATCAAAAAAGGGTAGTCAAATAGATAAGTTGTTAGCTAGAGGGACCTTAGAACCCTTTTCGCGTGATCATAATGATTCCAAACCTAGTGAAAAGACAAAGTTTGTTCCCAATAAGAAAAAAACATAATAGGTGACGGAATAAATGACTTGAAATGAGTGCAAGTAGTTTGAAACCATGCTCCCTTGAAACTTACAAAGGGAACTCCACCTACAGAGTATAAATGTTGTAACTTCACCCCTCCACCGACTCTATGTCATAAATCTTAAAAAAAATTAGAGGTGGTTAACATGATCAGTATCCTAAAACTACACCTTATGAGGATAACACACTTAAGCCATCATGGTTTAAGGAAAACAAATATTGTGGATTTCATCACGTCAAATGTCATAAAATTGATAAGTGTTTGAAATTGAAGCACTATATTCAGGACTTAATCGACAGTGGTGATGTGGAGATGGATTCATCTACCTCTAAAAAATCTCCCAATGCAAACATGGGGATCTTTAAATAACCTTTCCCTAAGCATAAAAAAGAAAGGAAAATTTGGATCAAGGATAGTCATCGCAGACTAAGAACAACCAAGACAAAAAGGCTAACTACATTACAAGAATGGATGATTTTGATGCCCTCATTGGTTGTTTCAATATACTTGTTAAGCATATCAACGTAATTAAGATTAAAACAAAGGAGTACGTCATGGGAACGCAACGTGATTACCTTATTATTTCGAACCTCCTCCATCTACTCCTCAAGACAACCATTATGACGTGTTAGGCCAATTATAGAAAACCACGGCTAATATTTCAATCTTTGACCTTCATAAAATTTCTAACGTTCATAAAGACATCCTTTGTAAGACATTAGAGGGATTAGGAGTGTTTTTGATATCGACCCAACTTGCTTCTAGGAAATGGTAGTAAAGTTCACTTCTATGAAACATATAACCTTCATCTAACATAAATCCTGGAAGAAAATCCCTCTCATAATTTACCCTTACATATTGAAGTCATACTCAAATGTAAGAAGGTAAAAGAGTGCCATGGATCACGAGATCGGGTTTAAACATTTGTACTCTAAAGATAGTTTGGAAACTAGGGTGTATTGAAGTTGATTTAGAGACAAACGTCATCACTATAAAGGCATATGACAACGAAGAACGATAGTAAGCCAATATGATCACTTTCTCACTAGAAGTAGGTCATATCAATCATGATACGAAGTTTCATGTCTTGGACTTGGAGCTCCCCTAAAACATATTTCTTGGCCACCCATAGATTCATGCCATACAATTCGTACCTTAAACGTATCATCGGTGGTTAAAGTTACATCATGAAGGGTAGACCCTCACTATCCAGAATATCCCAACCTTTTGCTCATTATAGAGCATTGTTGGGATATTTCCCCACCATTTATGAATGTCCTTCTACAGAGATAGATGTTTCCATTCAGTTAAAGGTACTCACTTCATGAGTGGATCCATATACCTTTTCTCCTAATAACAATGGTGCTTCTATATCAGAGACTCCTTTTGCTACATGGGAGATGAAGGTTATTGAAAATGGTTACGAGAGAATGTGATCTCCAACAAGCACTTTTAGTCTCCCAAATTCCCTTATGCCCTAAAGCACGTGGTAGGCCATGTTTCAAGTATCAATGACCCAAACAACATTATATTTTTGAAACTTTTGTTCCTATTGGTTTATTAGCAAATGAAAAGATGCATTTCAATAAAGTATCTCAAATGACGAGGATGATAAAATGGCCATATGTTATAAATCACCCAAGTGTAGACATGGTGTCCTAGTAGGTGTTATCATTGAAGAAAAACCACATTAATAAAAATTGAATGTTTTAGGATGATGAAATGATGATGTATGTGGTGCTAAAATGATGGTTCGATGCTTATCAGTTGTTACATTGGGATTCAGTGATGCATGCTTTCTCTTGCAAGCCCATATAGGTACCTATGAGGTGTTGCTTGGTAGTGTGATCTTGTTGATTACTTGGGAATAATTTTTTCATGTTGGATAGCATTATTTGAGATAACTTGAGCACTCACAACAGTTACATAGTGTAGGTACATGTGTTTCTTCATGTTATAGGTGCTTAATAGGAGTAGCTAAAGCAACTATGAGGTGTGACAGAGTGGGTTAGAGCTATTTGAACTCATGAATGCATGCTACCAGGTATATCATGTTGTATGAAGTATGTTTGGGTCATTTATAGAGGTTTTGTGTTATATTCTTGCATTATTTTAGTTGTCCCTAGTTATTACAATGACGATCTAACAAGTGTGCATAGGTAAGTCTTAATTACTAGAGAGATTGACCCATGAAATTTATGTTCTGATGATTTGATATGTTATAGGCATGATTCATAGTTCTCTCAAAAAAATTAAGGTGCCCATGATGTGAATTTTGCAAGATATGACTATCTTAGTAAAGCGGGGTCAAGAATAGGTGAAAATCAAGCTTGAATTTGAACTTCTGATGCTTGTTGTGAATAGTGTGATTTGTATGAGAAATTTTTAATTTAAGGGATGATTATAAGGTGATTTTATAAGGTTTCAAAAAATAATGATGTCATTTGATCATCACATTTTTATGAATGAATGTTAAGAAGGTAAAGAGGTCTAAAACCCTAGTTAAACCCTAGCTAGGAGTAGTTGATAGAAAGTGAAGTGTTGTGACCCAGTTTTGATTGATTCATAAAAGTGATGATTTTATGTTGTAGAGGAATCCTTCATATTTCCATAAATGTATGGTTGAGTTCATGGTGATATGTGGGCCCCACCTAAAAATATCAATTTCTGAAGAAGAAGGTTTTAGGACAAGATGGTCCAAAGGAGTAGCATACAAAATTAATGGTGAATTATTTTTGGGAGGATTTATTGATTTCTATGGATTATTTATGACATGTTCATGTAGGTTCATGATTTTTTGAGGTCCAAACAGGTTGATTGCTCAAAGGGCAATTTTGGGGTCTCAAATAGCAGGGTCTAGTGTTTTAGCCATAACTTCAAAGAACAAGTGGAATATTGAGGTGATTAAAGTTTTGATAGAAATTATATTTATAGTGATATATGGATTTCCTCATGATGGGATGATTTGATATGGTTCCCAGGGCATTATCTTAGTAAGAAATGTTTTGGCAATTCAAAACATTTTTTTTTGTGTAAGTTTGATGTTGTTTGAAGTATGATATGGATTGGGTGATGTTTTCTGTTGACGGACATCCTGAGCTGACATTTCCATTAGAGTTGTGGGAATACTTAGGTTGGTGGTATGTGTTTCCTAAGGAGACCTCCAAGTTTTAAAGAAGCTAGATCTTCTCTAAGGGGTGAGATAGGGGTCAAAAACTAGAAATAAAAAAAAAAAACAAACTAAAGCAATGCGCCGAACAAGTTCACTAGGAAATTTAATTGAGTCTACAACTACCTGAGAAGGGGAATGGTGAATAAATGAAGAAGGGAGGAAAAAATACACCACAGGTCAAAAATGTCACACATAACACTAACTCAAACTACTTAAGCACAACTTCAAGGATAACCGTCTGCAGGGCTCGTTGTCCACTCCTTCGTTTGCTCTACATGTCATTCTCAAGGGAGTTTGAGACTTCATTGTCTTCTTTGAATTTTGAAGTTGTGCCTGCTTGACACTTGGCAGCGTTTGCAAGATTCTTATCTCTCTTTGTGTTTTGGTTAAGTTCTTTCCGTTTGGTGAAGATTTGACTTCGAATAGGCTTCAAAACGAGGGAGTCTTTTTGTCAGTGAATTTTTAGATAACTTTTTCTATCACCTGAAATGTGAATAGGGATGAATGTGGCATCCTATGAATCAATTTTGAGGTATTTAATGTATGTAGAAATGGTTTTATGAGCTAACCTTTGGAAACATATGTTTTGGCAAGTTGATCTGGTGAAGGCAAAAGTTGTTGTGGTTTGAAGTGAAGGATTTTTATGATTTATAACTTTATTATAAGTGTTCTACATTTTTTTCCATTTCGTTTTATTGGTCAAATGACATGTTTTGGTTGAGTATAAGTGATTTTGTGATCAGATGAAGATTCCAAGGTGCATGAAACTATTTTTTTGACATTTTTAAAGAGAATTGGGCCCATTAAATGAAATTATTTGATTGGTTAATGAAAAATTAGACCATGGTTAATGTTTAAATGATGTATTTCTCATGTTTTATGAATATGGGATCTTGAATAAGCATAGTTTTGAAATGAGGATAATTTTGGCATCCTAATGCATGTGTTTTAGTGATTTTTGGATCATGAAATGAAGGGGTTTTTCTAGGATGACCTACTTGGGTCACTTGTATCTATTGTGGAAAAGTTATGGGATGTTTTTAATGATGCATGGGTTAAATTTATCATGAGGGACCGACATCCTTTGGGTTAAAAAGAAGAAATGCATATAAAAGTGATGTTTTGGCTCATTTGGTGAGCTAGTCTTACATGGGGGTTAAAGTGACCTAGAGGAGAGTTCATTGCAGGTATGAATGCATGTGTTGAAGGTAGATAAAGTTTGTTTTATATTAATGAATTCATGAAAGCATGAGATAAAGATATTGGAAGTAAGACAAGTGAAGAAAGAAGGAGAAAGAGAAAGTTTGATGCCCTAGGGTATGAGCTAGGGTTTGTGAGTTGAATTAGTGATCTCCATCAATTATGGAAGCAAAATTTTTAGAGAAAACATATTTAGGTGTCTAAATTTGTTCTTGGTCATCCTTAGGTTGGTGCAACCTCCTTATGGAATGGGTGCTTCACTAAATTAGGGGTTGATGCTCCTTGTATGGTTAGTGCTCTACTAAACAAGGGGTTGGTGCTCTTTTTGGGGTTGGCGCCTCACTAAATTTGAAGCATGATAATATAATTTTTATGTTTTAGTTCCTTTTATTCCCCATGAGGTTTTACCACTTAAATATTGTGTCTATGATCTCTCTTGCATGTGTTGTGGTTCATTGTTGATATTGTGCACATTTATTATGCTATGGTTGAATGTATGTGAATGGATAAATGATGTTACTTGTTGATTCTAATGGTAAATGAAGTAAGAAATTTGTAGGATTGATTCAACCCCATCCTCTCAGTCCCTTGTGCTTCTAACATTGGTATCAGAGATGGTCCTTGCAGAATTTTTTCAACTTGAAGGAGATTCTCTGAAGAAAAAATGGGTAAGTCTGTAGATATTTGGAGAAGAAAATATGAGATTTTTGAGTCTTTGGTTTATGGATTACAAGAAACAATGTAATACATGGAGAAAGATCATGATCTATATATCAATGACTTGAAATCTCAAGTGGAAATTTTGTTTAATGCTCTAAAGGAGAAAGAATATGCTTGTTCTAGGCATGAAGACAAGTTGAAGGCCCTTGAATCTTATTTAAAGGATGCAACTAGTGAGTTGTAGATGCATGAAATATTTGAGAAGAGCTCTAAGTCTCTTAATGACATGTTGGAGATTCAAAGAGGCATAAATGAAAAAACTGGCCTAGGGTTTGAAGGAGAAATAAAGAAGGATGATAATGAAGTTGGTCCAAAAATTAAACTATCTGAGAAGATGACTAAAAAGAAGATCCTAGAAGTTCTAACTTAGTTAGAGAACCTAATTCCATGAGGTATGGTCCTTCATTCAATGGTTATTGCTTTGTTTTCCATGAAATTGGTCATAGAGCTAGAGATTGCAAATGGAGGCTTCCTAGGAGTGACATAGCTCTCTTCAAGAGTGAATGTTACTCATGTTGTGAATATGGACATAGAGCTAAATATTGTGGATAGAATGTGAGTATTTTTAGCCTAAAAATAAAAAGACTATTGGTTGCTTCAATTGTCAAAAATCAAACAAAATAGAAAGATTTTGTACAAGAAAGAGAAGGTTCATCAAGAGGTCTAATCCAAAAGGATCAGATCTGATAGTCAAGTGACCTAATCATGAAGGTCAAATTAAGAGGGATCCTAGAAAATCATAAATTTTCAAGACTAGTCAAGCTAGTAAGGTCGATGAGTTTAAGAAAATTGATTTTCATCCCTCGAAGCAATGTATGAAGGTTGTAAAGCAACATTCCAATTATTTCAAGGTAGAAAACAAGGTTCTCAAGTCCCATTCAATTCAAGGGAGTATAATTTCACTTGCTCAAGAATATCACATGTGTTTGAATGGATTTAAATTTCATGTGCAAGATGAGTTGAAGAAAATGGGTCTTTGGGACACCACAAAATTTTTAAGGTATTTCAAATAATCATCTGCATGTGTTCTCTGAGTTCCCTTCTCTTCTAGGTGTCTATGTTTGTCGTTATAGGTCTAAAATCCTTGTGTATGGTCTGTCACATGGTCAAGTCTTTGAGTCTAAGTTTTTCTTATCATCATCTATTCATTTTTCAAGAAAGTGTGTCTTCTTATGGGTCATCTAGTGAGTTTGCTTTGTCAAAACATGAAGTTGTAAGTCTGTCTCAAGGATGTATGTGCATAAAAGTTTGATGTGGTCCTGTTATGTCTAAAAAAACAAGTCTAAATATGTCAGTCCTTGTTAAGAGTCATCATTCAAGTGTACTTCCAAAAGTGTAGTCAAATTTGTATGGAGCTGTGTTTTAGATCCGAGACTAATTATGAGCTATGTGTCATGTTATGGTTCTGAGTATGTGGGACCTTTAAAGTAATTTCATGAGTTTTTGTCATGTTAATTGCATTTTTGACACCAAAATGAGGCATATCAGGTGTATTAGGTTGATTATATGACATGTTGATCTGTAAAAAAAAGAGTCCTTATATCTCAAATGCTTGTGAATGTGTTGATGATTCTTGGAAAGCCAATGAATTTAGTCAAAATATTCAAATTATGAGTGCTCTGTCAGGTTCTTAAGTTAATGGTTGGTATGATATGGGAAATTGTTGGATTAAATCCTTTAAAGTCTTTTCTTGGTCATTCAAGGACTATTATGGAGTCTTACTCCCAAGGGGAGCCTCGGCTTTCCTCGGGTTTCCAAATGTAACTATGTACAACATGGTGTGGAACATGACTATGAAAAAGAAGTATGTAATCCCAAGTTCTTGAAGGTATTTAATCATAATAAAGGTATCTTGAGGGCACTAAATGATGGATATAAGTGTTTAGGAATCTTCATGGTTAATGCAAAGTAAGGAGTTGGCATTCTAAGTCTAATCTTGTCTTATAGCTCCAAATTGTGAAGGTATAAAGATGTGAAATATATTCTCTTGCTAGAGAATACAAGAGGCATGTTCTTAGTTGAATCTTCTTCAAAGGAATCAAAGTGATGCTACAAAATTTGGAGGTCATCGGGGTATGTGTAGTTCATTTCTCAATCTATCTCAAGTGATTTCAAAGTGTTGATGTGCTTTGCATTAAGACCTATACTCGGGATATAAAGTTTGTGTTGTCTTAAAATCCTAATGGATTGAAGAGATAAGTATACAAGGATACAATGTTGAATGATACATATATGGAAGATATTGAAGAACTTATAAGTTCATTATGGTTTTAAGAACCATGACCTAATGACTAGTGATTGAAATAAGGAATTAACAGGGTTTGTATCATCTATTGGTGCAATCAAGAACTGAGGTATGTATGTCTTAGTTGTGTGTCACATGCTAAAAATTTTGTCAAGAAGAATTTATGTCAAGTATTTATTCATGTCACAATTGAATTGTTTATTCACGGTAATCGTGGTTAAGGGTTTGATCGTTGAAACCCTCGTGAGTGAAACATGTGCTCCCAAGATAATGGTATTGGATTAAATATATGAGATGTGGTGTCTCTTGTTACATTGACATGAATGTATTCACATGTGTGATCTAATAATGTCTAAGAAGTATGTGTCTTGCTTTATGAAGTATAAAGATAACTTGTTGCGTTATTAATTTAGACCTACATGTTAGAAGGTTGTGAAAAACTGATCACAATAGAATATGACTTCAAAGCTTAAAATAGTCACTTGTGTGATTAGAGGTATCGATGGATTATTCATGATTTACAAAGTGATGGTGTAAGAAGAAGGTCTTAGGTACTTGATGTGTCCTGAAAACTTTCATTTAGCTCAAAATAACACTCTACAATCTTGTAGATGCTTTTTTTTTTGCACAAAACCAAAGGGTATAAAGTTATAAGATGGGTTCTAAGTCATTATCTTGGTATTTTCATATTAGATGCATGTGAAGTAGCTCATTCAAGAGTAAATTGATCTAATTTGGGCCAATTAAATGTTTCTTGACCTCCTACTTCAAGAAGAGACACTACTATAACCCCGAGATAGTGATTTGACCGGTAAAGTGGTGTATGTTTGCTATTAATAATAGGGGTGTATGGTCTAGTCTTCTATAACACATGGTCTAGTTGTTTGAGGTCCTTAAATTCATTCTTATTTCTTTATAGATGAAGATTTGATACTGATATGTTGCATACATTCTTCTAACCGTGTTTGAAGCATTGTTGTAATAAGAAATTGTTGCTCAAGGTATGTTTTATCCATTTTTGCACCCCCGCAAATATGGACAACTTCGAAAGTTGGAGCACCGGAAATTTATGTAAAGGGGGAGTGCTTTGTAATCTTAAAGGTAGCTCATGTTAGACAATATGGCACAAGAATGTGAATGGTACCCTCCATATGGCTACTATTATGATCAAACAACATACTTCCAAGATCCGTCAAATTAGGCTTTAGTGGTGCAGACCATTGGCATGCCTCAAGAGGCAAGCCAAGAGGAAAATCAACAGTAAGCAAGTCAACAAGAGGCACCTTAGACTGAAACCACATTGGTCAATTGGAAAGTAGAATATTTTTGTGGAATCAATCAATCTCCTTTCTAGGGTGTAGCTATTAACACATGATCAAATAAGAGGAACATAAATTAGGGGAAATCATCTAACCCATCTTCTTCTCACCCTAATCTCACACGTCAACCTACTCAAGTGTTAATAGCTACACCGCACGAAGACTACGGACAAAATGCCACTCCTAATGTATAAAACCAACCTAAGGCAACTACTGTAGCAGCCTCAAATATGCAAAATCAGTCCAAGGTACTAGTTGTAGTTACTCAAGGACCAGTCCAAATGCCATGAAATATCATGTCCATCAAGGGAAAACAAAGAGAAAACCCCTCCCCTTTTAGTATCATTGACTAGATGAAGAAGACCAATGTCAGGATTTTCATGTGGGAATCATTGGCAATTCCAAGGAAATGAGATTTATTGCAAGCATCTATGGTAAATTGGTCCCATTCTAGTGAGCCATCTAAAAATAAGGAGAGGGTTATTACTAACACTACGCAATAAGGAGAAGTTCATTCAGGTAAGAATTTAAATCCTCAATTGTTATATGTCTCATTGATCATTGGGGATAAATTAGTCCACAATTGCATGATCGACTTAGGGGTGAGTAACTCAGTAATGTCAAAGCATATCATAGATGAATTGGGCTTAAGATATGAGCCAAGTATTGAGGGTGTGGTGCAACTAGATGGGACATCCATAGGCATAGTTGGAGTGATCAAATAAATAATCCTTGCACTCCATGCTTTCTCAAATGTCATAGTTCTACGATATGTATCGGTGACTGATTTTCCACCGCTATTCGCCTTGAGCCTTTTGAGGGATTTTATAGCCAAGATTGATGGGTACTTATCATCTATTTGGTACCATCTCGTTATTTAGGACAATGTATGGAACTAACGTCACTATCATGTCGAGCCAATTACACACTTTCACATTGAGCCCCATGTTCCAAGTCAATTAGATGCTAATTGTATAGTATTTAAATGGGAGGATTGTTTAGAAACCTATGAACTAGACACCAAGGTTGGGACTATTCCTGATTCCACACTAGATGTGTGGGCTCAAAAAACACATGGCTATGATCCATACAGGGATATGGGAGAAGATGAGTTAGCCATTTATTGACTACATGAAGAGAATCTACCCACCCCAAGCCTCACAAAGCTAGAAAATAAGGATGCTAATGAAGTATGACAACTATTCTTTGATGGTTTGAGGAGCAGGCAGGGTGTTGGAGGAGGTGCAATGCTTTTTCACCACAAGGTATGAAGTACTACTCAACTTTCTATTTTCATTTTTCTTGTTCAAACAATATAGCTGAGTATGAAGCTTTGATACATGGATTGCATTGGGCAAGGAAAAGGGGTATCAAAAACTTGCAAGTGTTTGGGGATAGTGAGTTAATTGTCAACCAGGTTAGAGGACAACATGCTACTCAGAATGATCTACTCAAATCCTACAAGCATCGGGTATGGAATCAAATTGAAGACCTTGAATCATTCAATGATCTAGGCCATGCCAAGGAAGAAGAATGATGTTGCAGACGCTTGCGGAAATTAGAGCAACATTTGATGTTGTGGACAATATCAAGAGAGATAAAATACAACCACATATTCATGTAATTATGAGGCCAATTGTACTAGACAATAACACAAGCTATAAGGTATTTGAGAATGATCAGCAGATCATTAATTTTTTACCGTAAGAGGTTGAGTTCTTAGCTAAAAATCAGGAGAAATTGGAGTAGCAATATGGTTCGAGATGTGAACAAACAAATTGCCAAAGGTTTTGGTGACTCTAGATTCAATATTCAACCCAAATGGTCAATTCTGAAAAGATAAGGACAACATTCAAGTCAAAAGGGAATATTTAGAGCCCATTTTGGTTGTAGAGGGTAAAATGTTCCAAATTGGAAAGGTAAGCATGGATGAAGAAAAATCTAAATTCATACAACTTTGGTGAGAGTTCCCAGATGTCTTCACTTGGAGCTATGAGGATTTGAAGAGATTTAATCCTAATTTGGCACAACATACTATAGAGTTGAATCTGGAAGCTAAACCCATCAAGAAAAAGCAAAAACCAGTCAACCCCCATCTTTATCCTCTCATGAAGAAGGAGATAAACAAGCTCATTAAGGTGAGCATCATTTTCCCAATCAAGCAATCAAGTTGGGTAGCGAATCTGGTGCCGGTCAGGAAAAGGAATGGGAAATCAAGTTATGCATGGATTTTCAGGATTTAAACAGGGCCTCCCTCAAAGATCACTATCCACTACCCTCCATGGAGTAGATATTATAGGTAGTGGCTAGTTCAAAAGATTCTCCCTCTTAGACGAATATTTGGGCTACAATCAAATCATGGTGAAGGAGGAAGATCAATTTAAAATGGATTTCACCACAAAATGGGGCACTTATGCCTATAAGAAAATTTCATTCGGGTTATCAAATGTTGGAGCCACATTTCAAAGGGCTATGGATATGGCATTCAAGGGGTTGTTGAACAAAATAGTGCTTGTCTATCTTGACGACATCATTGTGTTTTCCAAGAATGTAGAAAGCCACCTCTTTCACCTCAAGAAAGTATTCCAATGGTGTAGGAGGTTTAGAGTGTCCTTGAATCCTAAAAAGTGCATATTCTTGGCACATGAAGGAAAGCTCCTAGGCCACATTGTGTCGAAGGAAGGGTTGAAGATTGATCCGAAGAGGGTAGAAACCATCTATGCTCTACCATTGGCAAGTCACAAGAAGGATCTTTCCAAATATTCTTGGGAAGGATTAACTTTGTGCAAAGGTTCATGCAAGTTTTTTCCACTCTTGTGAAGCCATTAACAATGATGTTGAAGAATAATTTTGCTTTCAAATGGACAAGTAAAGGGAAAAGAGAGTGTCGCTTGAAGCTATCAAGAAGGCCATATCTTAAGCTCTAACTCTCATTAATTTATACTTCTCTGAATACGTCTTCCTCTCGTGCCTTTGGTGGTTTGGACACCATCTCTCGTAATCTTGGTACAAAAATAAATTAGGACTAGAACAGCCCATTGCATTCTTCATCCAAGGCCTTGTGGACTACAAGGTAATATATTCATTCATTGAGAAACATGTCCTTGCTATGATTATAAGTTTGAATAAGTTCAAGCATTTAGTGTCAAATAATAGGATTCATCTACTAGTCACACATGTTGGTATAAAATAATTCCTTTTAAACAAGGACCTTAGTGAAAAAGGGTTGGCTGGGTAACCAAGGTCATGAAATATTTAAGGTCACCAAGCTAGTCAGGGGCAATGGATTATGTGAACAGCTAGCTTTGGGATAACATGCTTTGAGTCGTGGTAGAGAAGAGGTTGTTTTAGTATTACAAGATGATCCAGAGCAATCAGCCAATGCTTCACCCGATCCTTGTTGGACTCGGGATATAGTCAATTTCCTTCAAACAAGTAAATGTCCTCAAGGGATGAGCAAGGCCAAAATAAGGTATTTAATGTTTTATTATATTCCCTTTGCATTGGTTGATGGTATATTATTCAAGAAACATGTCAATGGTGTCCTCCTAAGGTGCATCAAGATAGAACAAATAGAGAAAGTCCTACATGAGTTCCATGATGGAGAAAAAGTAGCCATTTCACCTCAATGGTGACATCTCTTAGAAATATGAAGGAAGGATATTATTGGCCTAACCTTTTTAATGATTATCATGCATGGATTAGGAAGTGTAAAAAGTATGTCTTCTTTACAGGCAAAGAGAGGTTAGTAACCCTTCTTCAATCTACCCCATTTATGTAAATGAAACATTCATGCAATGGGGGCTGGATTTCATTGGGGTGATTAATCCAAATTTTGGCTTGGGCCACAAGTGGATCCTCACAGCCATAGATTATTTCACCAAGTGGATGGAGGTGGTTTCCCTCAAGGAAGAAAATGCAGCCAACATACTATATTTTTATGAAGGGATAGTGATGAGGTTTGGAGTCCCATCCACGATCATATCGATAATGCTCTAGAATTCCTAGGTGCTAAGATCATAGAATGGGCTGTTCGAATGGAGTATACCTCAAAGCACCTCATCAAATTATTAACCTTGGGGTAATGGGCACACTGCGTCCAGCAATAAAAATATTTTGACGATTATAAAGAGGACTCGGATGAGAATCAGAGAACATGGCACACCAATTCGAAATCAGCCTTGTGGGCTAATAGGAATAATCCTAAGAGGTCAATAGGGAACTCTCCTTACACGTTAGTCTATAGGAGGAAGGAAAAGTTGCCTATATCCCTTGAGTTTCCCATATTGGAAATGCTAAAGTAGTTGAAACTCGTCTAATTTGAGCTGATGGAAGTAAGGTATGTAAAGCTTATGAAGCTTGAGGAGCTCGAGAAATAAATCTATGCAAGCAATGGAAAAGGACTAGGCCCAAATTAAGGTGAACTTTGATAAGAAGGAAAAGTCTAGAGACTTTCGAGAGGGAGACTTGGTCCTAAAATGGGATGTAGTTAGTGAAAACTGGGAAGGCATTCCAAATATGATGTCATGTGGAGTGGCCCCTACATGGTCACTAAATGTAAAAATAGCAATGCTTTCTAGTTATCCAAGTTGGATGCAAAATAATTGTAGATTCCAGTTAATGAAATATCTCTCAAGCATTGTTATTGAAGGGAGATTCTCACCCTTGTACATACTAGTTTAGGTTTTGACTCCCTCCAAGTGCTTTGAGCACATTGCATTGTTTTAGTTTAGTTTTTCTTGTAATAAGTTCTTGTGCACTCCCTACATTACCCATTTAGTATGTGTATGACTTTATAGCTTTATACATAGTTATGCCTTTTTTCTCTTGTACTTTCAAGTTTTAAGAAACGTTTTGTGCGGGAACAACTAGTCCTCAACCGAGGATTTATTTTAAAGTAAACATCCCCAAGATTGCTTCAAAGCTTAAAGGATGAATCCTCAAGTGGTAGACTAATTTTAGAAATTAGTTGACTCCATGCCCAACAAATACTCTAAGGTCAATGTTCTTTCAGATCTAGTAGGCGATCATCCCGCAAGTTGCCAATTGTTATCTACTTTTCGCATCCCTACAAAATGGATAACTTAGCAGGTCGAACAATCGACAATTGATGGAAAAGGGGGAATGCTTTGGAATCTTCATGGTAGCTCATGTTTTAGCTCAGCCAAATTATTTTTAACTCGCAGTGAGATGGAAAAAGCCATGAAGAATGATAAAATTAGTGGTTGGGTTCACCGATAAATTGGTTGAGTTGGGGAAAAGCTCACGGGTGGGACACCCGTGTTAGATTCCTAGGTTGGATGGATGATATGGATGGATGGCTTGATGACACATGGGGTTGGATGGAAGAGGTGTGTCGGTCAACTTAGATGCCTAGGTTGGATGCCTAGGGAGTTGGTTAGTGATGAGATGTACAGATTGGGTTAGATGGGTGAACCATTATATGGAAGAGGTGTGTTGGTTGGGTTGGTCAGTTGGGTTGGTCGACTAGGTTGGTCGACCGACTATTGTGGCAGCATAGGTGACGACATCATGGTTGGTCGTCAGCAACATATGGACGAGATGGATAGCGTTCAACCCCTTTGGTTAGAGGTCATAGGGTTAGACATCGTCCAACCCCTAGCTTAGATGACACTGAGTTAGACAGCCCATCGGGATGGTCAGTGGCACATCAGACAACATGAAGGTCGAATGTCCATCCAACTCCATTAAATGTATGATTTTGAGATAGATGTCATCCAACCTCCTAGGTTTGACCACCCACGATGTGAAGATGGCAACTCCATTGTTGGTCGGAAATAAGAAGAATTTACGACCTAGTAGGTTGACATCGTCTAACCTTCCCAAGTTGGGCGAAGCTCAATGAGGTTAGATGACCTACTCACAAATTATACGGATTATCATTAGGCACGGCTGTCTAACCCAAATATATAGAAGATCTCATGGGCCAAGTACTTTTCTCAAAGGAGGTTGGACGTCCCACTCATATTTTTATGGCCCATGTGGTTAGAATCCGCCCAACCTCACATGGTTAGGCGACTCACATGGATGAATGAATACCAGTGCTAGGAAAGGTTACATGGATGAATGAAAGCTTAACAACTAGATTTAATAAGGCATGGCACCCATTACTGCCCATGTAAGAAAAGTACCAAATCGTATGGATCCCCATACCTCTTTAATGCACCTTGCTGGTTGGTGACCCAAATTACCTATATATTGTAAAATCCACCTCATTTTGAAGGGTGATTTTCTAAAAAGCAAAGGAACTCACAAAATTGTTCCAGAGCTATTATGAGCTAAAGGCCTTGAATTTGGGATTATTGTAAAGGATTTTTCCTTGTTCCTACATTGTAATGGATTGTGCATGTTTTTGAGCAATAAAATTGGTATTTTGTGGCTTTTCTTGCCCTAATTTGAGTTGTATTGCATTTTTGCCTTCCATTATGTTTGCAAGTATATTGTGAATGTTTATATCTCTTTACATGACCTTTTAATTTATTGTGTTTGATGAATATAGGGAATTAAATATTGTTTTAGACCGCACCTGCACCTTCCCTCCCTTGCCTTGTTTTCTCCCTATTTTTCACTCACTTATATTTTCTTACCCTTTCTTGGTGCATCACCTTCCTTTAGAGTAGATTTACTTTTCATGCATTTTTCTATTCTTGTCTCCTTGAAAATTATTAGGGTAGGATTACATTATTTTTCCATTCTATGCACTTTGGAGAAGTTGGCACTAGGTTAGGAGAAGAATCCATCTTTCTCCGAAGGATTATCCTACTTGTAGCATCCCACACCGCAGATAATCCCATGCTATGCAAGCTACACTAATTGTCTCACACACAAATCACAAGCAATTAGGGGTGTTGTAATTTTGTGATAACAAAGATGATTAAGCTCAAAGTGACAAGGGAGTACATTTTTTTCCTTCTATGGAGTGAAAATGTTGATCTCTAGACCACTCATGGCGAGAAGTTGATGTATACTCCTTGATCATGCTTGAAAAGGTATGTAATGACTCATCTCAACCTAATGCATGTAGAGAGACCGAAATGGTGTTTTAGAACCTTGACAAAGTTGCAAAGTTGATTCCAAGGCATGATTACAAGGCTAGTGGGTCAATTTTGTTCCTAGGAGCTAGAAATAGAGGTCTTAAGGCTAGGGGGATAAATTATTGTATGATTTCAAGCATGGATGATGTGTAGGTGGATGTCAAAGTTGGCCTAAATTTCTCTAACAAGATTGTATTGGTCTCACCTTATTTATATGGTATGAAGAGTAGAAACATGCATTTTATATGAAAAATATAAGCCTAGAAAGGTGAAAATTGGTTAAGGATGAATGAATGAAGGCATGATCATGATGATTCTAACATTTTTGGCATGGATCATAGGTGGTATAGTATAGATATCTACTACTACAATAGCTTCAAGAAGGAAAAATAGAGTTCAAGGAGAAAATGTGCTTGTTTGCTTGTCTAAGAGATGAAGAATGGTGTTTTAAGTCCCTTACAAGGTAAAGATTATTTTTTTTCATGATGTACTGATGATATTAAGATGTTTGAAGTGCTCTTTCTAGAGGGATCTTGGCATTTGCATGCTTAAATTGATGCAAGAATCAAATTTTTGAGAAAGAATCAAGAGAAAGAGTCCAATTAAGACCTTTGGTTGATGTTTCTAAGAAAAAAATGGAGGCATGAAGCTAATATAGGTGAAGAAAATAAGCTAAAGGTATGCCTTTTTCATTAATGTTAAAAGGGGGAGAAGATCAGGGTGTTTTCCATCAATGACAAAGGGGAAGATTGTTGGCATGGTGTCCTAATAAGTGTTGTCATTGATGAAAAACTAAAATAATGACAAAGTTAATGTTGTAGGATGATGTCATGATGATGTATGTGGTGCTAACATGATGGTTCATATGTTTATCAGTTGTTACATTGGGATTCAGTGATGCATGTTTTCTCTAGCAAGCCCATACAGGTGCCTAGGAGGTGTTGCTTGGTAGTGTGAGCTTCTTGGTTGATTGGGAAGCATGTTGGCATGTTTGATATAATTATTTGAAATTTCTTGAGAAATAAAAGTAGTGGCATGGTGTAGGTACAAATGTTTCTCTATGTTGCAGGTGCTCATTCGGATAGGTAAAGCAGCTTATGAGATGTGACAGAGTGGATTGGAGCCATTTGAACTCATGAATGCATTATATCAGGTATATAATGGTGTATGAGGGATGTTTGGGTCATTTATATAGGTTTTATGTTTAGTTCTTGCATTATTTCAGTTGGCCCTAGTTGTTACAGTGAGGATCTAGCATGCATGCATAGGTAAGTCTTAATTATTGGAGAGATTGAGAAATGGAATTGATGTTATGATGATTGGAGATGTTAAATAGATGAGTCATAGTTCTCTTAGAAAACTTTTGGGTTCCCATGATGTGAATTTTGTAAGATATGATTGTTTTAGTGAAGCAGGGATCAAGAACAAGTGAAAATCAAGCTTGAATTTGAACTTCTGATGCTCATTGTGAATAGTGTACTTTGCATGGGACTATGTCCCTTTTAGAAATTCTTCTAAGGTGAGTTTATATGGTTTCAAAAAAATAATTAGTTCATTTTATTATCACATTTTTATGAACAAATGTTAATAAGGTAAAGAGGTCTAAAACCCTAGTTAAACCCTAGCTAGGAGCAGTTTGATAGAAAGTGAAGTGTTGTGACCCAATTTTGATTAATTAATAAAAATTGATGATTGGATGTTGTATAGGAATCCTCAGGATTTCCATAAATGTATAATTGAGCTCATGGTCATGTGTAGGCCCCACCTAAAAATAGAAGTTTCTGAAGAATAAGGTTTTAGGACAAGATGGTCCAAAGTAGGAGCATACAAAATTGATTGTGCATGATTTTTGGGAGGTGTTCCTCATTTCAATGAATGATTTAGGACATGTTCATGTAGGTTCATGATTTTTTGAGGTCCAAATAGGTTGACTAGTTAAAGGGAAGTTTTGGGGTCTCAAATAGAAGGGTCAAGTGGTTTGGCCATAACTTGAGATACAGGTGTAGTTTTGAGGTGATTAAAGTTGTGATGGAAATTGGACTCAGATATATTTCCAGTGATATATGGCTTGACTCAAGATGAGGTGATTTGACAATGTTTCTAGGTAATTCTTACAAGAAGAAAAAGTTTTTGGTAGTTCAAGACAACATTTGTTTTGACTGCAAGTTTAATGTTGTTTAAAGCATGATATGGATTTGGTGATGCTTCCTATCACCTATAATATTAATAGGGATTAATGTGGCATCCAATGAATCATATTGGAGGTCCTGAATGTATGTAGAAATTATTTTATGAGCTAACATTTGGAAATAGCTTTTTTGGCGGTTGATCTGGTGAAGGAAAATGTTGTTGTGGTTTGAAGTGAAGGATGTTTCATGACTTATAACTTGCTTAGAAGTGTTATAAAGGTTCTTAAATTTATTTTTAGTGGTCACATGGAATGTTTTGGTTGAGTAGAAGTGATTTTGTGATTAGATGAATTTTCTAGGGTGTTGAAGGGTGCAGAAACAACTGTTTTGAGATTTGTAAAGGAACTAGGCCCATTAAATGAAATTATTTGATTTTTTAACAAACATTGATACCATAGTTAGTGTTTAAATGATGTATTTCTCATGTTTTATGAATATGGGAGATTGACTAAGCATAGTTTTGAAATGAGGAGAATTTTGGCATCCTAATGCATGTGTTTTAGTGATTTTTAGATCATGAAATGAAGGTTGTTTGCTAGGCCAACCTACTTCAATTACTTATAGAAATTTTTGAAAATTTATGAGATTTTTTTAATGATGCATGGGTATAATTTATCATGAGGGACCAACATCCTTTTTGTTAGAAAGAAGAAATGTATATAAAAGTGATGTTTTTGCTCATTTGGTGAGCTAGTCTTGCATGGGGACTTAAAGTGACCTTAAGGAGAGTTTATTGAAGGTATGAAGGAATGTGTTGAAGGAAGATAAAAAAATCAGATTAATTAAGTCATGTAAACATGAGAGAAATATATAGGAATCAATACAAGTGAAGAAAGAAGGAGAAATAGCAATTTTGATGCCCTAGGGTATGAGCTAGGGTTTGTGAGTTGAATTAGTGATCTCCATTAGTTGTGGCAGAATAATTTATAGAGATAAAACATCTTCAAGTGGCTAATTTGGTTCTTGGTCATATTTATGGGGTTGTATCCTCCTTGTGGATTGGGTGCTTCACTAAATTAGGGGTTTGTGCTCTTTGTAGGGTTGGTGCTCTACTAAACTAGGGGTTGGTGTTCCTTGTGGGGTTAGTGCCTCAATAAATTTGAAGAATGAAAATATAATGTTTATGTTTCAGTGGGTTTTATTCCCCATGAGGTTTTCCCACTTAAATATTGTGTCTATGAGCTCTCTTGCATGTGTTGTGGTTCATTGTTGATATTGTGCACATTTATTATGCTATGGTTGAATGTATGTGAATGGATAAATAATGTTACATACTAATTCTAATGGTAAATGAAGTAAGAAATTTTTAGTACTGATTAACCCCCCCTATCAGTCCCTTTTTCTTCTAAAACCAAGTATGTTATCCCAAATAATATGATGTATGCTATGGGATACAAAGGACATGGCTCAGTAGCATCAATGATCAAGTTACATAGGAGGCTCTTCCATCACCTCAATACTAGATTGGTAGCAAAGGTATTGGTTTCTCGACAAAGATGATTCTTACCCCATAGAGGTCAAGGATACCTCTTTTGAGTGTGAATATAGCTCGTTAGAATGTGAAAGTGAAATAGATTCCCGATGTAGTCTTTACGAAGACCTTACCTCTATGAACTTGTTTTTGACATGGTTATTTGGACTATAAAACCTATCATAATCCCTACCATTCCAAAACTACTCCTCATATACCCATCACTTGTAAATTAGGACTAAAAACATGTACCAATTGACGTCTTTCACAATGATGAAGCTATTGGTGAGTTCATGGGTCTTCGTGATGATTTCACTTGGCAATCACAAAAAGGATTATCCATCCAACTTAATGCATGTGCGTATTTTAGGGAGGAGATTGAGTTATGCGGTCATATAAGTAAAAAACTATGAAAGGGAAAAAGTTCCACAAAAAATATTTCCAAAAGAAAAATTCCAAGTCCTATAGTGAAAACATTTTTGAGGTACTTGTGGATAAACAAAAAGAACAATCAACTAACAAAATAGTTGACTAGCCTAAAGGTGAAAATATCTTTGAGCCACCTTTAGCATAAGAAGATCTAAATCTCCCCCGATCCTACATGCATGGAGGAAGATTCCAAGCTACTGGTAGAGGAGACAATAGATGTTACTATTTGCACGAAGGAATTTCCCGAGAATGGACAAGTTGGGAGCTTCACTCTCAACTTAAGAACAAAAAAAAAGTGTTCCTTTTAATGGAATTTACATATATCTTTGTTTGGTCCTACGTAGACATGCTAGGACTAGATCTTGCATTAGTTGTGTACAATATTGTTGTACACCCAAACTTCAAGCCTATAAACAAAAGCTCTAAAATATGCATCCTCACATCGCCGAAATATTATTGACAATAAGCTTCATCGGGCCTATTTATTATTCGAGTAGATTTCAATGTAGTCCTAGTGTAGAAGAAACATATTGGTATTAGAGTTTACACCGATTTCCAAGATATTAATAAATATTGTCCTAAGGATTACCTTCCTCTTCCAAACATCAACATGATTGTCGATTCAACAACTGGTTACAAGATGCTATCACTCATGGATGGCTTTCCAAGTTATAAGCATATAAAAATTGTTGAGGAAGACCAACATAAAATAGATTTTACCACCCCATGGGTGACATTTTGTTATAGAGTCATGTCTTTCAGCCTAAAGAATGTAGGTGCAACCTATCAACTACAAATGACTATTATCTTTCATGACATCATCGGTGACATCATGAAAAATTATGTTGATGACATATTGGAAAAATCTAGGAGTCGAGAAGATCACTCATAAATATTTCGATGCATATTTCAAAGTTTTAGGAACTACAAGGTCCGACTCAACCCAAAGAAATGTGTTTTTGGCATGCTTTTGAAAAACTATTAGGGTTCATTGTTTCACGAGAGAGGAATTTAAGTAGATCCTGCAAAGGGTATTTTTATCACATAAATTCCTCCTCTAATGAATATCGAGACAATTACGAATCTTGTAAGGAAATATCTAAGCAATTAGAAGGTTCATCTCTCAACTTGCGAGACAAGTGTCGACATTCATGCATCTTCTCCAAAAATATTTCACTTTTTGCTAAGGTCCAAAACAACAAAGAATCATTTTATTTTCTCAAGAAATATTTTTTAAATCCCTTGTTCTAATGCCACCCATGACTGGTGAACCATTACAACTCTACATTTCTACCCGAAATTTTCAATTAGGGCACCTTGTTGGGTGATGAGGGTCATCAATCCTCTTCATTACTAATGTCAATCCAAGGTGGTGTCTCGAAGGTTGTATGCATTAAGAGAAAAAGATCTTGGAAAGCATCTCTTTTAAACACAATCCAAAATTGCATAAATTGAAAGCACACATACGGAAATTTAAATGCGCACTTGCATAAATGTAAACACACTTGCATAAATTAAAAATTTTGAATTGAAATAAGCAAAATTAAATGAAACACACTGTGGGTTTACAACATACTGAATGTTACAATACAAAGAGAAGAACAACACAACAAGATGATAATTACAAAAAAAAAAAAAAACACAAATTATTACAAAATAAAAACACAAATATACAGATCCATATTCCTTGGAATGAGTGTCTAGTTCACTCCTTGGAAGAGGATTTAAACAATGCTTTGAGAGCTTAGCTCAAAACTACAGAATATTGGAGAGAAAAGAACAAATTCATTTCTTAGTAGTAAAAATTACATATCTGAGTGTGGAAGGTTGCATTTATAATTTATGCATCCAACCAACTCATTATTTTGGGAGATACAATCTGATCTTATCTTTACTCTAATCATAACAACTAAGATCTCCATCTCCACAAAATATGGAGAGAGAGATATTATTGAGTCAAATCTTATCTTGCTTATTTTAGGAGCTAAATTTATGAGTTTTAGAACTAAACCTATGAGTTTCGGAACTAAATCTATGATTTCCAAAACTAAACCTTGAGTTCGAACTAAATTTGTGAGTTCTGAACTAAATCGGTGAGTTCTCAAGCTAACTTGAAACAACTACAAATTTTGCATGTGATCTCAGATTGAGATGATTATTTTTTGAACTTACAAAAATTTTCAAGAGGAATCTTAATATGAAATCATATTTGAGTTTAGATATATTGTTCATGATCAGTTCCATTTTTCCCAATACTAGCATTATCTTTCCTTTATGGCCTACATACACAAGAATTTGCATATTTTCTCAAATAATCAATAGGATTAGTCAACAAAATAGATAAAAAAATATTTCTAAAGAATGAACAAGATATATATCCTATATTTTATCTTAAGCAAACTATAACTTCCTAGATTACATTTAAATCCACTTTCAAAGGTAACTTGGAAGGACAAAATAATGGTAATTTATGGTCAATTTATGGCCTCATCATTGCCCCACACTTAATCTTATGCATGTCCTCATGCATTACATTATTATATCCTCTTCTTAGAGTCTTCTCCGCATTGAGGACATGTTCTTGTGGATCTCCTTATGCTGTTTTTTATCTCACTTCTTTTACGAAGGTTCTTGTGTGGATCTCCTTCGCTATTTTTTTCTTTTTACATGTAAGTTCTTGTGTGGATCTCCTTCTATTTTTTTTTTTTTACAATGATTCTTGTGTGGATATCTTTCCACTTCTTTTGATCTACTTTCTTTTACATTAGATTCTTGTGTGGAGCTCCTTCTACTACTTTTGATCTCATTTCTTTTACAAAGTTCTTGTGTGAATCTCCTTCTACTATTTTTAATTTCTTTTATAACGAGGTTCTTATGTGGATCTATTTCTGCTACTTTTTATCTCCTTTCTTATATAGAAGGTTCTTCTCGTGGAGCTCCTTCTGCTGCTTTTGATCTCCTTTCTTTTCAACGTGTTCTTGTGTGGATCTTCTTTTGTTGTTTTTTATTTCTTTTATAACGAGTTCTTGTGTGGATATCTTTCATTACTTTTGATCTCCTTTCTTTTATAGCGAGTTCTTGTGTTGAGCTCCTTCATTGGTTTTTATCTCCTTACTTTTACAGATGTTTTTTGTGGATCTCTTTCTCACTTTTTGATCTCCTTTATTTTACAGAAGGTTCTTGTGTGGATCACTTATGTTGTGTCTCATATTTAAAATCAAAATGCATACCTCATGTTTATCCTTCTCTCCCAAACTTAAGCTCATGCATGTCCTCATGCATGTTGTTTATTCATGGTTTCCCATAAATTAGACTCTAAAAGTTTGATTGCAAAGAGGTGCACATATTTTTCATATAAGTAGGGGAGATATGAATTTTATCTTGTCTTTCTTGGATATCTTAAAAGTGGATCTAGCTGTAATAAAAAAACTTACAAGAAAATTTAAAAATAAAATAGCAGAATAAAATTACTTGATCATACCTCTAGTTGTCTTTTTCATCCTATTGTTAACATGGTCAAATAGTGCTAAGAAGAAAGCCACCAAGTAACAGTTGATTGTCTTTGAAGAAGAGTTGCCCCTCTTTTACCTTTGATTGGCTAGCAAGTTGGTTTTCCAATCAAATTTTTTTTTTTTTTTTTTTTTACCTTTGGTAGCCAAAGCAAGATGGTTTTCAATCAAATTTTTTTAATTTACTTTTTTCCTTTGATTGGCCAGAAGATGGTTCTCCAATCAAACTTTTTTTTGCCTTTGATTGGCCAGCAAGCTGGTTTTCCAATCAAAGTTTTTTTTTTTTTTTTTTTGCCTTTGATTGGCTAGGAAGCTAGTTTTCCAATCAAATATTTTTGATTTTTTCCTTTGATTGGCCAATAAGTTGGTTTTCTAATCAATTTTTTTTAGAGATGATAGCATGAGAATGATTAGAGAAAAATTTGATCCATTGTCAAACTATATTCATCAAAGTACAACTTATGTAAAATAGGAAGTAATGTCTGAGATCTCATAAAAACCTCTTTGCATACTTGGTAACTCTAAGAAGATTTCCAAAAATTGTGTAGACAATTTATAGGTCTTTAAAGCCCAACTTGAATTGTGCATTATCGAATCACCATAGTAATCTTCAAATCCCAAACTAGTGATCTCAAGAGATGGATTGTGTTATGTATCTGTGGGTCCCTCCAAACTGATATTTGGTTGATATTGTTGGTGCACAAAAAACTACATGTTGGTACCAAGAAAATTTTTAGAAATTCTGTAGATCTAGTCCTCGAGATATTAGTATACAAAAATTTCTTGCCTTGATATTCACAATAATTTCTTCTTAACGTTATATAAGCATGTACAAAAATTAAGAAATTAAAAGAGATGAAAACAAATTTTTCTAATGGATATGGTTCAAGAATTGAATTTTATTATGGGATGAAAAACTAATTTGAATGGATAGATTTATTATGAGTGGGTTTTTATTTTGGCTTTAATGAAATCCCCGAATATGGATGGAGTTAATTCTAAATTCTACCACTTCATTATTACAAACTGGATAAGCTAGTTTTTGACTAAGGTTATGTGCAATAAGATCACTAAACTATTAGTTGATACAAGGAGAAATGGTGGTGGTTATTAAGAATGAGATATGATATTTTATCAACTGGATCTACTTCCAGATTCAATATCATACTCTATGATTTCCAAATCTGAATTCTTTGTTCATACCATTATACCTTCTTGATCAAACATCACAGTCATTTTCTTATACATAGAGTTAGTTTGTGGGGAGATAAATATTTACAATCTAATATTCCTAATTATAGAGATGATTTTTTAACCTATTTGCAGAAAATAAAATTTTACTGAAACTACTTACCAAATACTTCTTGTCACAGAATTTGCTAAAAGGTATTCTACTATCACTAGAATATTCTTTTAGAGAACTCTGAATCTCCTAATAACATCGTGTCCCCAGCAACAATGCCAAAATGATGAGGGTCATCAATCCTCTTCATTAATAATGTCAATCCAGGGTTGGTGTCTAAAGGTTGTATGCATTAAGAGAAAAAGATCTTGGAAAGCGGTTCTTTTAAACACAATCAAAGCTTGCATAAATTGAAAGCACACATGCATAAATTTAAATGCAAACTTGCAAAAATGTAAACACACTTGCATAAATGAAGGTTTTAAACAAACTTTCATAAATTGAAATTACTAAATTGGAAATAAGAAAATTTCATGAAACACCTACAGTTTACAATGGACTAAATGTTACAATACAAAGATAAGAACAACACAACAAGATGATAATTACTCTTTGAAAAATAAATAAACACAATATACATATCCATCTTCCTCGGAATGAGTGGTCAGCTCATTCCTCGGAAGAGGAATTAAACCATGCTTTGAGATCTTAACTCAAAACTACAGAATATTGGCAAGAAAAGAACAGATTCATTTCTTGGTAGCAAAAATAACATATATGACCGTGGAATGTTGCATTTACAATTTATGCGTCTAACCAAATCCTTATTTTGGGAGATACAATCTAATCTTACCTTTATTCCAATCCTAACAACTAAAATCTCCATCTCCACAAAATATGGAGAGAGATATTATTGAGTCAAATATTATTTTACTTATTTTAGGAAGATTTGCTCCCAAATCTTCTATTTGTTTTTCGGTAACAACAATCACAATGATTTTATTATCCTACATTATTGGAAGGAGTTTTTTCCTCAAAAGATGATTTTGACCAAATACCTTTCCTGGATGTTCCATTTGAATTTGTTGTTTTTTATTGTGGAACTTTTAATGCTTGTCTGATATGCTTTTTCCTCAAACTACATCTCACTAAAAGTTAGATTTATTTTCATTGTTAAAACCTATAGAAAATATGAATGAGGTTTATGTTAAACATATTTTTATAAACAAAAACCTCTCTCATATTTTCCATTTGAATTTTTTTGTTTCTCATTCGTGGAACTTTTAGTGCTCATCTTGTACATTTTTTCCTCAGATCGCATCGCACTTAAAGTTAGATTTCTATTTACTTGGTAATATCTGTAGCAAATTTGAATGATTTTTGTTAATCACATTAATATAAATAGAAACCTATCTCATATTTTCTGTTTGAATTTTCTGTTTCTATTTATGGAACTTTTAGTGCTCGTCTAATACACTTTTTCCTCGAACTACAACTCACTAAAAGTTAGATTTCTCTTCATTGTTAAAACATGTAGCAAATTTGAATGAGGTTTATATTAAACACATTTCTATGAACAAAAACCTCTCATATTTTCCATTGGATTCTCTAATTTTTCACAATTCCTCAAAAATTGTCATTCCGTTGATGCAGGTTCAAGCTAATGCTGTCATTCCTTTTATGCAAGTTCCAGAACTAAATTTGTCATTCCTTTTATGCAAGTTTCAAAATAAATCTACAAGTTCCGAACTAAATATTTTTTTCCATGAATTGCAAGTTCCGAACTAACTATCATTTTATACCTTACAGCTTTGTCCACTGTTTTAATTGCTTGAAAATATAAATATACGAATTACAAGTTCCAAAACTAAATGTTATTCAATTGATGCAAGTTTCATAACTAAATATGTAAGTTCTGGAACTAAATCATGCAGTTCCGAGAACTAAACTTGTGAGTTCCGAAACTAAATCATGAGTCCAAGAACTAAACCTCGCGAGCTCGAGAATTAAATCTATGAGTTCTGGAACTAAACCTATGAGTTCGAACTAAATCTACGAGTTCCGAAACTAAATCATGACTTCAAACTAACTTAAAACAACTATAAATTTTGCATGCGATCTCAGATTGAGATGATTCTTTGTTTGCACTTACATAATTTTTTGAGAGGAATCTAAATATAAAATCATATTTGAGTTTAGATGTATTGTTCATGATCGGTTCCATTTTTCTTAATACTAGCACTATCTTTCCTTTATGACCGACATACACATTACTTTACATATTTTCCCAAATAATCAATAGGATTAGTCAACAAATTAGATAACAAAAGACTTTTAAAGAATTAACAAGACATATATCCTATATTTTATCTTAAGTAAACTATAAGTACCTAGATTACATTTAAATCCACTTTCAAAGGTAACTTGGAATGAAAAAATAATGGTAATTTATGTCCAATTTATGGCCTCATCATTGGCCCCATATTATATGGAATAGAAAGAAAAATTTATGTACTACCTAAGTCGTACGTTGATAGCTTATGAGCTCAACTACCCACATATAGAAAAGGTTTGTTTGGTCATATTTTTTGACTTTCAAAACTTGCATCATTATCTGCTAAATAATAAGGTCAAGCTTATCTCAAAATTTGATCCATTAAAGTACTTGTTGTCAAAGCCCACACTTATAGGAAATATGGCCAATTGGATCATCTTACTCAGTGATTTTGGCATCAATTATGTTCACCAGAATCGGTGAAAGGGCGGGTTCTAGAAGATCAACTATTTGAAGCCCCATTACCAAGTATTGAACCATTGAGTCTGGAGCTTCTAGATGCTTCTACAATATATCTTGAGGAATCAGTTATATGGAAGCTATACTTTGATGGCTCCTTTACCTTTCATGGTCCAAGTGTTAGAGTGATGTTGATCACTCCTTTAGGAGACTTGATCCCTTAGGCATTTCAACTTGGGTTCCCATGTACAAATAATATAGTAGAGTATGAATCCCTTATTACAGGATGAAACCAAGCTATCAAGTGGGACATCGAGAGAAATAGGTAACACATGACTATAAAGTTAAAGATGAGAAAAATCTTCCATATAAGAAAATGGTCGATTTTCTAAAGGATTACTTTGAGAAAATTACATTTAAATAGATCTCTAGAGGACAAAATCGAGCATCGGATACTATGGCCATAAAGTAGGGTCTATGTTGCGCATCTCACCTAAACAAAACTATGTGATGTTCTTTGTAGAAAATTTGTTAACACTAGCATATGACATACCAAAATCATTTTTGGTATGTGAAGTTGTTGGTCCCTTTTCCCCTTGGTATGTAGACATTTTTAACTACCTTCACAATGGAACCTTTCCCACAAACATTTCTCGTGCTAATAAAAGAACTCTTATCCAATGTAGACCATGTTATACCTTACTTTGAGGCACTCTCTATCATTGAGGCTATGACAAGAATCTGTTACATTGTCTCAATTTGACCAAATCCATCCTAGCGGTTAAGGAGGTGCACGAAGGCATCTGTGGGGCCCATACAAATGGGATCATCTTATAAAATAATATCTTACAAGTAGGATATTATTTTCCTACCATGGAGGATGATTTTTGTAAATATGTAAATAAATGTTTGCAATGTCATAAGTACGGTAATTTGATACATACACCGGCGTAATCATTACATCTTATCACAACACCTTGGCCTTTCTTGAAGTGGGGAATCGATCTCATTAGTAAGCTTAACTCTATATCCTTAGATGGCCACAAGTTCATTATCATTGCCACTGAATATTTCAAAAAATGGGTAGAGGTTTTTCCTCTTACCTATGTCGAAGGTGCACAGAAATCTAAGTTTATAATGAACCACATTATCTGTCGATACGGCATCCCCTCTACCATTGTAGCTGAAAATGGTAATTCCCTTAAAAACCATGAAGGCATTGTGTAAATGCTTTCAAATCACTCTAAATTTTTCAACCCCTTATTTCCCTCAAGGTAATGGGAAAGTCAAAGCTTTGAACAAAACCCTTGTTAGTAATGTGGAGAAATGGTGAATACTACAGCCATAACTAGCATTTGAGATTCACCCTACCCTCTAGGCCTACAAAACATCTATCCACACTCCTACATGTGCTACTCCACACTCCCTAATATTTGGGCCCGAAGGTGTGCTACCCCTAGAGATCGAGCTCCCCTCTTTACGTATAGAGCTAATAGAATACCTAAATGGAGAGAAAGACAATAGAATAGCTTGGCTGGAAGAGTTAGAGATATTAGATGAGAAATGACTTCATGCCCTTGATCACCTTTAAGTGTATCATAATTGAGTTCAGCGAACTTAAAACAAAAGAGTGATACCTTGTCAATTTGAGGTAGGATACTTGGTGCTAAAATAAAATCAGTTCAACACCACCAAGGATTGAGAAAAGAAAGGCAAATTTGAGCCTAACTAGTTAGGGCCATATGTTTTGTTTGCTAAGTTTGGTCTAGGTGCCTACAAGCTTGCTTACTCAGATGGTCAGGAACTTCAAGAACCCATGAACGTAATGCATACTAAGTGGTTATATGCTTAATTTTGGGGGTCTCTCAAAATATCAGAAAATACTAAAAAGTATAAAAATAGAAAAATAAAAAGAGAAATAAATAGGTGCATCCAATAGTGAAAACCATGCAATTGTGGCACTTTGGACAAGTCCTTTGGTGAAAAATGGTTTCTGCACCATTAGAGGGTCCATTGTTCACAATCATTTTAGGTCTAGGATTGTGATAGCTTTGTCCTAAGCTAGTATTTACATTCGTTTGAAGTACTTTTGAGCCTAGCCCTCTTAGAACACTTATTTCACTAAATCAAGACTTATTCCAGTCCAAGTAGCTAAAAAATATAGCCAATATTAGAATCCAATATTACTATTTTTGGATTCCAAAATGTCAAATATTGGAGTTATCTGCACTCAAAAATTGCACATATTGGGTTCTAAAATCACACATATTGGATTCAAAATTGCATATATTGGAATCCAAAATCACATATATTGGAATCCAAAATTACCTATATTGGAATTAACTATACTCCAAAATCACATATATTGTAATCCAAAATCAAAATATTGGAATTCGTTAATTCTCCTTCCAAATTCCAATATATTTGGTCACGATTTCAATTTATAAATCTGTGAAAAAATGTTTAATGATTTCAAGGAATCCAACATTGATTTGATAAATAATGTCCGGAGGTCGCTACCTCATATAGAACACATACATGTTTTTTTATAAGGGCTAGTGGTTGCTAGGTTTGATGATTGTTTTAGAACAATTCTCTTATCATTTTAAGAATTTTTAAGATTAAATTATGCAAATATGAATATTTCAAATGTCATTGAGCAAGCAATCATTAGGCTAATGATATTCATGAGATGTGAGATACTTCCAGCATTCAATTATTATGGTTCGATTGAAACTTGGGAAAACAAATGAATTATCGAAGATGTTATGAAGAAACTTAAAGAGGGCGACGATTCAATTTAGGATAATGTAATTAATCAAAACCATTTCAGATATATTTTCATATTTAAAGTTATATCTCATATTTACTTCATTTATTATGGTGTGATTGAACCTCAGCGCAACCAAAGAATTTCTGAAGATGTTATGAAGAAATTAGTAGAGGGTGATGATCCAGTGTAGGAGAATGTAATTAATTATAAAACCATACCAGATATATTTTGATATTTAAATTTAGATATAAAATCAATTGTAAGATACATGGCATAAAAATTTCATATTCAAATATGGATATGAACTTATTTAAAATTAACTGTAAAATTATCCCATATATATTTTAGTATTTAAATATAGCTATGAAATAAATTGAAATTCCTTTACTAAAGGTAGGTAGAATTATAGTAAAACATTTGATGAATAATTTGAATTTATAATGTAACATTATTCCCAAAGATGGGATTCCAAATCAACAATAAAAAACATAGTAAAGCTCCAATAAAAATCTCCCTATAATTGTTTTTGTGATCTAATATAATCCCGAACATCTTTGACATCCTTCAATGGTTGTAACAAAGGCCACAACACATCTAAAAGTATGTGTCTTCTGACTTAGAATCTATGTTAAATGTTTCAGCAATTATGTAGTTCGCAACATCATTGAACTTGTTTTTCTCTAAAGATTCATCTACAAGCACTTTGTATTTTTACAATTGTACGATGCATTAAACCATGACCAAACAGAGTTAAGATTATTGAGATATAATTTGGGATTCTTGAAATCGTTCATAATCAGACCGTTTGGTCTCGACGCAATCTTCTTGTGTAAATATGAACTTGAATCTTGTAACCTCCAAGCCAATGTTTTGAAGGAATGAAGGCATCATGTCATCAAGATTTAACTTTCTCACCAATGTCCATATTGTTATGTTGAAATATTTTTTACGCCATTGCAAGGAATCTTTCACATTGGGTATGAGAAAAAAAAATGATCTCGATGCCACCAAAAAAAAATTATTGTTTAAATTTCAAAGATGCCTTGTGGAGGGTGTGTGCCAAAACACCATTTATATCAAATATGATCAGTTTCATGTTACATGTGTTCGTATCTGCAAATGAAAAAAATCAAATCAAATGGTTGAGGGTGGTGAATCAATTAAAAATAAAAAACAAGTCCCTTTCGATATTGTTATATCAAAAATCAAATGGTTGTAGGTGGTGACAAAGGTAAAATTGAAGGGCATTCCTCATTTCTTATTGTTATACTAGAAACATTTTTGTGAAAAATTTATTTGAATAGAATGTAATGTTTCAACGATGATGATTATTTACATACTGTATTGTAGTTATTTCATTACATTGGAAAGTGGTATACGTTTTCTAATATCGAAGAAAAAACTAGTATTTAAGCATGCTTAGAATTAATTTAGGAATACATGTTTCATTAATAAAATTGCTCAAAGATTGGTTACATTAAATATTTTTGTTAATTCATATTTGTAACTTATACACTCACCTCTGAACTTATAATCAGGGAATATTTAAATTCTCCCAACTTATAATCATACAATCGTAATTTAAATAGCTATATAGAACCATCACAAAAACATATGAATGTATTTTATTTTCAATGTTAAGTTGTATCATCACAATAACATTTTGAAATTCTAACTTTTTATTTAGCATTTACTTGTTCCAAATTTTTTATGCCCTCTACCACATTCAATCTTTTTCACACTATTAGTGATAAGTATTTGTGCAAATCAGTCATCAACCAAATATTTTTGAGCAGTTTTTCCTTTGCTTGTCATCCCAACCATAAAATTTGTTGGAGGGTTTCCCTTTACACCTAATGTAATACACATTGTGTCTTTAGAATTATAGGGGACATCGTTTCTACTCCAAACCTTTTCTAGATATTTTATTGCAATTTCATCGACCATTTTACAATTTTCTTTTCCCGGGTGATTAATGGATTTAATGCAGTCGATAATTTTTTATTGAAGGCCTTTTTCAGCTTTTCAACATCAGTTGAAGTCATTTTTTTTGACCAAAATCCCATTTCAAATTTTTTTGATGATGACTTTATAAACTCTTTCATGCCACCTCGCACGTTGATAGTCTCCTTACGGAACTTGAATGTGATGTCCCCAGAGGGCAAGATTGGTTATTCTCATATAACAAGCCCTCCAAATCTAAAATAAGTAAGTAATTCTTATGGCTAACAGCAGGAAGTAAATAATTTTTTTAAAATCAGTCTCATATAAATTCTAACCAATGGAAAAAATTAACATTTTAGCTTGTGGCTACCACTTACCGATGGGCCTTGCATGTAGGATTGCATCTTCTTTACCCGCAGATTGGATCCTTTGATGCAAGATTTGTTTCAAACAATATTAATATTATTAATGTATCTATTACTATGGAAAATGAAATCGTATTTGAAAAAAACATACTGAACTATGTGGTAAAATGGTAAATTTGTTATTAGCACTTTAGGTAGCTACCACTTACCGATTGAGATTCCGGTTTGGCTTGCATAGACCTTACTAACTACTAGTTTTTTTATGTAATATGTATTACAAACAACAGTAATCAATTGAAAATTGATTTCATTCTATCGTAAATGAAAGCATAATTGAAAAGCATACTTTGGTCTCTATGGGCTCTAGCATGAAGGAAAAATAAATTGTGGTAGATGATAGCCCCCCCCTCTATTTTCCTCGATATTGATGTTGGCACCAGTTTGGAAAATAAATTTAACATGCATGCTAATGTAGTTAAAACCCTTGAAGAAAATGTAGATTTCTGCTTAAGTCTACTATTAAAGAGCAAGCCTCGGACCCCAACGTAGGCCTCAAAGATGAAATTGCTACTTTGGAAACCAAGTTTAAGACTCTTGAGGAAAAATACAACAATTGTTTAGCTATGCACAAGTGCTATAATGGACCTTATGTAGGTACACATCCAAAAAATCTGCAACTCCAGTGGCATCCCGATACGACTTGGAAGAATGGAAAGATTACAAGAAAGTTCAAGGCATCAAACTAGGATCCCACCATCACCATTTCCCTCAAACTCTACCAAGATTTTAGGGTGGCTGTCAAAGTTTTTAGCAAGTCTGTTGGTTAATGTTGTTGGTTCCTTGTTCTCGGTGTAGTAGTTTTTGTGTTGTTGTATAGTTTCTTTTTGTTGTCGATTTGTTGTTTTTGGGCTCTTTGTAGGCAATTGGCCCCTGCCTTTTGTTATAAACTTAGGTAAGGTCCCTCCAAAACCCTTTACCAATAATTAAAAAAAAGATAAGTATAAATAAAAATGTTTTATGTCTTCTCGAATGAATTGTAGTGCCCGATAGGGTTCGTTTATATCCGTTGAACTACCCATTGGCGGAAAACACTTCTAAGATATTAATTTGGATTAGTGACCGCTAGGCTATGCCACCATTGGTTAGAATAAGCATAGATTCTAATGGTTTATGTAGACAACCAACAACATGGAAACTACAAATTATGTAGCGTTGGATACCACCATGAAATTTTGAAATAGGTTATTTGGTAATTCCTTCTTTGAAAATGGTTTTCTTCTAGAATTAGCTGATATCATTTTCTATAACTTTTGAGCCTTAGAAATGGTTATGTTTAAAAATACGCATGGCTAACATACTTGGTTCTATCTAGCATATTTGTGCTAGCTACCACCACACACTCCACTATTACTTTCTCCAAGTGTTGGTCATCTACATAAACCATTAATTTTTTAATAAATTTGTGGGGCTTAGTAGTGGTTCTTATTTATAAATTCACACAAATAACATACTAGGATTTGCTTGCATATTCATGGATGATGTGGCTGATTTCTCCTCATTTATGGTTAAAGCTGGTGAGCATAGAGTATTGTCAAAAAAATGAGAACAATGGAAATTGAAAACAGAGCTCATTAAACATATTTATAAAGTGATTGAAGGTCAATCACCATGATGAGTTGGTTGTGTAGCGTCAAGTTGAGAGGTTTGTACATTGATTCCTATTGTTATTTGGTTATCTGCGTAAATAAGAAATGTGTAAGTAGATTTTTTTGGTTGAAATACTTTTAACATAATCACATGTTCAATTTGTATTCGATACAAACCTTTCTTCATATGAGAATAGTAATGTTTCAAAAACATTTCCTGACTATGTGTCTCAACAATAAAAATAGTAGATCAATTGGATTCAACTAATGCACACAAGCATGCGAAAGCGCCACCGTATAACACTAATACTATATAATCCTCATAACAACATTGAGTGAACATCTTAAACCAGAACTTACATGATCACTCACAAGGAAAAGGTTTTTGTTTCCTTTTAGGCCAATTTCGCTTCAGATTATCAATTGTTGTGGCAATTTTTCCATCCAATCCCTAGTGACTTATTCTCTTTCATCATTGTTATTGTCATAGTTGTGCACTCCAGTTATTGTGTACATAAGACACAAACTTTTAAATTTCCCGCTACTATCATAGAGTCTGTAGCATCCATCCAGAATTGATTCTTCATTGTCTTTAACCTTTTCCATGTATTTTTTTACTATTTCTCTCAACATTTTTGAATATTCAATTGGTATGAGAACAATAATAATACATTCTAGTGCACTTTGGTTCCAATAACTATTAGCAGCTCCATTATTTCTTCAGAATAAATATCGCTAGAAAAATTACAAAAATCAGTGATAACACATTCTACATTGAAAGGATTGGTGGCAAGAATAGTTGCTAGAGTTGATGAAAGTTGGAACAGTATGCACATTAACAAGTAAATTATTTTGTGTCCACCATCCTTTCTTGGTATATTGTCTTCCATTGACACCACATAGTTGTCTAATATTTTCTGAGCCTCAATGGGAAGAACTTCTTCCGCCACCTAGTCCTTTTTCGTTTAGCTTTTTTTCCTATGGGAATCATATTTTCTCTTTCCTTTCCTCTCTTCACCTAATAGTATAGACAATTGGTGGTAGTATGATTCATGCAATTTAACTTTTTCAATTACATTTGATTCACTACAGGATGTCAATAGATCAATATCTAGATGTTTGTCTTTAAAATATTGTAGAACTTTTACTCATTTTTGTCTCCTTTTATTGTCTAGCAATAAGAATCAATTTTTCTACTATTACACCTAGTTGAACAAGGCTAGTTAACTAGACATCCCCTGATTGTAATTTATCTGCTAGTACTAATAGTTCTTCTTTGTTCATTCCTCTAACAACCCTGAATGAATTAGTTTGTGAATCTTTCCAATGAATTAGGCTGAAAGTTATCTTGATTATCTTTAATATGTGAACAAACAAGGCCACTAGATCTAAAAAAATCAAATGTTGTAGTCCATTTAGTCCATATATCATCCGGAAATAATAGAAAATTCCATTTGTCGTATAGATTGTTGGTTGTGTCCATTTTGAAAATCAAAAGGCATTGATTCTCAAAGTTCTGCATTCAAAGGACAATTATATGTTTTATCTTTTTATATAAGGAAGAAAAATGTTAATAACAAATGCAATAAAATTAAAATACATTACCCTCCATTCCTCTATTTTTTTTTTTTTTGCTAATCTGGGATGTTGAGGACATCCAAGTGATTTCCAAACCAATCTAGCTTTGTACAACAAATCAATAAACTTGGTTTCTATCCAAGTTTTGTTCACTTCATTCTATTGTTTGCAAATATTAGTAATGGCTTCGTTAGTTGCATTTGCAAAAATAATGTGAGCCCTTTGAAACCGTAGCCTCTTATGTAAATACTTGTAAGTATCTGAGCCCAATTTTTTTTTTTTGCACATATTATATGTTTTCATGTCAAGTATATAAAATTTAACGTCATCCATTTCCAAGTCTTTCGGATCTTGGAGCACCACAACCTTATTCGTATACTCTATAAGGGAAGAAGAATTACATCCCTCTGTGTAGGAATAACATTTATCAACATGGAGTGCACAAGAAGGTCAACATTCTCATCATCTATAAGATGATACTGATACTCTAGAGGTTCTACATGGCACCTAGAAACATCAATTGAAAATACTTCACCATTGAACAAAAAGTAATCAAATTGCTACTTAGTTGAAGGTTATGTTTTTGTGAATATAGTGGTTGCTTTCTTCAAAAATGCAGCTGATTTAGTATTATTTTTCAACCCATGCAACTTTGATATGGATGGATCGAGCTCCAATTTAGCCAAATATGTTCTCCTCAACATAGTAAACAACTTGGCATGTTTAGGTGGTGAAAGAGAACCTTTTCTATTCAAAAATTACAAATGGAAGAGGTTATATCACCTCTATACAATTTTCTAAGTACTACAAGCATGTCACTTTGTGAATGTCTTCTAGCATTTGAACAACCAGTTTTGTCTTTATCTACTAACAACCCAAAATCCCAACCATATGTTGAATAGGAACATTGTGTTTTGTCTTCTGAGGCTTTCATCTCCCATTTCTGAATAAAGAAACATCCAACTCCATATCCAAAATAAGACACTTATTATTTTCATAGTCAATGTGTTTGACTTGAACACGTAGTGTACTTGAATCAACAACTACAGAGGATATAACCATTCCGACTTCCTCATGTCCGTCATCTATAACAAAAAAACAACCACAGGTCATTGTAGTAGTTGTCAAGGCCATGGATTTCAACAAACCATTCCTCATCTCTTTTCTTCCAAAGACTCAAGACTTTCAATGAACCATCTTATATCAAAATGGAAATTCCTACCGTTTATCATATAAAAGATAATCAATTTGGCATTTTTCGTACTTAAATTTATGACTATATTTCCTAGAGCAAGATACCATAAGACCTATATTCCAAATATGGTAGGATGTCCTTTCAACAATGTGCATCTGCTATATTATATTAGGGGTGTCCTTTATAAAAGATTTTATGATGGCTTTCTCCTTCGATGCCTTAAAACTCTAGAGGCCCACCAATATTTTCAATAAATCTGTGATGGAATATGTGGAATACATTTAAATGGCTTGGCCATTTCTAAACGAATTTTGTGGATGGGTTACTAGTGTCCTATGTTTAACCAAGATTGTTGTCAATATGTCTAAAAATGCTTCAAATGACAACAACACACTAATCTTACACACATCACCAATCGTTCTCTTGACCAACTCAATATTTATGGCCCTTTTCACAATGGAGACTTGATATTATTGGCCTTATTAACCATCAATCATCCTAACATAATTTCATCATCACGACTACTAAATATTTAACGAAATGGGTGGAATATATACCTCTTATATCCACTAAAGAAGATAATATCATCAATTTCATTCATCATCACATCATCTATCGCTTTAACATTCCTCATAAAATCATCACAAACAATGGTAAATCATTTAAAAATTAAAAATTTCAAAAACTCTATGATACTTACAATATCAAAATCACTTTCTCCACACCATACTATCCATGAAGCTAACAAAGAAGCGAGCATCTAATAAAACCCTTACTGAATCCTTACCAAAACAGATGACCAAGTTGGTAGAGACTAGCACCTTCAAATACCATTTGCATTATGGACTTATCGGAATAGCATTAGAACCCCTAAGGGTGTTACTTCCTTCTCTCTAGTCTAGAGCACCAAAGTCGTTCTTCCACTTGAAGTCCAAATTCCATCTCTATGCATTTCTCTTTAATATTTCATCCCGAGGAAGAATATTTTCAGGAATGCCTCTCACAACTCAAATTAATAGATGGGCATTGATGAACCACCCTTGAACATCTTAATATCTATTAATAATGAATCAAATGTGCAAATAATGAACATCATAAAAAAAATTAGCATTGGTGATCTCGTCCTTAAATATAATCATCATGTCACAAATATGGAAAAGAGTAAATGGGGAAGTTTGCTCCAAACTAGCTTGGACCATACATCATAACTCACAAATATGGGTATGGGGCTTACCTCTTAGCCTCTCTTGATGAACAACTGAAAAAGAGCTCCTTAATGACATACATTTGTGGCCCTTCTACTACTAACATATATAATTACATGACCTTAGTCAAACTAATATCCCCCATTCTCAACATCCACAAATCCCTTTACCCTAGAAATAATTTGGAATTATGTGGTTTCCCATCGTATATCACCTATGACCTTAAACATGGACACCATGACCTTGCTCATAGAATATTCCACATGGACAAGTACCCTTAGTTAGAATAACCGACCTCAAAATCATTACTTCATCTTATCTACGATACACTATATGTTTAGGATACGCTTGTTATCTTGTATATCGAACCCCCTCCTCAAACATTCTTTTATGCCTAAACCCAGCTAAAAGAATAAAAACACCATGGGACGTAAATATATTATATCAAAATATAGGCTACTCCCTAGAAGGATATCTACTTGCTCAATAATATGGCCACTAAGCACCATTAAAATCTGATAACATTATTGTATACCATTTCCTCGAAGGATGGCAACTCAATCTAAACAACATCCACATAAATGGAAAAAAAAATGAAAGCTTCCCACATTGATCGAGTTTTCTCAATACACATAAATATTTTATCATACCAGAAATCTTCATGTATCAATCAACTTTACCTTGAATATGTTGGCTTCCTAAATTTATCACCAACGCAATCTTAAACAAAAAAGTTGGGTTAAAACCTAGAGTCTCTAAGGAGAACATGATTCATTGTACAATATACATACAACTCCCAGGACATGTTAGACAAAAGTAGATAACATATCACATCTCATCTTAAATCAATCACACAACATTAAAAGGGACTAACCATTAGTTACATGTTACCAATAGTTATAGATGTAAGTGTATTAACATCGAAACTACCATCACATATATAAAAACACTAAATAAACTAAAAAACAAAACACATCTCACAAAAACGCCTGAACCATCATTATATATACAAATCAATAAAACCATCCACACAATATAATCACATCTAATATCCATCACACTCGAACAAAAATATAAATCATCACATTCATACAACTATACCATAACCATCATCATATCTAAATTTAATCATAAACTCGTATAAAACATCACATCAAATCATGAAAACACATTTTCACATCCATATATCTAAAACATAGTAAAATGTAAATCCAACAACCCTTAACCACTAGCCCCACCCTCGAGCTCCATCCTCACCCAAGCGATACTTCGTGTCTAATAGTAGGACCTTGCTTAGATATATTAAATTCAAACCGATTACATGGATCGGTACCAATCCTAACAAATCAACACCAATCCTAGTAATTGACATTGATCCTATATTCTTGTATAATAAAAAAAAAGATCCAAAAATACAAAAATGAACCTACCTCTATTTGACATGGTCGTTGTCTCTTTTGTCCACTCCTACTAGCCTCCATCAACAACAATATAAAATTACAAATTTATAGCAAATGAGAACAACAAACGCAATGAGCACAATGACCCTTCATGGTTATATAAATCCTAAATAGGCATCCTTCCTCAATCTCCGTCAATTTCTAATTGGCACCGATTATGAGGGAATTGACACCAATCCTAGAAATCAACCGTAATCTCACTAAAATTACAGACCTTTCAAAACAAATTGCTTCTTTTTGGTCCCCAAGGCCCCATAAAATAAAAATTGTATCTTATTCATACTAAGCCTATGCTTAACAATCCACCATAGATTTCCCGACCTCCTAAGGACCTTTTCCATCTACTTCCTATAAGTCATGTTTCTATAGGCTAAGAACCCATTGGTTCCCCTATCACTTGATTTCTCGGCCGCATGAACCCACCTTTGAGGAAATATATTTCCTAATGAGCTTGTGTTTCCTATTCCACCATGGACTCCTTATCCTCCCGGAACCTTTTATCGCCTCTTCCTATAAGTTATACGTCTATAGGTTGATATCCCGTTTAGTTCCCCTATCACTTGAATTATTGGTCGCATAAGCCCACCTTTTTGGAAATATGTTTCATGCCCATTCTTGGGGCACCTTAAATTACACACATCCATTTATAAATTAAATCCTACTCAAGCCTACACGCTCTTGTGGTTATTCATCCACCATCAATTCAAACCAATGACCATCACAGTGTCTCATGATGGTCCCTAGTTTGAGCGGGGAACCTATCTAGAATAAATCCAAATATCTCACATGTTTTTGTCTAGCATTTTTTCCATTACAAACCACTCGAAAAAAGGGAAATTGTAGACACCAAAATTAATCCACCCTAATTATTACATGTGTGTATGCACCTTAGGACACCCCTTCATAATCCCACATGGTCATTTCACATTTCTACCGACTTACACTCACCATTAGATAGCCACTAGTAAACACTTGTAACCACAAAACAAACATAATCAAATAAAAACCTATACAACCTAACATCCCAAAAAACTCCCCACAAACTCAAAATAACCCTATACCATCATAAAACTTTAAAATCCCATAAAAGGAAATGGTTAAAACCAAATTCAACCATTTTCCTCGGAATGGACCAAATCAGCGTTGTTTCCCGCAATTAGCTCGATCGGTGCGAGATTTGGTTGAAAGCGACATCGATTCTATTAAAGGTGGCTCAAGTCACTGCCCAAGGACCCGAAAAATTCACAATTGATAGGCCCCAACTTTTTAATTCGTGTGTCGAGCATTTTTTAGACATGAAGGGACCGAACATCTTGTTGCCATGTTTCCCTTTGGAGGAATCCTCTTCATCAACCGATCATCTAAAGTTCATCCACACCTAAGGTATGTTATTTCACTTGCATGTACAAACTACCATATCTTAAGTTCAAATCAAATCTTCATCCACTTTATTCAAAGCATCCAAATAATAAATCAATCCTATTGTTTGGGCATTCCCATGAAAAATATTCTCACGTTAAACATTTGTAAATTCCACAACAATCGACAACGATATAGGAAATCGACATCAACCTACTAGATCGATGTTGATTCCTGTCAAAATACCTTACTTTACATTTTTGATACCTTTTGACATATTTTCATAATATCCTATAATAATGGCTAATGTTATGTTACATGTAAGTTTGTGCCTCTATTAAATGGCCATTCTAAGAGTAGTTTATGAGCCCAAGACTATTCACAACATACCCATAGTTTGAAAACCATTTGTGTGGGAGCAATCTGATATCGAGCACGAGATAACTATATGTGTCATCATCCTCACACATAACCTATACCATATCCCTAAGAATCTATATATTCTCCTCGAACACGTGTGACGAGGCCAACCTCTACTATGAAAATGTTTTCAACCCTCCCCATCCTATTATCGAGGACATTGATTGAGTCCCAACATCCAAGCATCACACATCCAAAGTTCATTACCTATATCATTTGATATCAATTGTAATCTTATTATTATCATCACCTTAATTGCCTAAAAGTGAGTTGACACCCATCAAAGGAAGCCCTTTGGTTCTTGGGATTGGCCTTTGCCAAGAAACTCACCTCATTATTATTTAATATCTTTCTTGTTAATTTGTCTATGCGTGTGTAGGTTTTTGGCTCTTGGGAAGAGGAACTTTTCATGCCCATTTGGATTTGTCACATTTCATCATTATCCACACAAGTATTAGAAAACCCTGTTATTTTTAGTTTTGGTTATTTGTTTCACACAGAAAGATCGAATCCAACTACTACAAAAGGGTCGTTTGTTGGTATTTTTCCAAAACAAAAATACAAAAGAGATTTTTCTCCTTTTTCTTTCTTCTCCTTCTTTTTTTGTAGTTTCCCAATTAGACATTTTATTTAATGAAATATGAAAGTTTTTGTCCATTCTTTTCTGTTATAAATTGATGAACTTTGTGTCTACATTTATTTTGAATTAAATACATTCATCTTAGGAAGATATTTATTTCTTGGACAAGTATTTTTATTATGAAACTTTGCAATTCTCTTTTATTATCAATATGTGTGAATAGATAAGGATATGGTTTTTCTTTATTCAAAGTTTTTTCACCCTTCCCCTTGTTTTTCTAAGAACCATATTTCCTAAAATCTATTCTCTTCTTTCTTTCTTCCTTTTGGAAATATCAATACATGGAAATTAATACCCCCACTAGGATAGTTTTAATGTAAATGGTGTAAATATTATGTGTTTCATTTTTGGATTTTAATAAGGGAACCTCCTTATTAAAGAGGATGGAATTTTAGTCCCCTAACTTGTGGCCATTTTGTTTGATAAAAAAATTCACTTATAAATTCACATACCTTTAAATAGAAAACCTTAATACTTACAATCGGGAAATTTTAGTGGAAAATTTATCGTTAATTCATGAATATAATTCGGGGTTTTGAAATTTACATTTGGCTATTCTCGAAGGACCATTACATATCACCAATTCACCTAAATTATTAGGTTACAAGTTTCTAGGTTGACGCACTTTTGATAGTTTACAATAATTCCACATTTTTAATATATATCGCCATTATCTCGAAAGATAAATTATCCGAATTCACACACACACACACACACACACACACACACACACACACACACACACACACACACACACACACACACACACACACACACACACACACACACACACACGCACATGCACGCACGCACGCACGCATGTGCAACTATCTAACTACATAGAGTAAATGAACATTTCCATTAAGAGACGTGTATTCTTCAATAAATGACATGCGATATATAGTGGAATGGCATCCCACAACAATTAGATAGGTACATATGAGTAATTGGTTGGTTTTATTTTATGGCTAGATGACTACATTTTATAGTTGGTCAACTATATTTTGTAGTTAATGGGTCGATCGGGCTAAGCTATCAGTAAAATATAGCCAAACGACTACAAAATGTAGCCATGTAATTACATTTTAGACCACCATACTCGACTATAAAATGTCTACCAATTGACTATAAAATGTAGTTGACCGCCTACATTTTACATCTAATCTAGTCAATAAGGCCGATGGGGCCAACTATATTTTGTAGCTATCTAGTTCGACTACATTTTACATCTAACTAGGTAGCCTTCGTTTCAACCGATGATTACATTTTATAAACGACCGATTAGATACATCACTCCTATATTTTTGTGGTTCCTACAAACTCATCCCATTTTTCCAACATTTCTTGATTCAAACTTGAAATTCACCTCGACAACTGTACACCTTTCACTCGTAATCACCATGATGTCAAAACATATATTTACAAATTCCCCAAAGAAAATCCAAGTGGAATTTTTGTAAGGGGACTTAACATTTACCCCATTTACAAGTGCAATTGTAAGTACAAGATTTAATTTTCCACCATATCCTTGAGTTGATCCACAAAATATTCAAAGGTGGCATTTCTCTAATAAGATTGAAGAAATAAAATCATACTTTACAAGAAAAGTTGTCAATAAATGCGAGAATATGACCATGTCATCACATAAATTGAAAATGACCATGTTATTCCACAATTTGGGATCCACATATTCCAAAAGATCAAATGTTCTATGTGCTTTTCCTTTCTCAAAGCATTGTCTTCTTTTCCAAGGATATGTCATAGGAAAACACTACTACAAGGTTTCAGGAAATTTGGTAAACCCTCCATCATATATTTCTTTTTCTCATAAAATTTAGTTTTTTATTGTTGAAATGTCTGATGCGGTAGTGTCAAAATTTTCATTTATCATTAACAAATGCTATTATGTCCTTCCACTCCTCCTCAAACACTCATCAATGAAATTTTCAAACTTGGAACCGAAAGAGCAACTTGAATTTATCTTTGGATACACACAAATATCCTATTGTTTATATTTAATAATGCTCTTACCTTACAATTTTGATCTATACGAGCCTTATCACATGTGATAACAATAACAACACTTCACATTTCTACTAGCATGTTTCTTTTAAGTAAGAATAAAATGAATTTAATCATTCACAAATATTAATGGAGCCCCACATTATTAAATCCTCTTCCCGCATCAAATAATATGATTTTCATCATTGAAGAATAACCATCGAATACTTTAATACCAAATTAGACATATAGCAAATCCAAAAATATTAAACTTGAATTATTCACACAATAAAAGAATAATAACAAAAATACAATAGATTTTAGAAGCGCAGAGGGTACACAAATAATTGATGATTATGAATGAGTGATATAATCATATAAATAGTTTATTTAATCCATAACTAACAATATGTCAACAAGAAATGACATAACAAGCATATTGGAAACACTAATATCAACCTTAATAGTTAAGATTTTTAATGCATGTCAAAAATTATTGTTTCTCCAACATGTACCCTTGAAAAATATTTACGTCTAAGTCAATATGTGCGCTAACAAAACTTTTGTAATGGCTAAAAATTCAACATAAAACAAGCCAAAAATGAAATATGAAAGTTTCGTGTTGGGAAATATATTTTAGGAAAAAAAAACTATTAAATAAAGAATCAATGTTTAGGCTCTTGCTTATGATACAATGATGATCATTGTTAGTGTAGTTGCCGCCTTTGTTAAAATCAAATTCTTCCACTACCTTGTTAATTTCAATTTCTTTCCTTCTTTTAAATAACAAAATGACAAACTCTCTATGAAAATGAGTTCCACTTCCTTTGCTAAATTGACTCCCTCCTCACCAAATACATTCCCCACTCCATTGTAGTTTTCTGTGTGGTTTTCTTTTGCAAAACGATTTTATTGTTGATTTTCTTCTATCAATTTTTATTTTCCAATAAAGTTGAGGCTCCATTTGCCTTTTCTTATTTTATTATGTTTTCTACATCAAATTTTCATTTGGATCCAATTATCGTGTAGTGTGAGTGTTCCTTTAGTACAATTCAAAGTTTATTCACATCACCTCTATATAGAAACAAACCCTATATTCCTTAAGATCATTGTATTTATCATATTTGTTATTTGGAACCCTATTGTACTAAAGTCCATTTTGTTTTAATCGTTTCCTCATTATAAAATCGAAGGAAATTATTTTTCGTCTTCACATACTCACGACCTATAACCATATCAAACACTTAATGGCTTATGAGGACTATATGTGCTTGGCTCTTTTCTTTCAAGATATGTATGATGCGAACATTTGGTTAGAAATTATACTTCTTTAATGATTAGTACATAAATAATTTCCTCTTTTATTCAACTTGTTTCTTCTTATAGATTAACTAGGAAACAACCTCCTAACAAACTTGTGGAGATAACGAGATCAATGAGGTCAATGCAATATCAAATAACTTTATTACTCGTTTCTTTATTTTTATCTAGTGGAGTGACTCTTGAATTCCCTTATCTAAGTTCACATAGTATTCTCCTCGGGGCCATACAATATTTTTCTCAATTCAACACAAATGTTATTTTAACGTAAGCAATTGCATCATTAACTATATTAATAAAGTAACCGCTCAAAATTGAACCGAAATTGAGCCGTTTACTTTATTAATATAGTTGCTGAGACAATTGCTTACGTTAAAATAACATTTGTGTTGAATAGGAAAAATATCTTTTGATTTTTTTGGAGAAGATAATATTCATACTAAAATGTGAATATCTTTTAGATAAAGTAGTAACATATCAATCGAGATTAGATATTTCCATAGTAAGCAACTGCGTCAGCACCTATATTAATAGATTAAACGCCTCAAAATACCTTCTTTTCCGTAACATTACACTGGTGAAAGTATGACTTATGAGCGTCGAGTGCCTACCTATTTGACTAGTTGTCAAGTTTGTCTGCCCACTAAAGAAAATCCAACTGCTATAAATCCAGCACAGATTTCTTCATTTTTTTCAGCACAAAGATTGAAGAAGAAATACCTGAAAATGGCAGCCCAAGATGACGTTAAGGTTCTTAGTTTCTTTGCCAGCCCTTATGTTATGAGAGTTTTGATAGGCCTGGAAGAAAAGGGTATTAAGTATGAGAGTCTGCCACAAAATTTTCCTGAGAAGAGTCCCCTGTTACTGGAAATGAATCCTGTGTATAAGAAAGTACCTGTTCTTATTCACAATGGCAAACCTGTGGCAGAGTCCCTAATTGCCCTGCAATACATTGATGAGGTCTGGACCTCGGGTCCGGCATTTTTGCCGGCTGATCCATATGAGCGAGCCGTTGTTCGGTTCTGGGCAGACTATGTAGATAAGAAGGTATGTGGCTCCAGATGTAATTCAAAGTATTTTGTTAATATTTGTATGGCAGTTGTGTAAATTTGTGATTTATTATGATCTCGATGTTAATTGTAGAAAGCTAAAATGTAAGTAACTTTATTTATTTATTTAATGGGAAAAAATTATTAACCAAAATTATGAGAAGGACATCTATTCCAATTATTGTCTAGGGTGTTCGTAACTTCTGACCGGGCTCTGTCCATACCTCATGGGTCTTTGGATCTTTGCATTTTTAAATGAATAAGATCCTATATTATGAACAAGTAAAATACAAGATAATTCATTTATGCAAGCACACCCCAAAGCTACAAACACAATAATATACAAGATAATTCACAAAAAAAAATGGGTTGTATGCAAGCACAGCCCAAAGCTACGAACCTCTTCTGTTATGATATTGGATCTTTGCATTTTTTTAATGAATCCCCAAAGCTATGAACACAAACTAGGGGAAAAACAGTTTAAGCCGCCGCGAGCTTAATGACACTCCGTGGCACGAGTCCTCCCAAAGCTAGGAACCTCATCCGTTATGATATTGGGTCTTTGGATCGTTGCATTTTTTTAATGGATCCCCAAAGTTACAAACACAAACTAGGGAAATAGTAAAAGTGTAAGCCACTGGAGTTAATGACATTTCGTCGAGAATCCTCCCACCCAGCTATGCAAATGTATGGGTAACCTAGCTGGTCCCCTATGGTTTGGGGGATTAGATCATGGGTGGCTGGCTGACGAGCAATCAGGTCCCACCATCAAGCCACTTTGTGAACTGTTGTTGTGCAAGGGGCGGGTCTTAATCATGCCAACCAGTGCCAAGGTGGTCTGGCCACTATCCGGCGCATCCCAACCAAAGCCTTGGTGGCTCCTTTTCCAATTTTTTCGGCAGCCGCCCAAGATGGCTAGATGGTGAGAGACAATCTGGGAGATCTTTGCATTTTGTACTCTCTAATGAGTTCTAGATCTTCTTTAACTTATATGAGGCCACCAGTCATACGATCTCTGTAGATTAATATTTTTGGCAGTGCTCCATATTTTAAAAAAAAATTCTTCTACGATCATCTTGCTTCCATCCCTAGCCTGGGCTAAAATCTATATTCTAAAAAGTAGCCTCTAGTACATTTTCTAAAAGGATTCCAAGATTTGCAGTTGCTGTAAATTTGATCCCTTGTGGGATCACTTTTGTTGACCATAAGTATGAGATCTGTAGCCTCTATCAATGGAAGTCTGGCCCAAGTCTCTTCTGCCCTGTTTAGGCTTGCCGCTTATATTCTCGTGACTTCAACCTTATTGATACTCACTTCCATATAATGTGGATGATTAATAAATCTTGAATAAAAATATTGTTAGGGATAAAATTTACAGGATATTATTCCGGTTCTGAATCAATCAATGAATAAACAAATTGAAGGATCTGATTGTTTTCAATCTTTGATATAAAAAAACTGTCTTCCAAGTGTAATTCTTGGTAGTCAAGATATTTTTTTGGGAAATGCAAATTATCAATGTTTAGTTCAATTTGAGAAAAGATATCATGTTCCATATTTATTCTTCTTTTTAGTACTGCATTTTGTTTTGACAATCCTCCACCATTGTTTCTATTTTTCACTGACTTCTTTATTATTTCTCCTTTCCTGTCAGATTTATGACCTTGGAGTCCATATATTGAGATCTATAGGGGAAGAACATGAAGCTGCAAAGCGCGAACTTATCGAAAACCTGGTAGTATTAGAAGAAACTCTCGAAGGAAAGGATTATTTCGGAGGAGATAAATTTGGATTGGTGGATATTGTGGTTGCACCACAAATAAGTTGGTTCCCCATGTATGAAATTGTTGGAGAATTTAAAATTCCACTTGAAGAAAAATTTCCTCTCATTGCTGCCTGGATGAAGAAATGCAAGGAGAGGGAGAGTGTGAAGAAAATACTTCCACAATACGAAAATATATTGCAGTTCGTAACAAAGACTAGAAAGATGATTGTGGGTTAAGTATAGTTCAAAAACGGAAATAAAAAACAGAGCAAGTTGCTACCAAAGAAGAGTGCAGCTAATTTACATTTCTCAAATATAGTTACAGACTATAATTGCATTGTATTTCTGGAATACAATGATTTAAATAAATTTCATCTCAACAAGTCGCCTTACTAATTGCATCACTCAATATTTTGATTAGATTATTAATTTTTATAAGATGTTTACTCATATTAAACTGTTGATTTTTGTGGGATGTTTATTCATGTGAAATTATTAATTTGTTGTAGATCTTATCACAAATATCCGACGACTCTACCAGAGAATTTAACAGTAAAATTTAAGTAAAGGCTAAAAAATAACGTCACAGTCACTTCTCACAAAACCTCTGCCTGGGTTCCCTGTTTTACCGATCGTGGAATTGAGAATCCCATGTTTAGGCTGGATAAGGTTAAACCCTAGATTCCCTTAGCCTTCTCCCTCTTCCACCACATATACAGTCCAGTTCCTCTAAAATTGAATTCTTTTAAGTTTCGATAGAAAGTTCTGAGATAATTTCTATCAAATTTTAATTCTGTGCGACTTCACTTGAGTTTGATTTTGTCCGTAAAGAAAAAAAAATGTGCGAAGATCAAGAAACATGAGTAGGACAAATCGAATGTAGGAAAAAGGCAATGTTGTTTCTGGTTCTGAATTTGCAGTCATTAAGCACAGCATTTGTGGAAGTATGCTTCTTCCCATGAAACCCCTGCCGGCTGCCGTATTTACGTATATAATGTCTCAGTACGATTTACCGACCCATTTGTGTTTTTAGTAGTGCGAATCTGTGAAAGTACGCCCTGAAAGTCGTCTGGAAATTGACACGCTGTGGGCCGTTTTTTTGTGATTTTACACATATATTACCGGCAAAAAAATTAAGTAGCCGACAATGATAGGGTAAATATTTAGAATAGAGTATAATTTTTAAGTGATTCTCTGCAAATATACATAAAATACGTGAAAATATACGAACTTATATTTATGTAAATAAATCATAAAAATAACTATACATGAAAGAGTTAGGCCGTCAACAAATTTTGAATTGACAGGCACATATAATTTGAAATTCTAGGCCTGCCTAAAATCTTTATCGGCTGCCATATTTCTAGTTATATTTACATCGAAGACGTTTTCACAAGTGGAAACCATGGGAGCCTTCCGATGTCCATACCAACGCACGTTCGTATGAAAAGAAATGAAATGAAAGATTTTAATGATGTCCATGAGACTAATGAGTCTATGGGACCAAAAGAAACTGAAACATTAAGATGATTTCAAACTCTTTGCAATATCATCTCTCCTCTTGAATCTTGAGTGCAAACCAGGTGATCTTTTGAAGTTTTGTTTCTTCAAATAACTCATTTAAGTTGTCCACTTTTAATTTGTTTTCATATTGGATACGAATATCATCATATGTTGAACACTCCATAATGAAATGCCATTCCATTTCAACAACCCCTTTGCTACAAAAAGACAAGTTCTCCTTTCCCAATCCTCTTTGGGAATAGTCCATCTATTGGTTTCACAACGAAGATGATGTGATCCGGTCCTCAACTAAGCCACTAGAATCCTTGCCTTACCTTTGATAACTTCCCTAGGTAAACTTTTTCATCATGCTCCCAAGTGGGGTTAAATTCTTTGATATATTGTGCTTTCTTACAACCAATATGTTCTATCCACATGATAGTCCTAAACTTCTCCATCACATAATTTTTTATTTCCCTGTTGTTGTTAGGACACTCCTGAAAATTGATGCCCCATTTGTTCATCCATTTGTTGTTTTGTTTCATCCAAGTTTTCTTTCTGCGCTCTAGATTATCCTCTGTAACCATTTTGGGCCAGCGAAGATTGTCCATGCTTTCAACTTTTTTCAAATAGCTTATCAGCCGAGTTATTGCCGATGCTTCCATCGGGAAGGTACCTGCTTTAATTGCTAAAGCTTTCATAAGGAATTGTTGATTTAACTTTAAGAGTGCTTGTGATTAGATGTTTCTGGATTCTTTCTAATTGTCGTCATCCATGCTTTGACACACTACTTCCCCAAACCTCGCAACCATAAAGAGCAACCGGAGTAACCAACAAACCAAAGAGGGTTTTCTTAGTTTTCCAGTCCCAAAGCTCAGCTTTCCTACACCTATTTTGAAGTAGGTAAGATGTTTTCCAACCTCCATGTATCCTTTTTGCTCTACATGTCTCCCAACTCATCTTGTTGTGGAAATCAATCCCAAGATATTTATATTTTGTAACAATTTCCAATGGACTCCCCTAAAAAAGAAAGTTAATTTTCTTCTCTTGTCTTTTTAGGGAAAAAATCATGATTTTTTTATAGTGTTCACTTGCATCCCGACTTCCTGGCAAAAGAATTCTAAAACTTTTAGATGCTCCCTCAATCATTGAGTTGTTGAAATTAAGATAATATTGTCAACATATAAGAGTAACTTCACCACATACTCAACCAATTGCACACCCCCTCCTTCGGTTTTACGTAACCATTCTTCAAGCTTGTCAATTTATAAACCAAACAAAGTGGGAGAAAGAGGGCAGCCTCGTTTGACTCTAATGTCACTACCAAAACATTCGGACATACCTTCTATAGCTCTTAATTTAGCTCTAGCCTGCTCATAAACTCTATGTACTGCTTCTCTAAGCTCGTTTGGAATCTCAAGTTCCTCCATCATGTTCCAAAGTTTGTCTCTAGGAACCATGTCAAAGGCTTTCTTAAAATCAACAAAACAACAAAAACTTCATAGTCGTCCATGTGGGTAATGCTAAATTTTGAGGCGAGTTGGTAGATCACTTATCACATTTCTGTCGCCGATTTTTGTGTAACGATTATACTCACATTTACGTTTGAAGGGAAATCCTCTCCCATGACTGACATATTACAAACGTTTAGACGGCGAGGATTAGGCATAGGAGGACGTCGACGTACATTCATCCATCTGTCGTATCGAACAACCAACCCTTAGACCCTAATATTGGTAAACCTTAATCGCTAAGCATATTGTAAGGTTGGCGCATTGGTGTTGTCCTTGAAATTGCAGTTTCCTTGCTTCATTTATCTTTCAAGAAGCGTATTTTTAAGTGTGGATGGTTGCAGGTTTGGCATGCGCGATTGGGGGTTTTATTGTGCATGGCCTATTAAATCAGGAATCGTCACTTAATACAAGTTTTTGTTATGTTCTTTACATTTTCTTTGGGTTTAATCTCTCAAGAGATGGATCTGTCCACTAATGTGGCTTCCACATCCTCTCATTCATGTCAGCGCCACAATTCGAGCAAGGTCACGAGATTGATTCTGACGACTCGATCATTTACATGCAGAACAAGCCTTAGGTTTAATTGTGTGGATGAGGTAGAAATTATTATTTTTACTCTATTGAAAAGATCTTATACAAACCCCATTTTTAGAAAATGTTTTTGCGAAGTGTATCCTAGGGATTATATTATTGGATGCCCTGATCCTCTTTTGCCTGTATTTCTACATTACCAGATATTACTATTCAAATTAACCCAGACTCCCTGATACCATTTTCAGTTTTGTTTAGCCAAATGCATCTCAGATCTTGTATTTTACCATGCCATTTGTTCCTTTTGATTGGGTTTGAGTGCAGAGCATTCGATCATCTTCCACACGTGTTGCATACTCCCAGGTGCATGCTCATGCCTCTCTCACATTTGAGGTCTTGTTCAGTCAATGTGATCATATGATATAGACTGGGGAGCCTTTGTATGGTCTGTACGGGATTTATTGTTACATCATTATGTGGAACTGTAATCCTTATTAAATGGTTGAATTGTAATCGTTATTAAATGGCTGAATTGTTTCTTTCTTGTGTCACAATGTTAAAACATGCATGAAATTTGCAATAGTTTTTAGTTACACATAGAAATTAAGACACATTCAATATCATCGTGTGTCTCTTTTCACTTCTTTGGATCTGTGGTTCATCTCATAAGATATAGGAAAATTTATTGCAGATATCAGGAAGGTTATTTTCTGAGACGGGACCATGCTGCAGTACAAGGCTTTCAGGGGATGAAACAATACAAATTAGCTCGTTTGTTTTTCCAGTAGCTCCCCTCAAACAATATAAATGCATCAAGCTCTTTTCGTACAACTGCTACTCGTAAAGGGCATTCATTGGCTATAGACAACAGTTTGGAAGATGGTACGTGAATACAATCTTATTTTACCTTGTGTATTGACAAATCATAGAACATGAGGTATGCCACATTGGTAACTGTATTTTCTCTATTTTAACATAGATCAGTTCAGTCCAACTTAGCTTATTAGATTTTCCCCAACATATGGTTAATGCTAGCATTCAATAGTACACAAATATATGGGAAATGCATGGATGATGCAAATGATTGGATCATTTATACTTGAATTAGATTCGAGGTTATAATTAGTCTAAATGTCAGATTTAACATGTTTACTCTATCGGAAGGAATATTATTCCAAGGCTAGAAAGCTAACATTCAAGTTTTGCCTTAGTTGAATTTTTTGGATTTGATGGTTGAATCATTGGATATTGCAAGATCACATGAGCAATGCATGATGTAAATGAATATGAAGTTTATTTTAATAGTGAGAAGTAAAGAAATGTAGCCAATTTTGTAATTTTCAACCAATATATGCCACTGCTCAAAGCATCTTCGGTGTGTCAATGTATGTTCATAGCAGAAGACACATAGACATAGTCTCATAAACAACTCAGGAAGCCAAAGAGAAGGATTGGCTTAGCACTCCGTAAAATGTTGGTTAAAAATGAAAAGTAAAAATGATACAATACAATAAACTTGTTTATAATCCCACTAATCGGGGATGCGGCGATTGTATGGTGATGAGATAGATGAGGTAAATGAATATGAAGTTTATTTCAATTGTGAGAAGTAAATAAATGTGGTCAATTTTTTAATTTTCAACAAATATATGCCATCGCTCAAAGCATCTTCGATGTGTTAGTGTTTGTTCATAGTAGAAGACACATAGACCTAGTCTCGAAACAAATCGGGAAGCCAAAGAGAAGGATTGGCTCAGCGCTCCGGAAACTTTGCTGAAAAAATTAAAATTTAAAAAGATACAATACAATAAACATGCTTATAATCCCACTAATCGGGTGATGAAACGATTATATGGTGATGAGGCGAGATGAGGTGGCTTTCTTATTGGGTGGATTTTCATATGGGGCACAATATAGCCCAAAGATAGAGGGTCGAGCACTAATGACCCCGATGATGAAAGGAATCGATTGCTATGCTTTTCTTGACTATGCTCGAGGTTGGTTTTCTTATATGATGGCAAGATTTTTATCATATATGATAGAGAAGATGACTATTTTTGCATGGCGATTGCATTACTATCCCAAACTTATAGAGAGTCATAATCTTGGAGGATTGACGGGAGGTTTGGTATTGATGTGGGGTTTTTACTATAGTGTTGGGCCTACGAGTAGATTATGGTGGATCAGCTATGGGGTTTATCATGGGGTGGTCAAGTGGTTCTTCAAGAGATTGTTGGATTCATGTTGTGGAGATTAGATAGAAGAGAGGAAGGATCGGTGAGGGGTGAGGGGCATTATAAGCATCTCTTGGAAGGATTACAGGGTAGAGATGTGAGATGGAGGCCATACATCGGATTCCTAGTATGGTAGGGCAAGGAGGGTGAGATCATAGCCACCCAATATGAGATATGGGTGCATGGACGACGGCCGGGAGAGTGGGAACTTTTCAGATTTAGTTGCATTAGGAGACAATTTAGGTTGATAAAGGATGTTCTGAGGTGGCTACCGTATATAGGTGTGACAATGGTGATGTAGACATGCCACTACCGGATGTTACAAAGCTTCATCCTATGTCCGACAAGGTGGGTGCGGTTGCGTTGGATGATCATGGTGCACCTACGATATTGGATGATGTTAAGTTTACCGAGGTGTATGTTGCATGGTGGTAGGATCAACTTGCTAGGATTGACGAGTGGGTATGATCCTGTATGGAGGTGGCTCCTCATGCGAGGTCATTAGTGAGGGTGAGGATAGAGAGGAGGAGGATCCGGTGATGGCATTGGAGGCCATTATGGAGCGTTTAAATGTTGAGAATGCCACATTGATAATGAGAAGACTACTTTGATAGTTGAGAGGGATGTTGTAGTGGAGAGTGTGACGGATTTAGTTAGAAGCTTGCCATATACAAGCAGAGTTGGCACAAGATACAACGGAAAAAGATTGGTACCGGTGAGATAGGGAGGCCTCTCGAAAGGCATTCGGTGTGACAAGTACCTTAGCATCCTGGTCTTGAGCTACGAGCAACTCAGGCTAAGGTGAGTGGCCGAGATGGGGCCACTAGGTAGTGTGATCATGGTGAACTACCAGGTTGTTATGTGAGGAGCTATGATATTATGAGGAGATATTTCGATGGAGGATGTCACATGATCCTCGTTATGTAGTTTACTTAGCACATAGGCATGCAACACCTTAAGGTATTGTTGTCACCCTCAAAATTCCCCTTGTTTTTAAGTCAATTTTTCAAAAATTTGAGTTGGTGCCTTTGAGAAATGTTTGAGCAAAGTAAGAAGTCTGGAGAGATAGAAAAAATCATGCTTTGAAGAAATTGGTGCTCATTTGCAATCTCGCCTTCTTAAAATCTTGCAGTCCGCATGGTTTGATAAAAATTTTGTCTTCCCATCTGGATGCTTGAAAATTGTTTCCTTCATTTGAATGAAATTGTAAAATCATTTTTCTTTGGCCATGGATTGCGGCGACCACTGGTATTTTTATAGTTCTTCTTTGCACGAGGATCAATTTGTTATTCAGGCGTAAATGGTGGAGTTTTCCCTCTCTGTATTTTTCCACAGTCGTGAATGACAGCGTATCTTCCCTATCAATTTATTTTCCGGCATCCACAAGTACATGGACATCTCTAATTAGACGCGTGTCTTTGATTATTTTGTGAACTTATCATTTTTGTTATTTTTGCAAAATCACAAATTAGCTCTGTGACCACAAGGATCCCGATTTCTCGAATCGGCTAAGTATAGAAGGACCGTGGAAGGTGCCACGTGTCTCTTCGGTGCACTTTTGGTATGGTGCATAAAAGCGGAGACCCCAAACGTGTGCAGGCCCTCCACGTGTCCAAGGTCTGAAAAAGGGACAGCCGGTTGTTGAATTAGCCAAGTATAGAAGGATTTGTAGAAGCCTCCATGTGTCACCTCGACACAACTTCAAAAGTGAGACCCAAGGGACAGCCCCCAAATGAGAGCCGGACCTCCACATGGTTAGTGCCTCAAAAATTTAAATCGGTCATTGAAAAGTATAAAGCCGCAGAAGGCACCATGTGTCTCAATGGCACACCTTCAAGGGTCGAAGCCAAAGGTGGTCCCCAAAACGTGCGTAGGCCCTCCACGTGTCCAAGGTCTAGAAAAGGGGCGAACTAGTTGTTGAATCAGCTAAGTCTATAAGGGTTTGCGAAGCCTCCACGTGTCAACTCGATGCAACTTCAAAGGCAAAATATGGAGGTAGGTCCCAAATGTGCACTGAGCCTCCACGTGTCCAAGGTCAGACATATGACCCCGCCAAACAAAAGGGACTTAGCCAAAACACAAAGAAATAGAGAAAAGCTACGGAAGGATCCACGTGTCTCTTCAGGCCGCACCTTCAAGAGTCGAAGCCAAAAGTAGTCCCCCAAACAAGTGCCGCCTTTCCACGTGTCCTAGTGTCTAAAAAGAAAAAGCCGGCCATTGCATCACTAAGTACAAAGAGCTAGCGGAAGTCTCTATGGGTCCTAACGGCACACCTCCTAAGGCCAAGTTAAAGAAGGATCCTAAGTGAGCACAAACTCACCATGTGTCTCATCAAGACAACTTCATGGCGTGGCCCAAAGAGAGACCCCGAACTAATGCCACCCTCCACGTGTCCCGTGTCCAAAAGGGGACACGGCCATTGAAAATTCAAAGCAGGGAGGTGGGTCATTAGAGCATTTTGGGAATTTTGGCTTTATTGCCAAAAGGAGTAAAGTTACAAAATGAGCCACAACCCCACTGAAGCCAGGTAAGGAATATATGTTAAAAATTCAAAGCGGGGAGGTAGATCGCCAGAGCACTTTGGAGTTTTGGATTTATTTCATAAAAGGAATAAAGTGTAAAAGTAAAGCATGACCCCGTCTTGCACCGGAAAAATTCAAATATCGAACTCCGCATCGAAATTCAAAGAGGAGAGGTGAGTTGTCGGGACACTTTGAGATTTCGAGCCTTGTTTCCATAAAAGGCATAAAGTGATAAAGTGAGCCGCTACCCCGCTCATGCCAAGGGAAAAATTCAAATCTTGAGCTCGCGTTGATAAGTCAAAACGAGGAAGTGGGTCAACGGAGAACATTGAGATTTTGAGCCTTATTCCCAAAAGAAGTAAAATTATAAAGTGAGTCGTGACTCGTTACCACTCGTAAAGCCATGTGTCATATCTCAGTATCAAAAGTGGAGAAGCGGGGCTGCGGGGATGTGGGGAACATTTGTACTTTACATATTTTATGCTTAAGGTGTAATTTCAATTTCGTGCCCACGGATTCATTTTGCGAAAATTACATTTTTGCCATTTTTATTTAATTCGATTCAAATATTCAAATGAGCATAAGTTTCGCTCTAGTGCTTGAAATTCGATAAAGTTTATACTTGTTGGAAAGATCTTGGTCTCCTCTATGCCATGGAAGCATAAAATATTGTTTTCAGCAAGAATTGATGGTTGGGAATCTGGAAAATGTCTTTCAAGCCATTAATACGGTGTAACATCCCAAATTTCTAGTAAGTTAAATTAACTACGGTTACGTCTAATCAGGATTAGACGAGATCATCATTGTGTGTAAGAATTCATTTGGTTCATCATGTCATGACCCACAACTTCTGTTGTGGGGCATGACACTGCTGAATGGGTAACCCCGCACCCACCTTGATGATCCTTCCTAAACGTGATTAGGCCTTGATCGTAGGTAAAATGGTTCATAAACGATAATGAATCTTTCGGTTATTTGTATTTTGGTTACTTTATTTTAATTGGTTTAGTCATCTTTTGTTTTGTTCGACTTTTGCAATGACTGTAATAATAACTTTGCCTCTATTTTATTTGACGATGCTATGTCAAGCCAACTTTATGAGAATATTTGAATTATTATTTACGGACTTGGTGATTTTCGTTTATTGGAATGTTTCATATGGAACGTGGAAATTCAAATAATTATTATTATAATATATTGTTGGTAATATGTGGACTTGTATTATGATGATTAATTTTAACTTAACCATTAAGTTGGATAACAACTTAAATAAAATAAAATTAAAAATTAAAAACAAAATGCAATATTAATTTGTAAAATTAGTAATGTATATTCTAGAAGGATTTGGCATGTAAGTCAATATATATATATATACTTAAAATTCATGGGTTTCGTAAAGCGAAACACCTTTACATAAAGACAAGTATGTGGCATGCATTAATGCATGTGCCAACATTGGGAAGCCCAAAATTCTCGAATATGTTGCCCAACTATAGTTTCTTTCATTATATTTTTTTCTTTTATTTCTCCTTGTCTATTTTCATTCTTCCCTTCTGGGATACCTACGTGAGTTTTGGAGGAAGGAAGGATTCAACTTGTTGGAGCTAGAAGAGTAAGAGGTTGCTGATTCTGGGTTTACTTCAGGAATGAATATCTTCTCCCTTCTCTGCTGCATTATTTGTAAAAAAATGAAGAAATACACATTCTGTTTTAATGGCAATCAAAGGAATTTTTGGACGGCTTTTGATTTAATTGTTTGAAGATGAAATTTGAAAAGGAAATTCATGGATTTTGTATTCTCTTAATTTTTCTTTGTGTGGGTTATTGGTGAATAAGATTTGTTAAACAATTTAGAGCGATAAAAAAATTGTAATTTTCTAAAGCCTATTAAGGTTGTAATAGTAATCACAAGATATTTATGGATAACATATTGAGGGTAAAGAGATGAGGAAGAAAAAATCAATCCGAATTCCTGTCAAAGCCGCTTTTCAACAAACAGCTTTTTTCAAAAACTGGGCCAAGAACGCAGTCCTCTTCACCAGATCGGGTCCAAATGGCTCTACCGTCGGCTGGAGGGTCCCGCTCTGTCTAATTTGCTCTACCCGAGTCCCACCTAGGGACCCTACTGCAGAGTCCATGTTCAAATTAACCCAGCACTCCCGATACCATTTTTAGTTTTTTTAGCCAAATACATCTCGATCTTGTATTCTACCATATCATTTGTTCCTTTTGACTTGGTTTGAGTACGAGCATTCTATCATCTTCCACACATGTTGCATATTCCTAGGTGCATGTTCATGCCTCTCTCAAATTTGAGGTCTTGTTTAGTCATTGTGATCATATAATATAGACTGGGAGCCTTTGTGTGGTCTATACGGGATTTATTGTTACATCATAATGTGGAACTGTAATCGTTATTAAATGGCTAAATTGTTTCTTTCTTGTGTCACAATGTTAAAACATGCATGAAATTTGCAATGGTGATTATCATAGTTTTTTAATGCATGTTTAGACATAGTTTTTGTTACACCATGAAATAAAACACATTCAATATCATCGTGTGTCTCTTTTCACTTCTTTGATCTGTGGTTCATCTCATAAGATATAGGAAAATTTATCACAGTATCGGGAAGGTTATTTTCTCGAGACGGGACCATGTGTAGTCAAGGCTTTCGGGGATGAAACAATACCAATTAGCTCATTTGTTTTTCCAAAGAGCTCCCCTCAAACAATATAAATGCATCAAGCTCTTTTCATATGATCGCTACTTGTAAAGGGCATTCATTGGCTATAGAAAATAGTTTGGAAGATGGTACGTGAATACAATCTTATTTTACGTTGTGTATTGAAAAATCATAGAACATGAGGTATGCCACATTGGTAATCGTATTTTCTCTATTTTAACTATAAATCGATTCACCAACTTAGGTTATTAGATTTTCCCCAACATATGGTTAATGCTAGCATTCAATAGTACACAAATATATGGGAAATGCATGGATGATGCAAATGATTGGATCATTTATACTTGAATTAGATTCGAGGTTATAATTAGTCTAAATGTCGATTTAACATGTTTACTCTATCGGAAGGAATATTATTCCAAGGCTAGAAAGCTAACATTCAAGTTTTGCCTTAGTTGAATTTTTTTGGATTTGATGGTTGAATCATTGGATATCAGCAAGATCACATGAGCAATGCATGATGTAAATGAATATGAAGTTTATTTTAATAATGAGAAGTAAAGAAATGTAGCCAATTTGTAATTTTCAACCAATAAATGCCACTACTCGAGAGCATCTTCGGTGTGTTAGTGTGTGTTCATAGTAGAAGACACGTAGACCTAGTCTCGAAACAACTCGGGAAGCCAAAGAGAAGGATTGGCTTAGCACTGAAAAATGTTGGTTAAAAAATGATAGAATACAATAAACTTGTTTATAATCCCACTAATCAAGGGATTCAGTGATTGTATGGTGATGAGACATATCAGGTAAATGAATATGAAGTTTATTTCAATTGTGAGAAGTAAATAAATGTGGTCAATTTTTTAATTTTCAACAAATATATGCCACCGCTCAAAGCATCTTTGGTGTGTTAGTGTTTGTTCATAGTAGAAGACACATAGACCTAGTCTCAGAAACAACTTGGGAAGCCAAAGAGAAGGATTGGCTCAGCGCTTGAAACATTCTTTGAGAAAATTAAAAGTAAATAAGATACAATACAATAAACATGCTTATAATCCCACTAATCGGGTGATGAAATGATTATATGGTGATGAGGCGAGATGAGGTGGCTTTCTTATTGGGTGGATTTTCATATGGGGCACAATATAGCCCAGATATATAGGTTCGAGCACTAATGACCTTGATGATGAAAGGAATCACTCACTATGCTTTTCTCAACTATGCTCGAGGTCGGTTTTCTTATATGATGGCAAGATTTTTATCATATATGATGGAGAAGAGGACAATTTTTGCATGGGTGGATGCATTACTAGCCCAAACTTATAGAGAGTCATAATCTTGGAGGATTGACGGAGGTTCAGTATTGATGTGGGGTTTTTACTACAATGTTGGGCCTACAAGTAGATTATGGTGGATCGGCTATGGGGTTTATCATGGGGTGGTCAAGTGGTTCTTCAAGAGATTGTTGGATTCATGTTGTGGAGATTAGATAGAAGAGAGGAAGGGTCGGTGAGGGGTGAGGGGCATTATAAGCATCTCTTGGAAGGATTACAGGGTAGAGATGTGAGATGGAGGCCATACATCAGATTCCCAGTATGGTAGGGCGAGGAGGGTGAGCTCATAGCCACCCAATAAGAGATATGGGTGTAGGGACGATGGCCAGAAGAGTGGGAACTTTTCAGATTTAGTTGCGTTAGGAGATAATTTAGGTTGATACAGGATGTTCCTGAGGTGGCTACTGCATATAGGTGTGAAAATGGTGATGTAGACATGCCACTACCAGATGTTACAAAGCTTCATCCTATGTCGGACAAGGTGGGTGTGGTTGCATTGGATGATCATGGTGCACCTACGGTATTGGATGATGTTAAGTTTACTAAGGCATATGTTGCATGGTGGTAGGATCAACTTGCTAGGATTGACAGTGGGTATGATCCTGTGTGGAGGTGTCTCCTCGTGAGGCTGTTAGTGAGGGTGAAGATAGAGAGGAGGAGGATCTGTGGCGGCATTGGAGGCCATTGTGGAGCATTTAAATGTTGAGAAGGCCAAATTGATAGATGAGAAGACTACTTTTATAGTTGAGAGGGATGTTGTAGTTGGAGAACGTGATGGATTTAGTTAGTAGCTTGCCACTATACAAATAGAGTTGGCACAAGATACAACGGACGAGATTGGTACCAGCGAGATAGGGAGGCATTTTGATGTGACAAGTACCTTAGCATCCGGTGTTGAGCTACGAGCAACTCAGCCGAGGTGAGTGGCCAAATGGGGCCACTAGGTGGTGTGATCATGGTGAACTACCAAATGTTATGTGAGGAGCTATGATATTATGAGGAGATATTTCGATGGAGGCTGCCACATGATCCTCGTTATGTAGTTTACTTAGCACGGAGGCATGCAACACCTTCAGTAGTGTTGTCACCCTCAAAATTCCCCTCATTTTTTAAGTCAAGTTTTCAATAAAATTGAGTTGGTGCCTTTGATAGATGTTTGAGCAAAGTGAGAAGTCTGGAGAGATAGAAAAATTCGTGCTTTGAAGAAATTGGTGCTCATTTGCAATCTCGCCCTGTTAAAATCTTGCATTCCGCATGGTTTGATAAAAATTTTGTCTTCTTGTCTGGATGCTTGAAAATTGTTTCCTTCATTCGAATGAAATTGTCAAATCTTTTTCTATGGCCATGGATCACATCGAGCCTGGTATTGTTTACAATTCTTCTTTCCACGAGGAGAAATTTGTTATTCAAGTGTAAATGGTGGAGTTTTCCCTCTCTGTATTTTTCCACAGTCGTGAATGACGGGCGTATCTTCCCTGTCAATTTATTTTCTAACATCCATGAGTACGTGGACATCTCTAATTAGACGCGGTGTGCCGAATTATTTTGCGAACTTATCATTTTTGTTATTTTTGCAAAAGTGTCAAATTGGCTTTGTGGCCCTGAAGGATCCCAATTTCTCGAATCAGCTAAGTATAGAAGGACCATGGAAGGTGTCACGTATCTCTTCAAAGGTGCGAGTTTTGGTATGGTGCAAAAGCAGAGACCCCAAACATGTGCGAGGCCCTCCACATGTCTAAGGTCCGAAAAAGGGATAGAGTCGGTCGTTTAATCGACTAAGTATAGAAGGGTTTGTAGAAGCCTCCATGTGTCAACTCAGCACAATTTCAGAAGTGAGACCCAAGGATAGTCCCCAAATGAGAGCCGACCTCCACATGGTCAAAGCCTCAAAAATTTAAATCGGCCGTTGAAAATTCTAAATCCGTGGAAGGCGCCATGTGTCTCAACAAAGACACCTTTAAGGGTCGGAGCCAAAGGCGGTCCCCAAAACATGCGCAAGCCCTCCATGTGTCCAAGGTCTAGAAAAGGGGCTGAGTTGACCATTGAATCAGCTAAGTATATAAGGGTTTACTGAAGCCTCCACGTGTTAACTCAATGAAACTTCAAAGGTAAAATATGGAGCGGGTCCCAAATGTGCGTTGAGGCTCCACGTGTCTAGGGTCGACATATGGCCCCAAGAAATAAAAGGGACTTACCCAAAGCATAAACAAACAAAGAAAAGTTACGGAAGTAGCCACGTGTCTCTTTGGCACACCTTCAGTCAAAGCCAAAGGTGGTCCCCTAAAGAGCGCTAACTTTCCATGTGTCCTAGGTCCGAAAAGACAAAGCTAGCCATTGCATCGGCTAAGTACAAAGAGTCAGGTGGAAGTCTCCATGGGTCCTAACGAAACACCTCCTAAGGCCAAGTTAAAAGCGGGATCCTAAGTGAGCACAAACTCACCACATGTCTCATCAGAATCGTAACTTGAGGCGTGGCCCAAAAGAGACCTTGAACTAACGGTAGCCCTCCATGTGTCACAGTCCAAAAGGGATACTTGGCCATTGAAAAGTCAAAGCAGGGAGGTGGGTCATCGAGCATTTTGTAAATTTTGGCTTTATTTCAAAGGAGTAAAGTTTCAAAATGAGCCGAACCCCGCCTGAAGCCGGGTAAGGAATATATGTTGGAAATTCAAAGTGGGGAGGCGGATCGCCAGAGCACTTTGGAGTTTTGGCTTTATTTTGTAAAAGGAATAAAGTGTAAAAGTAAAGCACGACCCCGTCGACGCACCGGGAAAAATTAAAATATCGAACTCCGCATCGAAATTCAAAGAGGAGAGGTGAGTTGTTGGGACACTTTGAGATTCTCGAGCCTTGTTTCCATAAAATGCGTAAAGTGATAAAGTGAACCGTGGCCCTGCTCATGCCAAGGAAAAATTCAAATCTTGAGCCCGCGTTGAAAATTAAAAACGGGAAGCTATTTGGTAGAGAACATTGAGATTTTGAGCCTTGTTCCCAAAAGAAGTAAAATTATAAAGTGATCCGCGACTCGCGTTACCACTCAGGTAAAGCCACGTGTCAGACCTATATGAAAAGTGGAGAAGCGGGGCTGCATGCATGAATGTTTCTACTTTGCATATTTTACACTTAAGGTGCAATTTCAATTTCAGGCCCGCGGATCCATTTTGCGAAAATTACATTTTTCGCCATTTTTGTACTGGATTCGATTCAAATATTCAAATGAGCATAACTTTCACTCTAGTGCTAGAAATTCGACAAGTTTTATACTGTTGGAAAGATCTTGGTCTCCTCTACGCCATGGAAGCATAGAATATTTTTTCAGCAAGAATTGATGGTTGGGAATCTAGAAAATGTTTTTCAAGCCATTAATACGGTGTGACATCTCAAATTTCTAATAAGTTAAATTAACTACGGTTATGTCTAATTAGGATTAGACGAGATCATCATTGTGTGTAAGAATTCATTTGGTTCATCATGTCATGACCCACAGCTTCTTGTGGGGCATGACACTGCTGAATGGGTAACCCCGCACCCACCTTGATGATCCTTCCTAAACGTGATTAGGCCTTGATCGTAGGTAAAATGGTTCATAAATGATAACGAATATTTTGGTTATTTGTATTTTGGTTACTTTATTTTAATCGGTTTAGTCATCTTTTGTTTGTTTGAATTTTTGCAATGACCGTAATAATAACTACCTCTATTTTATTTGACGATGCTATGTCAAGCCAGCTTTATGAGAATATTTGAATTATTATTTACGAGACTTGGTGATTTTCGTTTATTGGAATGTTTCGTATGGAACGTGGAAATTCAAATAATTATTATTATAATATATTGTTGGTAATATGTGGACTTGTATTATGATGATTAATTTTAACTTAACCATTAAGTTGGATAACAACTTAAATAAATTAAAAATTAAAAATTAAAAAAAAAATGCAATATTAATTTGTAAAATTAGTAATGTATATTCTAGAAGGATTTGGCATGTAAGTCAAAAGTTATATTATATATATATAAATATTAATTTTAATACTTAAAATTTGTGGGTTTCGTAAAGCGAAACACCTTTACATAGCACAAGTATGTGGCATGCATTAATGCATGTGCCAACATTGGGAAGCCCAAAATTCTTGAATATGTTGCCCAACTATAGTTTCTTTCATTATATTCTTTTTCTTTTATTTCTCCTTGTCTATTTTCATTCTTCCCTTCTGGGATACCTGCGTGAGTTTTGGAGGAAGGAAGGATTCAACTTGTTGGAGCTAGAAGAGTAAGAGGTTGTTGATTCTGGGTTTACTTCAGGCATGAATATCTTCTCCCTTCTCTCGTTGCATTATTTGTAAAAAAATGAAGAAATACACATTCTGTTTTAATGGCAATCAAAGGAATTTGTGGACAGCTTTTGATTTAATTGCTTGGAGATGAAATTTGAAAAGGAAATTGATGGATTTTGTATTCTCTTAAGTTTTCTTTGTGTGGTTTTAGCTAAACCCGAAAAAAAAAAAATGGGGTTTTGGGTTTTGATCTGCAAAAATAAAAATAGAATGTAAGTTAAAATTCCTTCTCTGCATTAAAATAAATTGTACCCAAAAAGAAAAGAGTTGGGTTTTTCCTGTACTGGAAGAAGGAAAACATTTTTGTGAATTTGTGTGTTTCAAATCAATTTGTGCTTGTGGGTTTTCATTTTTGTTAACAAAAATTTGATTGTGTTTTCTGTAAACAAATTGATTTGATACCCAAATTGATTTGGGTATACAAATCGATTTGCATAAATGAATCGATTTGGGTAACCAAATCGATATGGATATGTAATTGGTTGGGGTTTTGTATTTTTTTCCTTCTTGGTTGTTATATGCAGGTCTGATTTTTAATTTATTGAGATCTTTTGAATGAAAATTTGTGGATGTCAAAGCTCTTGCATGGGGCTGCATTTTCTAAAAAAATTTATTATGGGCATCTAAATCGGTTCATGTATAAATGAGGGTGTGTTGTTATGTGTGAATAACTACAAAACAAAAAAATGGCATTTAGCCTGTAACTTCCAACTGACAATATGACTTGGATTCCAGCATAATTGTGACATAGAAATTGCTTGTCTAGGTAAGGGCATGAAAGCCAGACAACTTGACCGAGTTGAACTAGGGGGTAATTGGTGGCATGATTGGGTTTAATATAATGCTATTTTATGACAGAAATTAGCTATTCTTTTACTAGAAAGAGTATGTTTAAATGATGTAATCGTGGTGTTTTTACATTGTTTAGTTGGGTTGTTCATATATATAAGAAAAATGTGTTTTGATTGTTTGGAAAGGAATATATCGTACGTTTTATAGAGCTTCTCATTAACTGGAAATAATATGATTTATTTCTCTTGTTAATGATGTTCTTTGATGTTTTATAGAGCTACTCATTGACTGAAAATATTATGTTTTATTTTCTTTGTTAATGATGTTCTTGGATGATATGATGAGCTGCTCATTACCTAGAGAGAATATGTTTAATTGGTATTTGGAAAGGTTGATTTCGGATAGTTTTGTTAAGTTGCTCGTTGATTGGAGGGTAAGTAAAATAATATTTAAATCTGTACCATGTAAAGCATGATTTGCTTGTGGTTATAATCTGAATTCGGATGTTGAATGATTATGGTTTGATTACTTTTTTTTGTGATGGTAACTTATTAAAAATAAGAAAAAAATGTACTCTTCTTAATCATATTGTTCCTACGATTTATGTAAAATTTTAAATGTCAAATATTTATTGTTTGAAGCTGAAATAAGGATGTCTTGATCCTTGTGATTAGAGGGAAACATGATCGCTGAAATAGAAATTGGTTGTCCTATTGGTGTGCATTCATAACTGTATCTTTATGGAAAATATGTAGTAATACATTCTCAGTTGTATTACCATGCGCTTGTTGATAAAACAACATTTATATCTTTCATATTTTATTAAATAATTGCATCAGAAAATGAAGGCAATATTCATGCCAGTTCATTTTGAACTGACATCATACCACTACTCCAGTCTTGCAGGACAATTAGCCATCACATTCGGATATGCGGAAACTCATGTCTTGAGAAGTTTTATCATAGCATGAATCTAAATGAGTTACTTGGATTTCAATTTGTAGAAGGATGATATCCTAGAATTTTGACTGAATTTATTGGGATCTTGGACCCATTGTTAATATTCAAACCTCACTATGTGAGAGTTACAATATCAGTTATATATTTTGCCTTAACGGCATATGTAATTTATGTTTTTAATAAAGAGATGATTACTTTGTATGTAATAATATCTCAATATGAGTAAATGATAAATACTAGAATTAAGAAGTCTTACTTATCATAAATTGTTAAATATATTTATATGACATTTATCAATGTATGAAGCCAAAAATTGGACAATTATTATAACATTCAATTGTCTTTTAATTTCTAAAGTAAATAGCTATTTAGTGGCATAGTTGATCGAGGAATAATTAAATATATATTAATATATATTTAATTTGGCCTTCCGGTAAACTTGACATTAATTTGTTAAGATTGTAAAGCTTTTTTTAGAGGATGAAAGAGTATCATTATAAAAAGGTAATTTAAGGTTTAAAATCGAACATCAGGAAAAGAGAAACTAGATAGGAAGGTAATTAGATGAAAAGATCCATTAGGCATATTAAGGGATAAGTACATGTAGAATGCTGAAATAGTTACATTTCAGCATAACGAATGTACTCATCTCATAATGATCCTAATTAACCTTAGAACTTAGCCATTTTGACGTAGGCAATGGCTTTACCTATTATCCTCGAATCGACAAGGGCAATTTTGCAGAGAAATACCAAAATTTCTGTTTTGGTGTCAGAATTCATAACGCAAAAATGGTCTAAAACTCCCTTTTGAAAACCAGTTCTTTAGAACTTAGCCATTTTCATCCTTTTTGGAAAAGGCACACTTTTTCTTGTGTCAAATGACAATGTGTGCCCGTTTAAAAACCTTTGGCATAGGAAATGACATGTCAACGTTATTAAACATGCACCTAAAATATGCGCTAAGGTGCTAAAATTATCATGTCAACACCAAAAAATGTGCACTTAAGGCACTGGAAGAGTGGTGTTGACATCAATGAAGCTGTGCTAAGGTGCCCTTTTTGTCATGTCGACACTCTCAAAGCTGCGCCAAAGAAAGTTGGTGAAATAATTAATGCCAAATTTTCTATAAATAGGCTACACACCTGTCATTTTCACAAATTGAAAATTGTGAAAAGTATTTCTCTACACTGTCAGCTATCCTTGTCACCCCCGCATGCCATTTTTTGAGCTTGTGGACCCCAACGTCATCCTTCATCCTTTATAAAACCGGGTAAGTGGCTTATCATTCTTGTTATTATTTGGGTTTTGTTTTTTGGTTATTGTTAGGTTTTAGGGTTGTTATAAACTAAAAGGTTAAATCTAAAAATGAAAAACCTAACAATCCATAAAATCATCTGAAAACCCTTTTCCTCTCCTTCCAGATCTGCAAATCTGAAGGCCCCTGCCTCTGAAAAAACCTAAGGCCTTTTCCCTGCTTATTATCTTGTTGCAAAAACCTCTCTTTACCATTTGAAGAAACCAAAAAAGAGAGAAGAAATCTAGTAAATTGCAAAGAAATCACTAAAACTTCAGCACACTATTTTTACATGTTGCAACCCCCATGCTTGCACCTTGGCACACTATCCTCCTTGCTCAAATATATCCTAAACCCATGCTGCCCAGTATAATAACACTTAGCAAATTTTGTAAGGGCAGCAGCGCATCCTACACAACATCAACATTAGATGTTGTGTGCTCCAAATCCGCCAAGCATTTTTTTTTGGCGCATTGATTTCCTTTGCAACATATTCCAAAATTGTGCCTTGGGTGCACTTAAAAGCCATGCAACACCATCCTTTTCAGCCCCCACTAAAGCAAATTTCCTAAGGCGCAGCACATATTCCTTGACATCAACATGGCATGTTGTATGTTGTAAACCCGCCCCGCACTTTTCCCTTGGCGCTGCCTTCTGTCATGCAACACTCTCAAAAGTGTGCCCTTTATAACCTTGGCGCAACTTTTCTCCTATCAACACTGGCACACCTTTTTCCATGTCACATCCTCAAAAGTGTGCCCAACCTTTTTAAGCCTCTGCAACATGCTATGAACTTGCGCCTTGCACCCTAAGCCTTATAATTGCTCATTCTTCTTTCTACAAGCTTTCATTATGAATAACATGATGGTTGACATGGCTCTTCTATGTTGGACCTCCTTGATTCTCCTTGCAGAACAACAACAACCATCCTCGAGCTCACACATGTCTTCATCAAGCAAAAAAAAGCCAACAAAGTCTAAAGGAAAAGCAAAGTTGATAGAACAAGAGATGAAGTACAAATATCAAAAGTCAGATGCCTGACTCATACGCAGAGAGTGATCTCGACATCAGAGACTCTGAGCTTGGGCATATTGATATGGATGACTTCTGGGCAAGAACCAACCAGGTAACTAGTGGCCCATGGATGAACAAACTAGTGGGCAGTGGATTGCACTTTGCAGCTGGGCTACCAGTAAGTGTGTAGAACAATGAATTTATCATGTTGGTTTCTCGTTGCTATAACAAGGACACTAGATGTGTCAAAGATAAGGAAGGAAAGATGATCATCGACCTCACAACTCATCACTTTGAAATAACCCTGGGCATTCCTCATCATAGAAATATGTCACCATAAGTCTAAGACTGCAAGAAGGCATGGGATGACAAATGAGGAAAAATGCATGCAAATGATGAATGAGCTCTATCTTAAGAAAAAAAAGTCGGTGAGCAAGATGGCCATAGACCATCCACCGCAGTGACTTCAATGAGGAACTGAGTGATACAATCACCTTCCTAAATAGAGTATTTGGGCTTCCTGATGCCCATTATTTCCATAAATGGATGTTGAGGTACTTAGAGACCATGAGCAAGAATGTGCCTGATCAACATTTTGGCTGGGGAGAAATCATCAATGACACCATCTCCCAGCAGCTTCAATAGGTCCTCACAACTGGGAAGTTCTATATGAATTCCTACGTTGTATACGCTGCAACAGCATCAACAAGAGATTTCATAGGCCTAGCTCAGAAAGGGGTATGGCCCCAGGTCAAAATATATGAATACTACCCAGAGCTAAGGCTCGAGAACAACATCCCCCAGTTCTCAAAAATCAATGATGCCTTCTTCTATGAGGTGATCTACCTTTGCTAAGGCCAAATATGAGACATGGTCAAACCAGCCCGAGTGTGATTGCTGCCATAAAGAAATGGGGAGCATTGTTCACACAGTTCCCCACATTCACATATCTCAGGGCGGTGAATTTTGAAGGTGAACCAACAAAGCTACCAAGGTATGCAGGGCCCAAGCTGATCTCTCTTGGAGTTGTCAAGGCAACTAATCACATACCATGAGAGGTGCATGAAGAGAAAGAAAGGAGGAACTCCATTCCCCCTTACAGTTGGCCGATACACCTACACCACACTTGCCAAAGCATGGAAATGTATGCCGAGCTTGAATTGCTGAATCTAAAGCACAACTTCCTAGAAGGCCCACCTTCGATTGCCGGAGTTTCCTCCCAAAGGAAAAAATTGATCCCATCCATGTTCCTGAGATCGAGGACATCTACATCGACCTACACATGAAATAGATATCAGGTGAAAGGATCACTCCCGATGGCTCTGGCAGAGAGATCATCCATTATGGCGTAGCCATCATTCCAAAAGGATTCCAAGAGCCTGATCAAGAAATTGATCAAGTTTACCTTGACACGATGGGGACGATTGGCCATTCATAGAGATCGATAGAGCCAAAGGCACCAAAGACCATTCAAGAAAGGGTCAAACCCATGTTGCAAGGCACCAAACATTGGTGCAAATAAAATGGTCTCACCTACCTCGGAGTAGATTTCACTACTTCTCCTTCTAGGTAGAGCACCTCCAAGAATGGCCAGCCCAAGTGCCGAAAGGAAAAGGAAAGGATAAGGAGGGAGAACCAAGAAAACAAGAAGAAACTCCTCAAAGCCCTCCTACTACTTCTGAGAAGCAAGTGGTCGACCTGGTGTCTCCAGGTAAAGAAGAAGAGACCACCAAAGTTTCAATGGATACATCCACTCAGGATGTTATCACAACTACAACTACTAAGGTACCCACCATTCCTTCTTCCACTCCTTCTCCTCCCCCTGTCATTCAAGCATCTATTCCTATGGATGTGTCTTCTCTCTCTCCTTCCTTCCCTTCCATCTCCCACCTCTTCCATCTTCTCCTCTCTCACGGATCTATCACCTAGTGTTCCCTCCATCCCATTACAGATCCCTTCCACCTCCATGTCCTTTTCTTCCCCTGTAGTAACTCCAGGCCCCACAAGCAGCAGCATGCATTGGACTCCTTGTCGATGCCACCACCAAGTGTCTCAACGTTCTTCCCTATGGCCTCTTCAGTTGCTTCCCCTTTCACCCCCATTTCTTCTTCCATTCCCTCTACTCCCTCTCCCATAAGTCCAAGTTAGATTTCTGACCATCTGGGTCAACACAAGAGAAAGGTTCCCATCACACCCATGGACTTCTCCATCATTCCAAGAAGGGACCCAAGAAGCAAAAAGCTATAACTCACTTCTCTAAGAGCACTTCGGGGGAGAGAGTCATGGAGATTGCATATCCAGATCCCACCAAAGAAAAGAAAGATCTATCTCCTATAGACTTTACAGAGACTCAAGTCACGATGGGAACCTCATCTAAAAGCCTACAAGGAGAGGCCTTATCTCAGTAGAGATGCTTTCGTAAAAAGCTTCAAGAAGAAAAAGGAGAAGAGAATACTCAAGGAACAAAATAAACATCTCTCCAAGCATTGCAGAGAATGGGCAAATGCTCCTCCTATGACTCGCACCAAAACCTATCAAGTTCTCAATCAGATAAGATAAATGAATATGCTAAGATTGGTGAACAAGGCATGGCAAGTATCCTCCTGATAGAGTGAATCCTCAGAGATAGTGAGGAAATGATCAAGAAATTCACAGGTGCTCTACCAGGATATAGATCAAGAAAATAAGGAGCTACAAGCAGTAGTAGTTTCCCTCTCTGAGGAGTTGACAATGCCAGGTTGCAACATGAAACATTCCAAGCAATGGCTAACTACTTCACTGATGACCTATTAAAGGTCGGTGTCATCGATCACCCGCGAGCACATAATAAAGCTCTCATCACTTTAGATTATCGGGTTGATCAAATGGAATATATCCTGAGAGGATAGATAAAATCAAGGATGAAGCCCTGATGCAAAATACAACATGGAGCAGATATAGTTACAAAAAATGTCTCTAGGGGATGCTCAGTGAATCATTCACCTTGAGGGAAGTAGATGATACATTCCAGCGCTTCAAGGCTATCATCACCCAAGGTTTGGCACCAGAGGTCACTTTTGACCGAGAATCAATCAATAACCTTCTAGCTTGCCATGATTTCATTGGATTCTTGATCGCATGCGAGGAATACACCGGTTACCTGACAAGCTCAAGAATGAAAAAGAAACTTGCAAAGTCATTGGTGACCATTTCAAGGGTCCAGATCATAATCAACTTCAGACAATGATCAACAAGTTTATGGAATACCGAGCTCAGTGTCACATCACCTCTCCTGATCAGAAGCAAGACACTCCGTTTAAGCAAAGAGATGATGAGGAGTAGTTTCTCCTCTTGTGTACGCTTTGATCATTTTTGTAAAAATATTTAAAAAGTATGTTGGCATTTATGATGACATCATCCATGTTGCATCATGGGATGTTGCCATCCAAAAACTTGCCCAAAGTCAACTTTTGACTTTTTAGATATTTTGTAAATATTTGTAAGATATTTTGTAAGTAGTTGGTTTTTTTTTCTTCTTTCTCTCTCTTCTCTTCTATAAATACTGGAATACTTGTTGTATTCCAGTGGACATTTTTTTATGAAAAAAGAAGTGAGGAGAGAAAGACTTTGTGCTTCCTTGTAATAGAAGAAATATTAATATATATGTTCGTAGACTTTGTGCTCAATATATGTGTTATTTGCATCGATCTTTCTTAAGTTAGATCTATGTTTTTATTCTATTGGATTCATTCTTATTATCATATGTTCATCAAGATTGCTTTTTTTGTTTATGCAAGTAAGTTTGGCTCTTTTTACTACCACCCAAAGCATAAACCTTCCGACCTTTCTCATCTTTGGAATTCATTTCTTTTCTTCCTTCGATCTACCCTCCTCCATTCCTTCCTCCTACACCTTTCTATTTCGTATTGAACTACCTCTACTGGGATGAGATCCCAAACCCCCTAAAGTTAGAATAGTGTAGATTTGCACAGATTCCTACTTGATAGAATAGCAATAAACCAGTTTCTTTTTGTTCTCAAAGAGGGGCTATGCCCTCACACACTTGGCCTATTTCCCATGACTGACTAACCGACCGATATTTTTCAAACCAACAGTTTTTGGTGACTCTACTGGGATCAAACTAAGGAAATAATTAAAAACTATAAAAATCACTACCAGATTGCAAATTTTAACTCTTTGTTAAAAATTAAAATTTTTAGAAGTGATCAAAACTAAAAATTTCCTTATACAAATCCATAGATCTGGACCAGATAGAGCTTTTAGTTCACTGAGTTTTTACAAAAACTTGTATATTTCCGTAGATCTGAGATTCTGATATTTCATATATATTTTCAAAACCTTGCAAAATTCAAGTCAAAGATCCAAAATCAGCTTTCTAAATTAACCCACTTTTTATCCTTATTAATCTTTGTTAGAAAACCACAATCGGTTGTTATTAAAAAGAGGATAAAATTTAAATATTAAAAAGTACATGCTGCTGATTTTTGCCAGAAAAAATCAGAAAATCAGCAAGTACAAACAAAAAGATTGTTGTAAATCTACTCTTAATTGTTGCAGATCTGAATGGCTACACTGGCGGGTGAACAATTTACTCATGGTAGAAGAGCTCATGGAGAAGTTGATCCAATATTTGATCTACTTCAAAGGCACAATTTCAGTATCACTCCAACATGATTCACATCACTAAGTTCAATGGATCGATCAACAAGAAGTGCCTCACCTCCACGAAGGAGCCGATTTCACAAGGTGCCTCGACATCAATTTGCAGTGCTCTTTTTCTAAGTGGAACCACACTCCCTACTCATGTTCTTTTCCCACTTTTCAAATGGCAATAAATCTACCTATACCATGGGGAAATGCCATGGGTCCTCTAGCACTGCCACATCCAGTACACCCCCTCCCTCATGGAAATCACAAGAATTTCCCAAAATTTGATGGGAGTGGAAATCAAAGCACAGACACGCATATAGCTACATTTATTATGTCATGCAGTATTCTGATGTGACTCATGAAGACGTGTCTGTACGTCTCTTTCTTGAGACCTTGCAAGGGCCTAGCATCAGAATGGTTCCAACATTTACCAGCCGGATCCATCACCAGTTGGGCCACATTACGGACTACATTTGAAGATAGGTATAAAGCCTTCAGAAGACACATTCACATTATTGTCATGAATCACTCACATGAAGAAGGAGGCCAATGAAACCATGCATGATTTTATCACCCGATTCAATTCACTAATCAACCATGTGCCACCTGCCATGTTGCCAACATTAGAGAATCAAAAGTGTTTCTTTGTGAACGCAATGAGTTCGAGAGTAAGTTTCTTACTTTTACAAGAACAAATACCCACCTTGGTTCTTGCTCAAGCTATGGCCATTCGGATAGAAGACAACCTTCTTATATCTGGTGAGTTAAGATGAGAGCCATCAAAATCAAAGGCTTCAACTTCTTCTCAAGCTACCTCATCAGATCCAACATTCCAAAGATGGCAAATGACTTGCTCTCATTAAAGAAGCAATTGGCTCAAACATCATCTACTACTCCATACCGGATATCCCACGAGGAACTTCACTCCCAACAACACCCCCAAAGGCCACATGCTTTTCCTACTACTTCTCCAAGGTTAGCAATTGAAGCCCCTCCGTTAATGCTTTGGTTGAAATCAAGAAGATGATACAAATTACGAAGAACCTTTGTCGCAAGGCGAAGATGATCAAGATGTCGTGAACCGACTGACTGACTCTACTATCGGGTATATGGAATTTGAAGATGAGGAATCTGATGAAGAAGAGGGTACCCAAGGGTATGCGAGTGGACAATCATACATGCAGTTTTCACTCACTCACAAGGAAAAGAAGCAAAGGTTGCTGCTGAAAAACAAAAGGAAAAGGTCATGGTAACTCCACCACCAACGATCGCTAAAAGAGGTAATCCCCTTCCTACTCAACCTCCTGTTAAACCTTTTGTAAAGAAATATTTTCCTCCTATTTCTCCTCCAAATCAGCCTTCCTCCAATTCCATAAAGACCAGTAATCCTCCTCCACAAACATGTGAAATGAAGGACTCATTCCTTCATTAGCACAACCCTTGGTCACATTCGATATAATTGATCATGCTAAAAAGACCAAGATCCAAATGTCTGAGGTTGAATACCTTCAGCCAACCCAACCTAGAGCAGCTTGTAAGATTAACTAAGTATATCCAAAGCTAGGCTACCATCCCTTCCTCCCATTTCCCCAAAAGGAATTCTTCCCACTCCTCCTACATCTCACGTAAACGTTGCCTCGACTTCTGCGTGGGAAAATTGAACCTTTTTACCTATCTCTCCTGATCATCAATGGTCATAAACTAAGTAACTATATAATTGATTCTGGAGCTTCTGATAATGTTATGCCAACAAAGGTCACCCATGCTTTGGGCCTCACACTTACTAAACCTTTTGGCAGATGCTACTCCATGGAAACCAAGCAAGTACCATTGATTGGTCAGATCAAGGATGCACAGTTTGCATTCGCAGCATTTCCTGAGAAAAGGGTAAAAATGACTATTCTCGTAGCTGATATTCCAAAGAACATATACGGATATTGCTAGGGAGGAGCTTCTGTAAAGAAGTTGGTGGGGAAATTCATATGGACTGGTCCAAAGCCAGGATTCCTATCAAAGGAGTGATGCAGACATTGGAACCAGAATCACAAAAGAAATATCTAGTCACCAACTCTGATGACCCCAAGGCTCAGATTCTTTTCAAATCATCAGGGATGGGAAATACTTCTTGTCCACCGACTCAGATAAAATGGATGTTCTCATCCAAAAAGAGGATCTCAACAAAGTATGGACATTATAGTTTGATGGCAGTTGTGCAACAAGTGGATGTGCGGTGTTGGGCTGTTCTAATATCTCCTGAAGAGGAGATTTTCCCTTTTTCTTTCAAGTTGCAGTTCTTCAATACAAATAATACTACCGAGTATGAATCCTTGTTACTTGGCATGCAAGCTGCAAAAGAGAAAGGAATCAAGAATCTAAAAGTACAAGGTGATGCTGAGCTAATTGTCAATCAAGTAAAAGGGATATATCAAGTAAAGAATGACCGGCTCAGACACTACCGCAATGCGGTATGGGATAACATCAAGGAGTTTGATGCTTTCTCAATCAAAGCAGTTCCGCGAGCTCAAAATGACATGGCTGATTCATTGGCATCTCAACCTCTCTCATGCTCCCTCACCCAGGGTTAAAAATAAATACATATACCATTGAGGTGGTTTTCACCCAAGTGTGCCAGATAATTCACAACACTGGCAAGTGTTCAATGATGACAACCAACTTATCACTTTTTTAGAGAAAGCTGACAATTTCAAAGAACTTCATTTCGATGGATCAACTTCTGTGTGTCGTGAGTCTCTCACCGTCAAGCACATGAATCTGAAAAAGAAATAATGATACAACTCAAAGGAAATAAGATTCTGAAAGGTTTGGTTTCCTTAGAATGATTATTTGATAATCATGACCATTTTGTTAAGAAAAAGTGACAGATGATCCTTCCTCTTCTCCGAAACTGAATCTGTCAATCTGGGTACTACGGAACATCCTCATTCCGTGAACATCGGGAAGTGTTGTACGCCCGAAGGAAAAATGAAAATTTGTTAAGTTGCTGAAAAAGTACATGGATGTATTAGCATGGTCTTATGCTGATCTCAAGTCTTTCAAGCCAAAGGACATTCAACATGACATCCCGCTCAAGGATGATGTCAAGCCTTTTCATCAAAAGCAAAGGCATTACAACCCCAAAATCTCAGGTACCATCCAGGCTGAAATTCAAAATGTTGATGCAAGAATTATTTTTCCAATTCATCACAGTACCTGGGTTACAAATATTGTGCCTGTGTGAAGAAGAATGGCGAGATACGCATATGCGTAGACTTTCACAACTTGAACCAGTCATCCTTAAAGGATAACTATCCACTACCGATAATGGATCAAGTGCTACAGGTAGTAACCGGTTCAGAAATGTTGTCTATGCTTGATGGTTTTTTAGGTTACAATCAAATTCAAGTCACGCCTGAAGATCAGTTCAAAACAACATTCACCACCCCTTGGGGTACCTTCACCTACAACAGAATGTCATTCGGTTTGATCAACGCCGGTGCCACCTTCCAATGAGCAATGGACTTTGCATTCAAAGGTATGATGGGAAAAGGTCATCGTAGTTTACCTAGATGACCTGACCATGTTCTCCAAGAAATGAAGTGATCACTGCGATCATTTAGAACAAGTCTTGATCAGATGCCGAGAGCACGGGATTTCACTAAATCCCAAGAAGTCAGTTTTTGGGGTCACCAAGGAAAGCTGACTAGGACATGTCATCAAGCAGAGAGAAGGAACTAAGATAGATGTCAAAAGAGTCAAGGCTATTCAGAGCCTTACTTTTCCTACAAGCAAGACTGGTGTTCACTCTTTCTTCGGAAAGGTAAATTTTCTTAGACGCTTTGTTCCTGATTTTGCTGAGAAGACTCATCATATATCTAATATGATGAAAGGGTCCCAAACATTCCAATGGAGTGAGGAAGGCAAGGCATCATTCAAAGACATAAAACCTCCATCACTCATGCTCCTATTCTGGTGTGTCCCTGACTTCAACAAAGACTTCATCATGTATAGTTATGCATCTCGCATGCATACTGTATCAGCTATATCTTGATGCAAAAGAACTCCGAGGATATTGAATCCCCGATTGCTTTCATGAGCTCTCCTCTTAAGCCTCATGAACTAAAATGTCACAATTGGAAAAGCATGCCTTTTCCATGGTAAAAGTAGTCAAAAATTTCGCTACTACATTCTAAATTCTCATACAAGAGTGTGTTGGTTCCAGACACGGTTATTAAGTCTATCCTGACTCAACAGAGTTAGGAGCTTACGAGGGAATTGGATCACAAAGGTCCAAGAATATGATCTAGACATCAGACCAACCAAGTTGGTAAGAGGTAAAGGCCTGTGTCAGCTAATGGCTGAAAATAAAGACTCGAGGTACCTAAAGAGAAAGTTGATCACTCACGTTGATGGAGAACAAAATGAACTAGAGAAAGTGGATTCTTTACCCATGGTTCTGTTTGTCACAACCAATGATGAATGGTATTCTAACATCACATTCTTTCTCACCTATGGAGAGTGCCCAACTCACCTAACCACTAAGGAAAAGTGAGCGGTAAAGCTCAGAGCCGCAAGATATGTCATATGGGATGATGGATTGTACAAACGTGGAATTGACGGCATTTTTTCTACGATGTGTTGATAAGCCGCAACAGATAAAATTGTTAAAGAGTTTTCATGACTCATCCTATGGTGGTCACTTCTCCTCATCCATGATAACACATAAAATCATTCGGCCAGCCAGTACTATTGGCCGACGCTATTTTTCAGATGCAACCACCGGTAGTAGCAAAATGTGAACTTTGCCAACAGTTTGTTGGCAAACCAAAGCTTGGTTGCATTTTCCCTCAGCCCGCTATCATCGATGAACCATTCAGAAAAATGGGGAATTGATTTCATTAGAGCACTCAATCCTCAATCGAGTGCTGGGACATAGTTACATCCTAACAGCAATGGATTACTTCACGAAATGGGTGGAGGCCATACCTGTCAAGCATGCCACTTCAAAGTTGTTTCAGAACTTCATCAAGGAAAATATTATTGTGAGATTTGGCATTCCACACAAAATCATTGCTGATAAACACTTCCAACTTCTCTTCATGGGAAGTAATTGGTTTTTGTTATGGATATGGAATAACCTTGGCTCATGCTTCTGATTATTATCCTCAAGGAAATGGTCAGGCAGAATCCAACAACAAGAACCTGGTAACTATCATACGGAAGCTAGTTGATGAAAACCAATGGTCCTGCACAAATCATCAGACGATGCTTTTTGTGGGTGGATCGTATCACCCAAAGAGATCTCTCAAAGCATGTCACCTTTCCAAGTGTTGTATGGGATCGATGCTGAAATCCCTATCTCCACAAACTTCCTACTCTGCACTTGCTCTCGAATCAAGATGAAACTTTTCAGAATTCTCTTGAAAAGAGGATTATGTACCTGATGGAACTTGAAGAAAAGTGAGTGAAAGTGGTCGACAAGATCACTGAACATCATAATCAAGTTAAGAGGTTGTTCGACAAGAAAGCTAGGCAGAGAGATTTCCAAGTGGGAGATCTTGTTCTTCTATGGGACAAACGAAGAGAACCAAAGGTATGCATGGAAAGTTTGACTCTCTTTGGAGAGGGCCATACAAGATCAAGTAACTCAATGGAGAGAATAGTTTCTATCTCTCATATCTAGATGGAACCGAGCTCCCACTTCCCTATAGTGGGCAACACCTAAAGATCTTCAGGAAGTAGAGCTTGCTCTCTCTATTTGTACTTTTTTTTTCATGTGTTTTGTTTTTTGTTTTGTTTTGCTTCCTATTTGTTGTGTGTTCCCTTCCTTCCCTTTTTGGTCACCCTTGTTTTTGACTCTCTATAACCCAATGGATAGGCACATGAAATCTAGGATTCTCTACCCTTAAGTTTCACTTAAAGATAGTCCCCAGAAAGAGCCAGTTGTTATCCTATAAAATTGACAAGGGCAATTTTGTAGGTAACCATACCAAAATTTCTGTTTTGGTCCCCTGAAGAAGTCTGATAACGTTCAAAATGGCCTAAAACTCCCTTTCAAAATCAAGTTTTTTAGAACTTAGCCATTTTTAGCTTTTTTTTGACTCGCAAGAAATGTTGTGGTCAACATTCAAAAATGTGCCCCTTTGAAAACCTTTTGCACGAATGACATGTCAACATCAAATGTGTGCACCCTTTGAAAACCTGTCAACATCAAAATTGCACCCCTAAGGCAAAAAAGACATGTCAACATCATTAAACATGCATGCCTAAAATGTAAATTGCTCCTAAAGGCGCTAAAAGTATCATGTCAATCAACATACATAAAAATGTGCACTTTCCCTTTGGCACTAAAATTATGTGTTGACATCAAAAATGCACTTAAAGGTGCTAAAAAGTTTATGTCAACACTAATTAAAATTGCGCTAAGGCACATTTAAACCCGTGTCGACACTCTCTAAATGTGCGCCAAAGAAAGTTGGTGAAATAATAAATGCCAAATTTTCTATAAATAGGTGCTCAACACCTGTCATTTTCACGAATTGAAAATTGTGAAAAGTATTTCTCTCTCGCCTCTACACTATCCTCCTCACCCCCACGTGTCATTTTTTTGAGCTTTGTGGACCCCAACGTCATCCTTCATCCTTTATAAAACCGGGTAAGTGGCTTCTATCATCCTTGTTGTTGTTATGGTTTTTGTTTTTGGTTATGTTAGGTTTTAGGGTTGTTATAAAACTAAAAGGTTAAATCTAAAAATGAAAAACCTAACAATCCATAACCAACCTAAAACCCTTTTTCCTCTCCTTCCAGATCTATAAATCTGAAGGCCCCTGCCTCTGAAAAAAACCTAAGGCCTTTTTCCTACTTATTATCTTGTTAAAAACCTCTCTTTATTTTGAAAAAAACCAAAAGAGAGAGAAGAAATCTAAGAAATTGCAAAAAATCACTAAAAACCTCGCACACTATTTTTTATGTTACAACCCCACACACACCTTGCCTTGCACACTATCCTCCTTCTCTAAACATATCCCTAACCCGCCCCAAATAAATAACACTTAGCAAAATTTTTGTAAGGGCGCAGCACATCCTACACAACATCAACATTGGATGTTGTGTGCTTCAAATCCACGCCAAGCACTTTTTCCTTTGGCGCATTGATTTCCTTTGCAACATATTCCAAAATTGCACCTTGGGCACTTAAAAGCCATGCAACACCATCCTTTTCAGCACCCCACTAAAGAAAATTTCCTAAGGCATGCAGGTGCATTCCTTGACATCAACATGGCATGTTGTATGTTGTAAACCCGCGCCCTACGCTTTTCCTTTGGCGCTACCTTCTTCATCATGCAACACTCTCCAAAAGTGTGCCCTTTATAACCCTTTGGCACAAATTTTCTCCTATCAACACTGGCACACCTTTTTCCATGTCAACATCCTCAAAAGTGCACCCAACCTTTTTAAGCCTCTAGCAGCATGTTGTGAACTTGCGCCTTGCGCCTAAGCCTTATAATTGCTCATTCTTCTTTCTACAAGCTTTCATTATGAATAACATGATGGTTGACATGGCTCTTCTATGTTGACCTCCTTGATTCTCCTTACAAACAACAACAACATCCTCGAGCTCACACATGTCTTCATCAAGCAAAAACCAACAAAGTCTAAAGGAAAAGCAAAGTTGATAAGAACAAGAGATGAAGTACAAATATCAAAAAATTAAGATGCCTAACTCATATGCAGAGAGTGATCTCGACATCAGAGACTCCGAGCTTGGGCATATTGATATGGAAGACTTCTGGGTGAGAACCAACCAGGCAACTAGTGGCCCATGGATGAACAAACTAGTGGGCAATGGATTGCACTTTGCAGTGGGCTGCCAAGTAAGTGCTGTGAACAATGAATTTATCATGTTGGTTGCCCGTTGCTATAACAAGGACACTAGATGTGTCAAGATAAGGAAGGAAAGATGATCATCGACCTAACACACTCATCATCATTTTGAAATAACCCTGGGCATTCCTCATCACAGGCAATATGTCGCCATAAGTCTAGAAGACTGCAAGAAGGCATGGGATGACAATGAGGACAAATGCATGCAAATGATGAATGAGCTCTATCTTAAGAACAAAAATCCGGTGAGCAGATGGCCACAGACCATCCACCGCAGTGACTTCAATGAGGAACTGAGTGATACAATCACCTTCCTTAATAGAGTATTTGGGCTTCCTGATGCCCATTATTTCCATAAATGGATGCTGAGGTACTTAGAGACCATGAGCAAGAATGTGCCTATCAACATTTTTTTGGCTAGGAGAAATCATCACACATCTCATCTCCAAAGAAATTTCAATAGTCCTCACAACTAGGGAAGTTCTATATGAATTCCTACGTTGTATACGCTGCAGCATCAATGAGAGATTTTACAGGCCTAGCTCGAAATGGGGTATGGCCCCAAGTCAAAATATATGAATACTACCCAGAGCTAAGGCTCGAGAACAACATCCCCCAGTTCTCAAAAATCAATGACACCTTCTTCTATGAGGTGATCTACCTATTGAGGCCAAATATGAGACATGGTCGAACCAGCCCGAGTGTGATCACTATCACAAAGAAATGGGGAGCATTGTTCACACAGTTCCCCACATTCACATATCTCAGGGCAAGTGAATTTTGAGGTGAACCGACAAAGCTACCAAGGTATGCAGGGCCCAAGCTGATTCTCTTGAGTTTCAAGGCAACTAATCACATACCATGAGAAGTGCATGAAGAGAAAGAAAGGAGGAACTCCATTCCCCTTACAGTTATACACCTGCACCACACTTGCCAAAGCATGGGAAATGTATGCTGAGCTTGAATTGCTGAATCTAAAGCACAACTTCCCAACAAGGCCCACCTTCGATTGTCAGAGTTACCTCCCAAAGGAAAAAATTGATCCCATCCATGTTCCTGAGATCGAGGACATCTACATCGACCTGACACATGAAATAGATATCAGTGAAAGGATCACTCCCAATGGCTCTGGAGAGAGATCATCCATTATGGCATAGCCATCATTCCAAAGGGATTCCAAGAGACTGATCAAGAAATTGATCAAGTTTACCTTGACACAGATGGGGATGATTGGCCATTCATAGAGATCGACAGAGCCAAGGCACCAAAGACCATTCAAGAAAGGGTTAAGCACCCATGTTGCAACGCACCGAAACATTGGTGCAAATAGAATGGTCTCACCTACCTCGGAGTAGATTTCACTACTTCTCCTTCAGGTAGAGCACCTCCAAGGCCATGGCCCAAGTGCCGAAAGGAAAAGGAAAGGATAAGGAGGGAGAACCAAGAAAACAAGAAGAAACTCCTCAAAGCCCTCCTACTACTTCTGAGAAGTAAGTGGTCGACCTGGTGTCTCCAGTAAAGAAGAAGAGACCACCAAAGTTTCAATGGATACATCCACTCAGGATGTTATCACAACTACAACTACTGAGGTACCCACCATTCCTTCTTCCGCTCCTTCTCCTCCCCTATCATTGAAGCATCTATTCCTATGGATGTGTCTTCTTCTCTCCCTTCCTCCCTTCCATCTCCCACCTCTTCCATCTTCTCCTCTCTCGCGGATCTGTCACCCAGTGTTCCCTCCATCCCATTACAGATCCCTTCCACCTCCATGTCCTTTTCTTCCCTCAGTAGTAACTCCAGGCCCCACAAGCAGCAGCAATGTTGGACTCCTTGTCGATGCCACCACCAAGTGTCTCAACGTTCTTCCCTACGGCCTCTTCAGTTGCTTCCCCTTTCACCCCGTTTCTTCTTCCATTCCCTCTACTCCCTCTCCCATAAGTCCAAGCTAGATTTCTGACCATCTGGGTCAACACAAGAGAAAGGTTCCCATCACACCCATGGACTTCTCTCATCATTCCGAAGAAGGGACCCAAGAAGCAAAAAGCTATAACTCACTTCTCTAAGAGTGTTTCGGGAGAGAGAGTCATGGAGATTGCATATCCGATCCCACCAAAGAAAAGAAAGATCTGTCTCCTATAGACTTCACAGTGACTCAAGTCACGATGGGAACCTCATCTCGAAAGCCTACAAGGAGAGGCCTTATCTGTAGTAGATGCCTCTGTAAAAAAGCTTCAAGAAGCAAAAGAGGAGAAGAGAATACTCAAGGAACAAAACAAACATCTCCTCCAAGCATTGCAGAGAATGGGCAACGCTCCTCCTATGACTGCCACCGAACCTACTAAAGTTCTCAGTCAGGATAAGATAAATGAATATGCCAAGATTGGTGAACAAGGCATGGCAAGTATCCTCCTGGATAGAGTGAATCCTCGAGATAGTGAGGAAATGATCAAGAAATTCACAAGTGCTCTACCAGATATAGATCAGGCAAATAAGGAGCTACAAGCAGTAGCAGGATCCCTCTCCGAGGAGTTGACAATGCCAGATTGCAACATGAAACATTCCAAGCAATGGCTAATTGTTCTACCGATGACCTATTAAAGGTCGGTGTCATCGATCACCCACGGGCACATAACAAAGCTCTCTCATCATTAGATTATCGGGTTGATCAAATGGAATATATCCTGGAGAGGATAGATAAAATCAAGGATGAAGCCCTGGATGCAAAATACAACATGGAGCAGATAGTTACAAAGATGTCTCCAGGGATGCTCAATGAATCATTCACCTTGAGGGAAGCAGATGATACATCCAGCTCTTTAAGGCTATCAGTCACCCAAGGTTTGGCACCAGAGGTCACTTTTGACCGAGAATCAATCAATAACCTTCTGGCTTGCCATGATTTCATTGGATTCTTGATCGATGCATGCGAGAAGAATACGCCGGGGTTACCTGACAAGCTCAAGAATGAAAAAGAAACTTGTGAAGTCATTGGTGACCATTTCAAGGGTCCAGATCATAATCAACTTTAGATAATGATCAGCAAGTTTATGGAATACCGAGCTCAGTGTCACATCGCCTCTCCTGATCAGAAGCAAGACACTCCATTTAAGCAAAGAGATGATGAGGAGTAGTTTCTCCTCTTGTGTACGCTTTGATCATTTTTGTAAAAATATTTAAAAAGTATGTTGGCATTTATGATGACATCATCCATGTTGCATCATGGGATGTTGCCATCCAAAAACTTGCCCAAAGTCAACTTTTGACTTTTTAGATATTTTGATATTTTGTAAGATATTTTGTAAATAGTGGTTGGTTTGTTTTTGTCTTCTTTCCTCTTCTTCTATAAATACTGGAATACTTGTTGTATTCCAGGTGGACATTTTTTGTATGAAAAAGAAGTGAAGAGAGAAAGACTTTGTGCTTCTTGTAACAAAAGAAATATTAATATATATGTTCAAACTTTGTGCTCAATATATGTGTTATTTGCATCAGATCTTTCTTAAGTTAGATCTATGTTTTTATTCTATTGGATTCATTCCTATTATCATCATATGTTCATCAATATTGCTTTATTTTTTTATGCAAGTAAGTTTGGCTCTCATTTTACTACTACTACCCAAAGCATAAACCTTCTCGACCTTTCCATCTTGGAATTCATTTCTTTTCTTCCTTCAATCTATCCTCCTCTTCCTTCCTCTCCTACCTTTCATTCATGTTGAACTACCTCTACCGGGATGAGATCCCAAATGACTGCCTAACCGATAGATTTTCAAACCACTCTTCGCTTCATCTATAAATGTAAGAGCTTGGCTCATTGCAAATGTTGAACTTTAATAATTTTGAAGTGTAATTATAATCAAAAATAAATCAATACGTATGATATTCCCTTTTATCTATCTTCCTCCATTATCCCTTCTTTCTTACCTAAAATTCATGGATCATTTATCTTTTGTGATAAGAAACTTTGTGTTCTTATTGATATGATTTCTAGAAATTTGTGTCTATGGAATGATATCTTATGTTATGATTTTGTTCTATATCACTCTTACTCAAGACATCTATGGTTATACTCATATCTATATTTCATGAAAGTACTATTATATTATGCTCTTTCCTTTCTTCAGTTCTTCCATTCGTTTGTATTGATAATCTGTTTTGGTATAAAAGCATTTCAAGATGTCAGAGGTCTAGCCTTAAGATGAAAGTTGTAAATTTTTATATAAGCTTTGTTGCTTTCTTTCGATAAGGGAACCTCTCCCATAAAGAGGGGGACTTTTGTCCCTAACTAGTTTTGATTAAAGTACCATTTTAAAACCCAACAATTTTTGGTGACTCCACCGGGAAATTCTACTAGGGATTTTGTTTCAAACGTACCTCTTTCAAAAGAACAACTTCAAGATCATTTTTGATCCGGAGAATCTATGATATACACGTGGGAAGAAATATATCAAGGTTGAAGATTCTCATTTTCAACTTCTGGAGCAACAAAACTTATCTCTTCTTCCAGCAAGAAGGAATAGATGAACTCATTCTGCAAGCACACCTCCTATTAAAGACAGAAAATTCCAAGAACAACATTCCTCCAGAACAACTCAGCCCTAATCTTCTTACTCGATACTTGTTGGTGTTTCAATTCCCCTTCGCATAATCTTCCCACGATGGCAGCACCTCTTCCTTGGGGACAATGGATTGGGCCTCTTGCTCTTCATCAACCATTGCATGAGTTACCCGGGAGTAGTAGAAAGGTTTTCCTAAATTCGAGGTGATGGGAAGGTACACCCAGATGAATACATTGCATCCTTCATCATTGCATGTTGGATTGTTGGGATTGAGCATGAAGAAGTTTTTGTCAGGGCTCTTTGTAGAAACATTATAGGATAATGTTGCTAATTGGTTCCATCATCTTCCCAAGCTAGGTCAATTATTGATCGACCACCTTGACAACTCATTTTGAGCAACGTTTCAAACCCATCAAGATGTGCATGCTCTCTTGGATCAAATTTCTCATATCAAGAAGGAACCACATGCACCCATAAGAGAATTTTTGGCCAAATTCAACAAGCTCATTCATATAATTCCACAAAACACTTGTCTTGTAGATCAAATCCAAAAATCCTTCTTCCTCAATGCTCGATTACTCAAAGTAAACTATGCACTAAGGAGAGATAACCTTGCAACTTTGGATGTTGATCAACGTTTGGCTATCGAGGTTGAGGATGATTTAATCATGTCTAGTAAATTGAAAATAGAACCCTCCAATTCTAAAGCATCCTCATCTTCCTCTCCTAGAGCCAATTCAAATCGGTTTGTGCGAAATTAGCAAATGATCTCATTGACATAAAAAATTGGCTCAACATACTCCTTATCAAGATATTCCAAGAAGGAATTTTCATCCTAGGAACCACCTACCTCCTTCTTAGAATAAATTGGCTATCAAGGCCCACCTATCAAGGTTCCATTCAATAAAACTTGTGAAGTTCAAGAACTTGATGATGAGGAGTTTAATGAAGACTTTGAAGACCCAGAAGAAGAGGTTGATGAAGAACAGAGGAACTAGGTGGATCTCAAGTTCATTTCCTTACCACTAAAGGTATGGATGACGAAGATGAATATGATGAAAGAGTGGCAGAGATGAAGAGTGAGTCATATGTTGTTATGACTTGGGATAAAACAAAAATAAAAGAAAAAGTGATGCATCCTGCTAAGAAATCCAAGGAGTTTCCTATAACTATTCTAGTGGTTGCAAGAAGAGGAGCTCCTATTCCCACTGCCTCCACGCAAAAGGTGAGTAATGTTAATCCTCCTCCTTCTACCTCTATCTCCAAAACTTCTTTCCTTCAATTCCTAAAGTTGATAAATCAAAAGTTTCCTCCTGTTCCTAGTAGTGATGCCCCATCCACCTCTGGGTCTTTGATATCATTGATCACCTCAAAAAGACCAAAATCTAAATTTTAGAGGCGAGTTTTACCAAACTCATCCAAAATCCTTTTCTAAAATGGTAAAATTTTCAATTCCAAATCCAAAGCCTCATCCAATACTTCTAAAGGTATTTTTCCCAATCCCTCTCCTCACCTCAACCAAGCCTTATGGCATGAAATCACTTCCCCTAATGAGAAAATTGAACCATTCTATGTGACTCTCCTCATAGCCTGGCCATAAACTTAGTAATTGTGTTATACACTCAGAGCATAAGACAAAATGTAATTCCTAAAAAGTAGCTCATGCTTTGGGCTCGAATAAAACACGTGCCTTTGGTTCCTGCTATTCCATGGAGAGTAGAGAAGTGCCTTTGGTTGGAAGGATTAAAGATGCACAAGTAGTGTTCGCTTTTCCAGAGAAAATGGTCTTAACCACTATTTTGGTAGCTGATATTCCTCCCTCATATGGTATGTTGCTGAGTAGGAATTTCTGTAAAAAGGTAGGAGGTGAAATTCAGATGGATTGGTCACATGCCTTGATCCCGGTCAATGGAAAAATAAGAAAGTTGTTACTGAGAAAAAAAACCGAGTATATTGTGCAAAATACTGATGATCCAAAAGCACAAATACTCTACGAAGATTTAGGGCATGACAACTATATGATTATGTGAGAGGATGAGGCAAGTCTTCCTAAGGGAGTGATTCATGATCCCAATGGCATTTGGACTTTGGAGTTTTATGGAAGTTGTTATTCTTTGGTTTTGAGCTGGTGTGGTGTTAATCTCTCCGTAAGGGAAGATTCATCCATTTTCTTTCAAGCTTCATTTTGAAAATATAAATAATACAGCTGATTGAGTATGAGGCTCTCATCCTTGGGTTGTTCATGGCAAAAAAATAGGAGTAAAGAATCTTTGTGCTTGTGGTGATGCAGAGTTGATTATGAAATAAGTAAGGGATCTTTACCAAGTCAAGAATATGAGATTGAAACATTATTTTATTTTTTTGGGATTCCATTGAATTCCTTGATGCTTTCTCAATTGAAGTTGTGCCAAGAGAAAAGAATAATAGAGCTGATTCTCTAGTTTTCTTAGGATCTTTGTTGATTACTCATCCATATTTCTCTCAAGAGAAGTTTACCATTGAAATGATTCATAAGCCTAGTGTGCCATTGGATAATGCAAGCAATCGGAAGGTTTTCAATGATGATCAACACTTGCTCTCTTTCTTTGATCTTAAAGATAACTTCAATTAGTTATATTTTTGAAGGAAGTGAAACTCTACCTAGAGAATATGTGCCCTCTAATGAGGAAGATATCAAGGAAGAGATGGATCAGATGGTCGTATTAAGTTGAAGGGTAACAAGATTCCCAAAGGATTGGTGAGCCTAGAATATTTGTTTGACAAACATGATAGGTTCATCAAATCTTAAGCTTCTCAAGGGGCTCGAAAATCATTAAGTATGATAAGGTCAATATTGGAAGTAATGATGAACCCGGGGTGGTGAATATTGGAAAATGCTACACTCAAGAAGAGAAAAAGAAAGCAGTAAACCTATTTTAAAAGTATGTATGCCAATTTTCTTTCCTATTCATATGAAGATCTTAAGACTTTTCAACCAAAGGAGATGCAACACTATATCCCTTTGAGACCTAGGATCAAACCTTTCAAGCAAAAGCAAATTCAAGTATAATCCTAAGGTTGTTAATACTATTTTTCAAGAGATCCAGAAGTTACTAAAAACTAAGATTATTTTCCCTATACATCATTCAACTTGGATTGCCAACATTGTGCCTATCAGAAAAAGAATGGTGAGATTCGCATCTATGTAGATTTCAGAATTTGAATTAGGCCTCTCTAAAAGACAACTATCCACTCCCATGATGGATCAAGTTTTGCAAGATGTCTCGGGCTTTGAAATTTTATCTATGCTAGATGGATTCTCTGGATACAATCAAGTGGAAGTCAAGACCCCCGCATCAGCACAAGACTTGCTTTTACTACCCTTGGGGCCCCTTTCCTACAAGAGAATGCCATTTGGTCTTATCAATGTTAGTGCCACTTTTCGAGGGTAATGGATTTAGCTTTTGGCATCCTAAAGGAAAGTGTATTATTGTGTACCTTGATGATTTGACTATTTTTTCCAAAACAAGGGCAGATCATCTTCAACATCTGAAATAGTTCTTTAAAATGTAGAGAACATGATTTTCTCTCAATCCTAAAAGTTTGTCTTTTTGTTATCAAGGAAAATTCTTTTGGGGCATATTGTTTCCAAAGAAGGGATCAAGATAGATCCAAAAGAGTTCAAGAAATCTAGCAGATTCCTCTTCCCACAAGTAAAAAGGGTGTTCACTCTTTCTTTGGAAAGATAAATTTCATAAGGAGATTCATTCCAAATTTTGCAGAACTCGCTATGAGCATTGCTCAAATGATGAAAGGAAAGAAAACCTTTCATTGGTATTATGAAGGTAAGGAAACATTTGAATATATCAAGAAAGCCATTGCTAAAACTCCCATCTTAGCATGTCTTGATTTCAACAAGGATTTTATTATCTATTGCTATGCTACAGAGAGTACCTTGGCTGTTGTGCTAACTCGTAGAAATTATTAAGATCATGAACTTCCAATTACATTCATGAGCTAAGTTCTGAAATTTCATGAATTGAAATATACTATGATGGAGAAACATGCTTTTGTAGTGGTCAAAGCTGTCAATCAGTTTCATTTTTATATTCTTAATTCTCACTTTGTTGTGCTTATACCTGATACAACCATCAAGTCTATTCTTACACAACAAGAGTTTAGAACTAAGAGAGGCAATTGGGTAGCAAAAATTATGATATTATGACCTTGATATCAAGCCAACTAAGCTAGTTTGGGGTAAAGGCTTGTGTGAGCTTATTGCTGAAGGGGCTGATGAAGAATTGTCCACAAAAGTAGTTGATGTTCCTGTTGTTCTCTTCCTCAGTTCAACAGATGAGTGGTATGCTGATATTGCACATTTTCTTACTTATGGAGAGTGTCCATCCCATTTGAGTGCCAAGGAAAAGAGATATATTAAGCTAAGGTATGCACAATATGTATTATGGGAAAATTCTTTGTTCAAGCGAGGCATTGATGGAAGATTCCTTAAATGTGTGGACAAAGAGCAACAAAAGAATTTGTTTTCAGCTTTTCATGATCAAGCTTGTGGAGGGCATTTCTCTTCTGTTGTCATTGCCCATAAGATCCTTCGTGTAGGGTATTATTGGCATACATTGTTTAGAGATGCATAAAAATGGGTAGGTAAGTGTGAAGTATGTCATACTTTTGTTGGGAGACCTAAGTTGGTTGCTTTACTACTCTCAAACCAAGTAGTGATTGATGAGCCTTTTCAACAGTGGGGATTGGATTTCATTGGAACTCTTAACCCACCTTCCGTTGTTGGACATACTCATGTACTAACTACTACAAATTATTTCAAAAAGTGGGTAGAGGATATTCCAATCAAAAGCACTACTTCGAGGTGGTGTGTAATTTCATCAAGGAGAACATCTTGATAAGGTTTAGGGTACCAAATAAGATTGTGACTCGATAATGCTTCCAATTTTTCTTCTTCTCGAAATGATGGATTTCTGCTATGGTTATGGAATTTCCTTGTTCATTCTTTAGACTATTACCCCAAGGGAATGGACAAGCGTAAATCAACAAATAAGAATTTATTAATCATCGCTCGAAAGCTTGTCAATGACTCTCAAAGGAATTGGCACAAGAAGCTCTATGATTCTCTCTGGGAAAATAAAATTACACCCAAAAGAGCAATCAAGATGTCTCCATTCCAGGTGGTGTACAGTGTTGAAGCTCAACTTCCAGTAATATGGAATTTCCAGCCTTGCACTTAATGAAGGCTATTGAGGATTCAAGTTTCATCAGTTCCTTGGACAAGAGGATCATGTATCTTCAAAAGTTGGATGAAGATAGATGCAAGTTTTTGATAGGATCTTAGCTCATCAACTGAAGGTGAAAGCTTTGTTTGATAAGAAGGCTAGGCCTAGAGATTTTCAAGTGGGAGACATTGTTTTTCTATGGGACAAAAGACATGAACCTTGAGGAAGCCATGGTAAGTTTGATTCTCTTTGGCTTGGTCCTTTCAAAATCAGACACTTTGCTAGAGAAAATTATTTCTACTTGGATTATATGGATGGATCCTCTCTCCCACTTCCTTATAGTGGGAAATATTTGAAGTTGTTCAAGTCCTAGGTGATTAGGAAGTCCTTTTGTATATAACTATGTGTGTGTTTTTTTTTTGTCTTTCCTTTTTGGTTTGTTTCCCTTCCATGTGTGTTGTCTTCTGTATTGGTTTTACCTTTGACTCTATTTTCCCAATGGATAAGGCACTCGGTCTACTTTCCCGAGTTTTTATATGGTTCTTGATCTTGCCTCATTCCTTTGTCCCACCCAAGTCATCCCCAAAAAGAGCCAATTTGTTGTCTTCCTCAAAATTCCCCTCATTTATTTTAAGTCAAGTTTTCAAAATTTTGAGTTGGTGCCTTTGAGAGATGTTTGAGCAGAGTGAGAAGTATGGAGAGATAGAAAAAAATTGTGCTTTGAAGAAATTGGTGCTCATTTACAATCTCACCCTGTTAAAATCTTGCAGTCCGCATGGTTTGATAAAATTTATGTCTTCCCGTCTGGATGCTTGAAAATTGTTTCCTTCATTCAAATGAAATTGTCAAATCCTTTTTCTATGGCCATGGATCGCATCGAGCCTGGTATTGTTTACAATTCTTCTTTCCATGAGGAGAAATTTGTTATTCAGGCGTAAATGGTGGAGTTTTCCTCTTTGTATTTTTCCACAGTCATGAATGATGGGCGTATTTTCCCTATCAATTTATTTTCTAGCATTCGTGAGTAGGTGGACATATCTAATTAGATGTGGCATGGTGGATTATTTTACGAACTTATAATTTTTGTTATTTTTTACAAAAGTGTCGAATTGGCTCCGTGGCCCTAAAGGATCCTAATTGGTCGAATCGGTTAAGTATAGGACCACGGAAGGTGCCAAATGTCTCTTCCATGCACTTTTGGTATGGTGCACAAAAGTGGAGACCCAAAATGTGCATAGAAACTCCATGTCTCCAAGGTCTGAAAAGGGACAAAGCTAGCCATTGAATTGGCTAAGTATAGAAGGGTTTGTGGAAGCCTCCACGTGTCGCTTGTGGGCAACTTCAAAAGTGAGACCCAAGCGAAAATCCCCAAATGAGTGCCAAGACTTGCACGTGGTCGAGCCTCAAAAAGTTAAATTGATGTTGAAAAGTCTAAAGCCGCAGAAGGTGCCACGTGTCTCGTACCTTCAAGGGTTTGTTAGAGACAAAGTCGATTCCCCAAACATGTGTAGGCCCTCCACATGTCCAACGTCCTGGAAAAGGGGTAGAGCTGGTCGTTGAATTAACTTAGTATAAAAGGGTTTGCGAAAGCCTCCACGTGTTATCCTGGTGTAACTTCAAAGGAAAATCCGAGGCAGTCCCAAATGTGCCCCGAGGCTCCACGTGTCTAGGGTCGGACATATGGCCCTACCAAATAAAAGGGACTTACCCAAAGCACAAATAAACAAAGAAAAGTTACGAAAGTAGCCACGTGTCTCTTTGGCACACCTTCACGGGTCAAAGCCAAAGGTGGTCCCCCAAACAAGCGCTAACTTTCCATGTGTCCCAGTGTCCAAAAATACAAAGCCATTCATCAGATCGGCTAAGTATAAAGAGCTATTGGAAGCCTCCACACGTCCTAATGGCGCACCTCCAAATGCCAAGTTTAAAGCAAGATCTTAAGTGAGTGTAGACTCTCCACGTGTCTCATCGGTGCAACTTCAAAGTGTAGCCTAAAGAGAGACCACTGAAATAATGCTAGCCCTCCATGTGTCCTAGGTTTGAAAAGGGGACATCGGCCATTAAAAATTCAAAGCAGAGAGGTGGGTCATCGTGAGCATTTTGGGAATTTTGGCTTTATTGTTGAAAGGAGTAAAGTTACAAAATGAGCCGCAACCCCGTTGAATCCAGGTAATGAATATATGTTGAAAAGTCAAAGCGGGAAGGTGGATCACCGAGCGCTTTGGAGTTTTGGCTTTATTTCATAAAAGGAATAAATTATAAAATTAAAGCATGACCCCACCTCACAGCACTAGGAAAAAGTCAAATATTGAACCCGTGTTGAAATTCAAAGTAGAGAGTCGTTGTCGGGACACTTTGAGGTTTTGAGCCTTGTTTCCATAAAAGGCGTAAAGTGATAAAGTGAACCGCGACCCCGCTCATGCCAAGGGAAAAATTCAAATCTTGAGCCCGTGTTGAAAATTCAAAATAGGGAAGTAGGTCGGCGGAGAACTTTGAGATTTTGAGCCTTGTTTCCAAAAGAAGTAAAATTATAAAGTGAGCCGTGACTCCGTTACCACTCAGGTAAAGCCACGTGTCAGACCTATATCAAAAGTGAAGTTGTGGGCTTGTGGGGCTGCGGGGAACTTTTACACTTTGCATCTTTTGCGCTAAAGGCACAATTTCAATTTTGGGCCCGCGGATCCATTTTGCGAAAATTACATTTTCACCATTTTTGTACGGATTCGATTCAAATATTCAAATGAGCATAAATTTCACTCCAGTGCTTGAAATTCAACAAATTTTATACTATTGGAAATATCTTGGTCTCCTCTATGCCATGGAAGCATAAAATATTGTTTTCAATAGGATTTGATGGTTGGAAATATGGAAAACATCTTTCAAGCCATTAATACGGGATCTGATTGCTTCAACTATCTAGATCTAATATGATCTTCCATCCTTCCTTTCAAGACACCAAAGACATGCAAAACTAGATTTGATGAGATAGTAGGTAGATTTGCAAGAGCATTCATGGTTGGTGGTTGAGCTTCCAAATTAGAATTATTTGCTTCTCTTCTTCTCCTCTCTTCGCTTCATCTATAAATGTAAGAGCCTAGCTCATTGTAAATGTTGGACTCGATACTTTTGAAGTGTAATTATAATCAAAAGTAAATCAATACAGAATGATATTCCCTTTTCTCTATCTTCCTCCATTGTCCCTTCTTTCTTACTTGAAATTTGAGGATCATTTATCTTCTATGATAAGAAACTTTGTGTTCTTATTGATATGATTTATATAACTTTATGTCTATGGAATGATATCTTATGTTGTGAATGTGAATGATTCTGTTCTGTATCACTCTTGCTTAGTACGTATAGGGTTATACTCTGCTATCTATATTTCCTGAAAGTATTGTTATATTCTACTCTTTCCTTTCTTCAGTTCTTCCATTCGTTTGTATTGATAATATATTTTGGTATAAAAGCATTTCAAGATGTCAGAGGTCCAGCCTTAAGATGAAAGTTGTACATTTGTATATAAGCTTTGTTGTTTTCTTTCAATAAGGGAACCTCTCCCATAAAGAGGAGGGGCTTGTTTTCCCCGATCCGTGGTTTTGATTAAATTTCCATTTTAAAACCCAACAGTAGTACTATGAGTGTGGGACAGCCACCACAGGTCCAGAGTGAGGTGCTTGTATAAGACCAAATGGAGGTGTTGGTGGTGTTATGGGGAGTATTGGAAGTGTTGGTATTGTAGGTGACAAGTCGAATCTATAATCTTAATATAATATTTAATCCCTATCCTAAGTTTTAAAAACCTTCTCATGTTCTATCCCTCATTACTCCTAGGTTCATCTCTGTAACACCTTCCTTAACCTCCTACTTGCCTCTATCCTATCCCAAAATCCTAAATTAGTTAAGTTGTTATACTTCCTTATCCTCGAAGCCACATCTTATTACTTATCCTGCATGAGTAACCTCAAATCAACCCATTTTGGAGGTGGTTGAAACCTCTCCCTTGAAGGTTGCTCCAAATATGTCAAATCATTAGTGATTCTTCGTAATTGCTAGTAACCCTATACATCGGTCAAACCGTATGGTTTGAATAGGTTAAATCCATGGTAGAACAACCTTGTTCCTCTTCAATTTGAAGAAATAGCTAGGCTACATTCTCAACCACATCCTAATGTCCCGAGGAGCTGCATACACGTTTAGAATCACTTGTATTTCTTGATCACCGTATCAACATCCATTCAGCTTCCCATCACATTCATTCTTTCATAATCAAGTCGTAATCTCCTTTCCCGATATTATTTATCATCACTTATTATTATCATGTCACAATCAATTCATTAAAGAAAATTATCGATCCATATCATCATTTCAACACTCTCAATTAAAAGTTACATGAATCACTAGCAATTACCCAAAATCACTAGTGATTGTTGTCTTTGAATACATCCATCATATTTTCTATCATATTTATAATCAATCCTATTTATTTATCTCGATCTAATCATTTCCATGTCAAGTTTATCTCATGTAGATCCTTCCTCAGTAGGCACATATTTTGAAGTAGTTCCTATTTTCAAGCTCCGCTAACGGAGAGAAAATGTGATCCCACCATCTCATTTTTTATCCAATACGATCTTGATCTAATCAAATTTAATCCAATATTATCTTATCTTAAATATTGATTTTATTATTAATTTTATTTAATCACATCCAATCCATTTTTAATCAAAATTTTATTATTTTAACATGACACGACACCCGCGTAAGATATCCCATTTGATCCTGGGATTGGCCTTTTCCAAACAACTCACCATATATATATCTAACATAATTTTGGTTTAGTGTCTTTTCTTTGAAAGATCCGGACCCTTGTTGGATTTTGGAGCACTCATACGTAGATAAAAGATCAACACATCAACTACTCTTTCATAGGTTTCTTTAAACCCTTCCATAAATGAGATATGGATGTTTGTTTTACATTAAGTTAATTTTAATTAAGACTACACTATTACATTCTGGAACACCCAATGTGCAGGAATTTTCCCGTTGTTTTCTTTAAGTTTTTATTTTTTTGTTCTCTACTTTGTAATTGCTAACAATTTCAGAAAATCACCAGCGATTTTGGTGAATCACCCATGATTTCCGCAATCACCGACGATTCCTGTGAAGTATTTATGATTACTCACCAATTTTCCTTTTATCATTTTTATGCTCTATTTTATATTTTCATCTAAACCTACTGACTCTTTGTTCTAGGTTTTGCTTTCTTTTGGATTAAAAAATAATCTAAAAATTGGAAAAAGGAAAAGCAAATCTCCGTATTCTTCTCATGATTTTCATTTTATTCCTTTTCTTTCCAATTCCATTATTGTCTTCTTTTCTTCATCCAACAAATACTATGTTTTTGTTTTAAAATTTGATTTGCATAGTTTGATTGACAATCTAGTTTAATTAGGTGGTTAACATTTTGCATCCACATCTTAATTTCCACACACAACCGAACCAATTATGCAATTTAAACATCTTAAAATCTTCTTCCCAAGAAAAATTATTGGGATTTTATAACCCAATAAGGAAACCAACTCGGTGTTCTCGGCAATATAAAAATGGTTATCGGTATATTAGCTAAGCGCTGACACATTAATCGCTGCGGATTGTGAAGTTTGGGGGTAGTCCCCTATATCACACCACATACCAGTAACCATCATAGATTTGGGCCTCACGTACCTTTGGGTATATTAAGGACTCCATCCAAACCCACTTGATACCAGCTCTAGACTACTTTTAGGTTATTTCATCATCCAATCTACCATTCCACACATTTATAATTAATATCGATACTTAATTCACACTGATTATGTGTTGAATAATTACATATTAGTTTCTTAAATTTATTCTTGTGTGTTTATTTGAAACCAAACAAGCACCCTTTTTGTGTCAGCCTCTACATCTCAATGAATGGGTTATTATCCAAATTTCCCTTTTCCTCCAATGTTGCATTTTGTGATATATCAAACTCACAACCTTTGAGCAGTCATCCTACATCCTATATCTCACACTACAATAATATATCTTCTAAACAAGTTGAAATGTCTAACCAATATTATTTTCCCCCAACCCTCTATTCGTATGACCTTCCCACAATCCTACCAAGCTCAACCTCCCTTAAGATCCCAATAATTTTTCAATGCACCCGAGATCTCTTCCCTTCTTCAAAAAAATATTTTACCATCCTCTCCTCATCATCAACAAAAAAATCCATACATATGTACCAACAATTCATCAATGATCAATCCTCAATCCTCTCAAATGGATCTCATATAGTCTCTTATGAACCGTATGTCCCATCTCAAAGCCTCTACCTCACCATACGGATGCACATTCTCTTACAAAAAACATTTACCAAGCCTATCAATCATGTAGTTCCTATCAAACCATATCACGTACAAGTGTAAAATTACATGAATTCACTAAATTTCATAATAAAGAAGATCCACAACAACATATAAAAGTATTTCTACGCATTGTTTCTATCACATCTCATGACGATGCCCTCCTATTACGTACTTTTCCTATGTTGTTTACAAGATCATCCCTAGATTGGTATAGTGTCATTCCTCAACATTCCTTTTATTCATTTACGTAGCTTGTAAAACTATTTCTCGAGCATTACTCCATGAAAATCTCACGAAGGTTTTATCTCATATCTTAACGCCATAAGACAATCCGATGATGAGTCCATTACTCGATTTTATCACCATATGGCATAACCTTAAAATTAAATATATTTTTTCTCTTCCTCACCCAAACCGATAAGTATTTTTTTGATAACGGTCCCACCATATATCACCCACATTACAAATATATTCATTTTGTACCTTCAAGAAGCCTTCACCATGGCCCATAACCTAAAAACTCAAGCCCTTGAAGAATTTAAACTAAGGTCGCACCATAATAGTAAATCAAAACCCTCCAACATCAAATCTAGATAAACCACACATGATATCTCTTATAATTAAACTTCCATATATTAAACCAATCAAAATTTACCACATCTCAAATACACACACACAATAGTTAAACACTTCATATCCACACAAAAATACACCCCATTAAGGGAGCCTTATAGTGTGTGTTTTGAAAAACATTTACAAGCTCCTTAATAGAGCATTCTCCCATCAAACCCATTAATAAATCTCAACTTATATCCATTTGGTATAGGCACAATGATTTCTTATCTTATCATCAAGTGCATGGACTTGATCAAGACCGATGTTGGATCTTCAAAACCTAGGTAGAAATCCTTATAGAAAATGGAGACCTTCAATTATATCATTCTAACTCTTCTTCGTGCATCGAGTCTAAAACATTTCTAAATAGATATACCTTAATCATCCATCCATGACATAGGTGCTAAAAATGGATGTTGAACAACCACAACTCCCATCCACTCTAAATGACATTATATTTGAGAAATTCATACTAGAATCAAACATTACAATACTAGAACCTTAGTAGAACATAGAATGCTTAGACTTACCCGTAGGTGAAACTTCAGCTAAAAATTTATTTCAAGTAACCACCCGGTTAAATACCATCCCATCTTATTAAGAAAGTTCAAAAATAGCATTATTTAAAGAAACTTCAAATTGTTTCCTCGAAACCATAACATCCAAAGTGACCAAGTTAAAATCCTTGGTACCATAGAGGAGAAATTTCTCCCACATCCCCATATATTTTTGAATTTCCACAATCACCTAAACATATAGGTAAGTGAATGGAAATGGGGGACTAAAAGGGGGTCAAAAGTGGAAACGTTTTCCGAAATCAACAAAACCTAAACTTCATATAATAATTTGGCATGCATCTGCTCAAAATTTGATAATTTGATAAGAATATGTACCGTAGTTCTCGGAATCTAGTTTCTAAACTACTATTTTTTTGAAAATGGTGGAGATTAAGAAGGTCAAATGTGGTGCGCACACAAAGTATTTTTTTGTGTCAAAAAGATAACAACCTATTGTGTGTGCACCCCCATTTTTGAGTTCTATAAATTATTTTTCAAATCCCTTCAATAAAAGCTAGCTAATACCATATACGTGGTCCCATTAATGTTTCATATTTTTAAATGAATATATAAATTTTTACTAATTTTCAAAATGCACATATCCCGAAAAATGAAATATTTTTGTGTACACCCCGTAACTTTGAGAAAAATAGTCTATTTTTGTTTTTTAATGCATCTAGAATGGATTTTAGAAGAAACCTCTTTTTTAAAAAAAATTAGATCAAAAAATCATAAACTATGTACAAAAACGTATGTATACGTTTTGGCAAGAAAAGAAGGCACTAGTAAAAGAATTAAGGATGAGAACCTTATACTAATTGGATTTTAGAAATAAGAATATCGTCACCAAGGTAAAACCTAACTTGACTCGTAGTATATATTTTTGGAATATAAAGTTATAACTCATGAGATATTGGGGTGTACACAATAGATTTTGATGTTTTTTTCATAACACGATTTATTCACAAATTACACAAGCTAAAACTTAGGTTTGTATATCTAAGGAAAATCCAAGCCTATGGATTGGGAATTTCAAACCCATAGAAGATGAAACTAGGGTCACTCTACACCTTATGGAGCTAGTCTCACAACTCCATGAGTCACAGCTTTATGATATAGTTTTCTATAATCTAATCTAGTCAAGACATAGATTTTATTCAAGATTTCAACATTCGGACTAAAGATTTTAGGGTTTAAATTCACGAATAGATGTTTATTTTGAGAAATAATATAGTCATTTTTTAGGTTTTGGGGCCTTTTGGATTGTTTACTGACATTTGTAGGAGTGTTAGATGTGTCAAAATTAGAATTTACAAACCTCATAACTCCCAAAGGTAGCGAAAATTGATCGAATATATGGACTCATGAATTTTCCCATGAGCATGGATTTGAATCCCTAATTTCCTCTTAGAATAGGGTAAAATCATAGTATGGATGATTACCTACTTTACAAGATTAGGACATGCATATTTAAGAGGTCCACTTGAGCGATCCCCAAAATTAAAACTACAACCTGGAGTGACCTTGGTTCCCATGTTGGCATGTATATAATACTTTGATCCTTATAATATAGATTAAGAACAAGAAGGGTGTGGGAAAGAAGATGATCTATCTAAGGACCCCATAATATCTTTATTTGTTCAATAGAATAATAAGATGTAACTTGAAGAGTTAGAAGCTAAAATATTTCATCACATCAATATATTTATAACACTCACCAAAATTTAGGGTGGGAGTAGGTGAAAATGTGAAAAATATTCCACACATTAATTTAATTTCTATGGAGAAATAAACTCAGGACTTTCATCAAGATTAATGATAAGTAAATTATTTGCATTCTCAGCCTAGTGTAGGAGCAGGAAGGTTGATCCAAGTGCCACATACTTCATAAGCAATCAAATCTACATCAACATTAAGAGAAATGCTTTTCAAATATCCTTTTGTGTTGTTGCCAATACACAATTGAAATAAATTCATATATGTACAAGACACCAATGAAGTAATTTCATGCATTATAGAAAATGAATTTGGTGACATTGGTAAGCGGGTGTTGTAATGAAAAATGTATGGCATGAAAACTTGAAACTTTGAGCATTAAAACTAATCCCACAGTTGAATCATTTGATTCCCGTCATTGGTGCATCCTTCCTCTTCGAATACCTACTCATTCCCACACTCAACTTGGCTTAGAATAAATTATTAACAAGGTTTTTAAGTTTTTTTAATGTGCATGGATAATTGAATAAGATGATTGATGAGTTTAGTGTGACTTGATGGAAGCTAACTTCCTCCAAAGACCTAAAAATGCCATTTTGGCCATTATGGAACTAATCAAACACCCTATGAGATAGTTCAAGAAATATATTAAGCATCTGGAGGTAATGTTGGGGAATCTTGGAATTGTTAGAGGAAATTTATTAATATTTAGGAAAGGTTTTCTCATTCAAGGACAATCTGCTCAACAATGGGTTTTCTAGGTGCAAGGAACAAACAATCTAATGGTGAAATCTAATTTCTCCAGATGATTTTGGGAGCTCCGTAAGGAGTTTGGAGGAAAAAAATAGGAATTGGAATGATATTAGAATACTATACATGTTGGTAACATTCATTTTTATCTAATACTTGAAGGTTTCATGAATAATTTACAAGAATTCCAACTTCCCCTTTCGGTTCCAAACAAAAATATCCCTAATTTGCAAGCTCCATAGAGATGGTCACCACATAGTGATAGGTGAATATTTGTTAATTTTGATCATTACCTCTCATAATGGTTACTTTCATAAATAGACTATTATTTACCAGGTTGAGGATCTCATGAGGATGGGGCCAAATTTTGTGAGTTGAAAACACCTTCCTAACACCCCAAGTTGTGTTTTTGAGTGACGAAACTTCTAACATGAAAAAGTGGTAAAAATGAGTTACCATGAGTTGAAATCATGTTTCTAAAACCTCAAGTGATGACTTAAGTGTTTAGAAACATTGTTATGAGATCTGCATTGTGATGGGAATATGATGCTCTCTTCTAATTATAAGGCAAGAGCGAGGATCACTCTCTTACTTTTCTAGGCCTCCATAATTCACCCTAGTGATCAAAAATCAACTCCATGATGCTCAAACCATTTTGTGATTATCTGTCATAGACTAAACTAAGTATTCACCATGTAGATGGAAATATTCCTCACTGAATGGAATTCTTGTCACGTGGCCACCTGTTGGACTGAAATGAGGTGGTTACAATTTCCTTATTCCTTTGAAGTGTGATGAGATTAGAAGGTTCAAATGAGTGTTTAAGAACACTACCAAGTGAGTGACATCAAGTGAAAGTCATACTATTTTGCATTTTTTCATACATGGCGCTCTAGATATGAAGATCATCCTCTTACCCCTCCTATCTCCGTAGAGTTATCCTCAGATAGAATCAAATTTAGGATGCTCATACACCTCTTTGCTCATATGCCTCTCATGGAGATAGATGATATCTTGATCCTTCACACATGATGGTCTTGAATACCTCATTAGCTTGACTATCTCATCTTGGATTGTTCCTTAAATAGTTTTAAACATGAAGGAAGAGTCAAGATATGATGTTCCTCAACTTACTCCATGAGCTTCCCATTTCACCTTTGAACATGATGACACCATTTTTAACTTCACAATTCACTTCCCTAACCAAGATGTCACATGAGTGGAAACATTCTTATAGTATTTGGACACCTCTTCACTCAATTTCTCCTCATGGAAATAGGTTTCCTCCTCTAGATGGAAGGATTGATCCCTAAATGAGACTTGAAGGAATGTTTGAGGGTGAGCTCCATATTCTTGAAAACTAACTACATCAAGCACCGTGAAATCCACTCCCCGAATTACAATATGTGATCACATCACCAAGTATTGATATGTAGTAGCAACTTGTGGATTACATAATCTGTGTTCTTTTCTCGATGCAGAGAAAATGAGAAACTCGATGCAAACACTAAGTTATCCAAGATCAATCACCCAACATTACCCTATTTCTTTTCTTGAGGATCTTGTCACATTGCTTATATATCTCAAAACATGCAAAAATGTGATCTTTTCATCTTATTCCAACCTTTCAATCAAGGTACCTTGTTTTCAAGTTCAAATCTAAGCTATTATGACTTTATCAATGAGCAAAAATAAGAACAACTTCAAATACCTTCACCTTTACCAGGTGCCCTTCACTAGCTTGTTAAGAAATTGATCGAGGTCATAAAATTTTATCTTTTAGCCTTCTCTCGAGTCATGACTCACTTGAACCTTGTCTACATGCTCCTTTAATACAAAAACAACCATTTAAAATGATCAAAATCAAAGCATAAGTCACTTTTCTAGCAAAATTTGTCCTTATAATTAGCTCTTGGTTAATGTAGCAATCCCTAAATGCAAGATTGCCAAGAAAATATGAGTTTAAATAGATGATCAAACCTTGATTCTTCAAAATGTGTTATTATACCTTGTTAAGATTACTCCTTCAAAGTTTCAAATTCTAATTCAATCTTACAAGCCTCCAAAATGTGAATTACTTCTAAACCCTAGGTAGGATTTTGCTAAACTCGAGTATACTCAAAGTATTATAAAATGAATCCCTCTCAATTTCAAACTCTCCAACTTCATCAAATAACACTTATGATACTCCTCTACAAACCTCGGTTGACGTTAAAGAAACCTTCCACACAAAACTTTCATGTCAACGTATTTTCTTAACATGTCAGGTTAAGAAATCATGATTGCTTATCCTCCCTAAAACATAAATGACTAATATAGCTTAAAATTACCCTAATCTTATTAACTATTCCTTAAAAATTGTTTAACAATCATTCATCGAGGTTTTTGATTAGAAAATTCCTATTATTTTCAATGTAACCTTATACTTTGAAATAAATCACCATGCACAGTCTCCTCAAAGCTTTCCATCAATTCTTAGTTACTTCATAATAAAAATAGAGATAATTACCATTAAAGGTTGATGAATACCTATTTTACAAGCCTTACCAGACGTTCTTGAATGTCTTAAATTTATGTGCATCAAAATTTTAATCACAAGATGTTTTCTATATCCTCATTTAAGAATACAAATTCCTTACAATAGAGTAGAGTTTGTATTTTCTTCTGACGCCTAAGAATGAGCATATAATAACCAATCTTGTTGATACCCTACAAACCAAACTTAAAATACCTCATTTAAAGTTTTCTAAGTTACAAATAAATAAACAAATGGTTTTTTATGTAATACAAAAACTTGAGAATAAATTTCATATACAAACATTCCTATTAAGCAAAAAAATGTTTCCTTATATTGCTAACTATCTCATCCTTCTCCATTTACACTCCTTCTCAATTCTCCTCGTGATAATTCTCTCTCTCCTAACTACTTACCCCCATTCCCAAAATCTATATCAAAGGAGTCTTATGTTGGGAAGTATAAACTAGAATAATCCAAATCAAAATCAAAGTACACACACATAAACACACAACATGTAAAGTACACACACATGGGTTCACCCAATGTGGGCTACGTCCACCAAAGATAGAGATCTCATATATATAATACAACAAGAGTACAAACCAACTCTTCAATACAAGAGTATAATGCATCTCTCCAAGAGTATCTCCTCTCCTCCATATCTCTAAATGGATCTCCATGAGTGCACTACAACCGCCTCCAAACACCACCAACAGATCTCACATAACCAGAACTACTACATCTCTAAACTGCTACCAAGTTCTCTGTGGATCTGTAAACAAGACCTCTCACATGGGTCTACCATATGTGCAACTATGATCTGTGCACCAAGAAGTAAGTTTGTCTCTCCATCACTACATAACCTATGCAAACATGAAGACAACCTCCTCTACAATATCTAGATCTACATGGATCAACAATACAATATGATCTCATGGATCTATAATACAAGACTAGATCTACATAGATCTATAATACAAGATCTCACCAACATGTGGATCTACAAGAAGAAACTCTATGTGCTTTGCATACTATGCAAGCCATTACAATGAGACAATAACTATACAAAGAAAATACAATAGAAGATGTTACCCTCTTCTCACCATTTAGATGTACCTATTATTTCCTTTCTGTCCAGCTCCTCTCCATGGAGACTCTGTCTTCATGTAACATGTTCTTTCTTTCTTTCTTCTTCTTCTTCTTCTTCTTCATCCTCTCAATCTAGGAGAATCAAGGATCTAATTCAATCCTTCTCTTAATTCTACTTCTAAACCCTAGCTTTCATGCTTATATAGGCATATATAAACTTAGGGCACTTAGCCATGCAATTACAATCAATAGATATACTTTAATGCTAAAAATAGATCTAATTCCCGAGAGTTAAATAAAACACTCCCACATAGGTAACCGATGTCGGTTAGCCTTAACCGATACCGGTTCCTCCTTCTTGCTTGACCGATGTTGGTCATAGGTGACTAATGATGAGTGGTTCCCCCTGACCGATGACGATTAATATGTTAAACCAACAATTTTCCAACATGTATGCTAATGCTATCTTTGAAGCAATATTTATCTCCACAACCTAACAATCTCCCACTTGGAGATAAATTGTTGAACCTCTGTACTATGTACATGTACATCACCATCCTCTACACACCGTGAAGACCATCTATTCTTTCCTTCAACAATTCTCTCAAAAATAAAACCAGGAAGATCAAACCATCTTCTCAAACCAAGATATAAAAACATGACTTACCAAACCACCACATGAAGCTACTACTGATTCATGATAACCGAGCTATCCATACATCAAGCTCCCACTAAATCATAACACCAAGCCTCTCATGCAACCAAGCCATCATGACTAACACACCTGCAAGAGCTCCCACTCAAACTAAAGTACTGAGCTTCAACTACAACCATAGCCATACCTATAAAACCAACCATGTTCTCCATCCATCTATCCATGTCTTCATGCAACCACCAATGCAACTGTCCAAAGACAAGTCAAACTAGAATATGTGAAAGCAAAACAAGATCCTGGGTAAAAACAACCCTGAATGAGTTCTACATGCAACAATGGGTGATCAATCCACAAACACTTGCATAACTCAAAGAAATCCAAACACTACAATCTACAAATCCAACCCTACATAAACAACTAGCATGTCCAAGACATTCATCTGTAGATAACATATCTATCAAGGAGTAACATAGTAATCAAGAGGAAATACAAACATCCCCTACTCATGCTCAAGGCATCTAAACCATGCTCATAGGCATCCATGTGCAAATCAAACATCTACATCATCATAGACTCACAAAACTGAATCTATCCACATGTATAAACTCACCTATACATCCATCCATATCATCAGGCTCTCTAGAAGTGCCAAGTCTCTCACCGACTAACTCCAAAGCAATATATGAATCATGTGCTCATCAATGTCAATAAAAAACAACCATGCTAAACCATGCAACTAATACCAAGTGCAAATACCAACAAACATGTCATCAACATACTACACAAACCAACCAAGATGAAAGAAAAACAAGGGCACCATCTAAAAATGGTAAATAAACACTTGTTGTCAAACCTGTGACCAAACCGACCATGGTTTCCTAACCACCCCGATCACTTCCTAACTGACCACGGTTACTAGATGACCGACCACGGTTAATCCTAACCGACACCGTCTCTGTAATAACTAAATTTTTCTCCTTTTAACCCTTAAAACTCTGAAAAATTTCTCTATCATCTTCACCCAACTTGAATCTAACCATCAACTGTAATCCCATAGGGATATCCAGCACCAAAAATAAACCAAGAAGTGACATCACAAAGCAATAAACTCAATATACCTGCAAATCCATGACTTCCCTCCAAAACCAACTAGTGCCTCTGCCACTCTGAAATAGTAGCAATCTCCTCTCACTCTACATGTGCATCATGTATCCAATCCTACAATGCCAACAACCATGGCTTGCTCCCACTGAACATGAAATTCCCTACACTGCCTCTAACACCAAGCTCAAAAGCTAATATGTCAGTGAGAAATAAAACCAGATGAAAGAAAATATAAAATGATTCCCTTCTTATCAAAGAATACTCTACATCACAGAAGTTTGGACTTCTTGTGAAGTAGGTGAATCAACTTCTTTTCATCCTGTGTACTCAACATCTTTCATTACTTGCAACTGTGTCTAACCATGACTTTTCATTGAGGATCTCATCCTTAGACTAGATATCCTTGTCCTCAAGATTCCACACAACCGGAAATAAAAGTCAAACAACACCAAAAACATGGTGTAAATCTATGCACACTATCCAAACATAATATCAATTACTCCAAAAGAAAGAAATAAAACATGAACCATATAGAGATACCTGACCCAAAGTCTCACTGGACTAACCAAGCCAACTCCATCCTCTTTCTAATCCAAACATTGAAGTGATCAACATTGTTTCTACCTATACACACTGTGCAAGAAACATGATCCTCCAAAATAGACACTTGAACCATCCATGCCCTCTTCTACTATAAGAAACCATGTGCAAACTCATTGTCACAGAGACCGACTATGGTTTGCTGACCAGTACCGGTTACCCTCTATGACCGATGTCGGTTCCTAACCAACATCGGTGTCTTGGAACTAACACAATGCCACAAATTGGCATAGGTCACCAAACCAGGTGCCTACTCCGACCAAAGCCGATAGTTGTGTTGAGCCAGTCATTTCAAGAAGCACCCAAATCTTGCACAAAAACTTAACAACAATAATACATGCAATAAAAATTACACCAAGATGAAATACATCACCTTACCAACACCAAGATACTCAACCACATCTTCAACTGAAGAACATGCTTCTCTGATGGAAACCCCATCTTCATTCTTGTGCTACTATATTCTACCTCTCTAAGAATCCCATGCATCTAACTACACCAAAGGATGCATAACTGCTCCTTTTCTCATTCTCAGATCTAGATCTATAATCCCAAACATGCATGTGCAACCAAAATAATATAAGCACTACAATACCAAGATAAAACCATACCTCAATAACCGGATCTGCAATCTGACCAACATGCTTGTGCCTCCAAGAACTAGGGACACCTCAACAAACAAGATACATTCCATGCATCTTTCTTATTTCTTCAGATCTATGATTTTCTGTTTAAAACTAGGTTTCCCAATAACCGACCACCATGGTCACCACCCACCCCAACCGACCACGGTTACCCTATAACCAACCACGGTCACCCTACCGACACTACTTTGCCACTTAACCAATGCCGATCACTATAATTTCTAGCAACCTTACTCTTCCAGCTCCCACTTGAGATTGAATCTCTTCCTATGATCTTCTCATCAAGAAAAACAAACCTTTCTCTCATACACATGTCAGTAAAACCACTAACAAAACCATGAAGCAAACCCTTTCTCTAAATAACCAAGCTAACCAAGCTAACCTTGTTGATCTAATATATCTAATACCATTGTTGGGAATTTGGGATTATGGAATAGTGCTATGATTTAATAACAAACAAAATCATGCACACATGATCTAAACAATTCCCCAAAATCTACAATAGTGGAAGTATAAACTAGAATAATCCAAATCAAGAAAAGTACACACACATAACACAACATGTACCGTGGTTCACCCAATGTGGGCTACATCCACCAAAGATAGAGATCTCATATATATAATACAACAAGAGTACAAACCAACTCTTCAATACAAGAGTATAATGCATCTCTCCAAGAGTATCTCCTCTCCTCCAGATCTCTAAACGGATCTCCATGAGTGCACTACAACCGTGCCTCCAAACACCACCAACAGATCTCACATAACCAGAACTACTGCATCTCTAAATTGCTACCAAGTTCTCTGTGGATCTCAAACAAGACCTCTCACATGGGTCTACCATATGTGCAACTATGACTATGCACCAAGAAGTAAGTTTGTCTCTCCATCACTGCATGCATAACCTGTGCAAACATGAAGACAACCTCCTCTACAATATCTAGATCTACATGGATCAACAATACAATATGATCTCATGGATCTACAATACAAGACTAGATCTACATAGATCTATAATACAAGATCTCACCAACATGTGGATCTACAAGAAGAAACTCTATGTGCTTTGCATACTATGCAAGCCATTACAATGAGACAATAACTATACAAAGAAAATACAGTAGAAGATGTTACCCTCTTCTCACCATTCAGATGTACCTGCTATTTCCTTATTTCCATCTCCTCTCCATGGAGACTCTGTCTTCATGTAACCTATTCTTCTTTCTTTCTTCTTCTTCTTCTTCATCCTCTCAATCTAGGAGAATCAAGGATCTAATTCAATCCTTCTCTTAATTCTACTTCTAAACCCTAGCTTTCATGCTTATATAGGCATAATTAAGTGTTTAAAAACACTCTTGGGAGGTATGCATTGCTTGAGAGTATGAGATGATTGCTAGCATCACCTTCGATGGCCTTAGATCAAAATGGATGCTCCCACAATGTAAAGTATTATTCAATATTTTTGGTGCCTAATTTTTTTCTCCTAACTCCTTATGGAGCTTCCGGAATCAGCCGAGAGAAGTCAAGGTTCACAATTTGATTGCTCATTCCTTGCACCTGAAAACCCAATGTTGAACAGACTATACTTGAATGGTCAAACATTTCCTAAATATTCCTAAACTACTTCCAACACATTGAAGGCTCTCCAATACCACCTTTGGATACTTATTACCTTTTCATAACCCTCCCGGAGGATGCACACAGGATGCAAAATGTCTAAAATTAGCTTTTCTAGGTTTACTAGAGAGTTAGTCTTTTATTGCACTACACTAAATGGAATAATGGAACTTGTTACACCATTTTGAAAAATTATACATGTTCACCCAATGCATTAAGACTACCTTCAAGGATAAGGTAATCATGACATAGGAGGTAGGTTATCCCAGAGAGGGATTCAAGAATATTTGGGAGCAATATTTCACATTGTGGCTTAGTTGTCATGGTTTAAGTTTTTCATTTTTGTGTTAGTCAATTCACATGACAACGTCTCAATATTAATATCATCCTCTTACCCTTCCTGGCATTAAAATCCTCCTTGAATGGAATCAGATTTATGATGCTCATACACTTCTTTCTCATAACTCTGTCATGAGAATAGGTAACTTTTTTATCCTTCACACATGATGGTCCTAGATGCCTTGGTAGTATGACTAGCTCATTTTGATTTATTTCTCAAAGATTTTTGGACACAATGGAAGATACATGATATGATGATCATCAATTCACTCTTTAATCCTCACATTTAACCTTTGAACATGATGATCTATTCTTAATCTCACAATTCACCTCCCTAACCAAGATGTCACCTAAGTGGAAGCATGTTTATGATGTCTGGACACCCTCTTTCTCAATTTATCCTCATGGAGATAGGTTTCCTCCTCATGATAGAAGGATTTATCTTTGAATGAAACTTATAGGAATGTCTGAGAATGAATTTGATGTTCTTGACCTCCAAACTGCACTAAAACACTATAAAGTCCACCTCACCGACTTGCAAGATGTGAGTTCATTACCTAGCATTGATGAAGTGTTTAGAAAAATCTCATAAAATATGCATTGTTTTTTAGCCTAAGATGATTTTGACTATGAATCATGGTGAGATTCTCTTATAATGCTCTTGATGACCATTCCTTATAGATTTGAATCAGTATGAAGCTCTTGATGTTTCAGATCCTTCACGACTCATGATTTTCCCGATTACACCCATTTTCCTCATGATGTTTAAAATCCTTCACAGAGACCTCATGATGACAATTTCATTGATTATTTGAATCGTTAAAAACTTATCTATGTGTTATAAGGAATTGCATGAGTCCATATATTTGAGCAATTGTTGCTACCTTTGGGAGTTGTGAGGTTTATAAAATATATTTTTACACATCTAAAACTCCTACAAATATAAATAACCAATCAAGAAGAACACAAAACCTAAAAAATACAATATTATTTCCCAAAACATATATCGATTGTAGAATTTAAATCTTAATTTTTTTAGGATAAATGTTGAAATCTTGAAAAATACTTATGTATTGACAAGATTAGACTAAGAAAAAAATCTTATAAACAAGTGACTTATGGAGCTATAAGTCTAGTTCCTTAAGGTGTTAAGTGAACTATTTATGTATGTAAATATATACCTCCAAAATGCATGTATAACACATTGTAGAAAGGAACATGAGCATGTTATAGCGGCTCATGGTATAATGCGAGTGCATTTTATCTTGGTAAATACAAGTTGTAACGCTCTCGTGTTATAACACCACCTTGATTTTTCATAGTGGCGTTATAATGTTCCCAATCCATAATGCGAACGCATTATGGAAAAAATGACATATTTATTTATCTCGGTCTCATACTACTATTTAAATTTTCTTGAGTGAAGAAAGTACTAACTAACCCCATCTTTTGGCCACCTTATTTTTCTTTTATTTCATCATTCCCACACATTTTTATCTACATGCCCAATCTGTTTTGACACTTTCCCATCATTTTAGCCTCGGTCTGGGCATCTAAGGTAGTAGTAGGCCACCCATGGGCACCCCATTCCTACCGGGGTGCCTCAATCATTTTTCTACTTTCCCATCACTTTTTGGGCTCTTTCTAGCTATTTTTCATCCTTATATTTTTCCTAGTTGGCCATGTCAAGGTTAATTACGAAATTAGATCAAGAGAACCCTATAAATATAAAGTTATGAGACCATAATGAGGGACCTAGCATCATTTACTATTATCACTCATCTATAGTTTCATCCATCTATTGCATTTGCATCCACATAGCTCCATCATCAAGGCACAAGCTAGGAATTTTGCATCACACTTCATAGGGGAGGGATTCTATTCTATTCCATGCACACATGTTATTACATTTTCTACATTTATTATTGCTCACTATTTCACATAAGTGTGACTAACACAAGATCACCTAGGGCATGACATGTACACACACACCAGAACTACATTTGGGTCTAAAATGTAGTGCAATGCTTAAATTAATAAGCCCACTATTGTGGCAGTTGAGGTTAGTCCGACCCATTCATTTGCATCTTTCTTTTTTAGGTTTTTATGCTTGGAATTTTTTCTTCATTATAGGGTTTTTGGCAAATCCATTTGATTATTTGTGTATACTTCATGTGACAAAAAAAAGAATATTTGTGACACTCTTTTGACCCCTTCCCAAAATTCAGATCGTTTGAAAATTTTTCAGGACTATAGGCCCAAATCTAGGATGATTGGAGCAAGCACCTGGTTCCCTAGTCCCTTCTTGGGCACTCTTTTTCCACCTTTATCTAACAATCGCATAATTTTCGAGCATGGTTACATTCATTTGTACTTCCATTTTCCAAGTTTCAGCCTGCACATACCCTCAACATCATTGTGAACCAACTAAGTATTTTATTTCTTTTATTTTACAATTAGGGTTTTATTTCATTTATTTTAATCATTTAGTTTTTTGGTATACCTTATACTTAATTATTTACATTTTTATGTCCTCTACAATAACATTAACTTAGTCCCAATATTAATTTTTAGTTAATCATTTTGGTGAACCCAACCATTGAATCCACCTTTGTTATAGGGATTTTCTCATCTTTTATACCATGGCTTCTAATGTTTTTCAAGTCTCTTTGCTTCAATTGATTCAAATGCACCCATCTTGTAAAGATGTTCTTCAAAAAACCCTAGAGAATATGTGTCTTCCTATCAACATATTGCCTACCCAAGTCAATGTTATTTTTGGTCATCTTTCTACGGACTCCCTTGATTCTAATTCCAATAAATCTATTTGTAAATCCATTCAAGCTCTTCATTCTGTATTTCAAGATAAATTTCAAGCTATGGAATCCACAATCACATCTCTTAAATCTGAAATTCAATAACTTAAGGATACTTCTCAAGCTCATGATTATTCTTCTTCTCATATCCATCCTATGTCTTCTACATGTTCTCATATTAGCAAACCTCAAATCTTGTTACTACCCATGCCTCTCAAGTTTGCAATCAATGCTATGCAACAAGATGTTCTTCCCAAACTCATAACTCATCAATTAATCAACTTGTCCATCTACTCATTGTTATCCTCCTTATCAACTTGCAAAATATCATGGCCTCCCATATTGTAATTATCATCAAATCAATGGACATAATGACAATGATTGTTATGCTTTACAATGAAGAATTAAACATCTTGAGTGTTAATGTTTCATCTCATTCACCACAAACATTTATGTTACATGGTCATCTCCACTTGTTACATCTCAATGGGTTGTTAAATCTTCTTCGTCTAATGAGCATCATGCCATTACTTCTAAGGAATTCAAGAGCCACCTAAGCAACCACCCTCAACATCGATACACCACCTCTTCTCAAATCATCTCTGACATCACCAAGTCAACATAAAAACCTCCTCTTAAGGATGATCTCACTCCTCTTCCATTAAAGGTATCAACCACCTCACCAAGTTATACACAACAATCACCACTTAAAGTAAATCTTGAAATTCCTACATCCGCTATAGATCCTACATACATTGATGATTGGGACCTAAATGATGCTTACTATGATGATGAACCATTTGATGGTCACACTCCTCTATCACATCCAATCACTTTTTCAAAGCTACTACTCCTACTGATGAACAAGACACATCTCAAATTCCACCACCATCGCATGGTCCTACTTGTTGCTTTGACCTACCATTGTGTTGGCCCTCTCTCTTATCATGACATAAAAACTCTCCCACAATGGCATGGAACCTCTCATGTTTTTACATAGTTCTCCATCATCATAGTGCATTTGGGGGACATAACACCTAATACACTCACCCCCTCACTTACACATCTCTCATTTTTCATTTTCATATAGGCATTTTCATCACACATTTTAGCACTATCATTACCCAATGACACACTCTTGTGCTTTGGTTCACACTTGATTTGAGGGATTACCATTACATTGAACCCCACACACTACACTATAGGAACATTATACATTACATTTCATCACACATCGTGCACTATACACACCATACATACTTCATTTAGCCTACATTCTAATATTATTCTATATGCATCTTGCATCATACCTAGGTCATTCTACGTATCATATATCCTAGTCATCCTACACATTACATACATTATTAGGCTATCTACGTACATAGTTCAATCATACATTGCACATACCTACCTCATACACATTTTACATACTACGCTAGGTTATATTACATATGAGTCTAGCTTTACATTTCATTCCTACATTCTACATTACTACACATTTTCATCATGTATTATATATTACATATTACACACTTTAGTTTTTACATTTTACACACCACATGGTTTACATCATTACTCACCACATGGTTTTTTTTCTCTATGTGTGATCTCACCACCCTATGATGCACTTTAGTTCCTCCTTCATCCATACTCACTTTCGAGGGTTTAAAATCAAATGGACCTTACATTCACAATGCGACATTTCATCATAGTGACATTCCTAGGCTAGTGACATACGCTTTAGGCTAAATCATCACTCACTCTTTTCTATCTAGTAGTGGTATACAATTTAGGCTAGATCATTGCCTCTCATTTTATCTTGTAGTGGTATACACCTTAGTTACATCACCACTCCTCATCCATCATATAGTGATATATGCTTAGTGTTAAATCATCACTCATCCACTCATCATATAGTGATATACACTTAGGGATAAATCATCACTCATCCACTTTCATCATATAGTGATATATGCTTAGGCTAAATCATCACTCCTCCATTCATCAAGTCGTGATATACGCTTCAGCTATAGGGTTCATGCACATCCTTTCTATATGTCGCATCTCATCACCACTACATACACACTCATCACAATGTGCTAGACACAACAAACACTACTTGACCATTTCCCAATGACACACTCTCGTTTACGGTTCATTCTTGACTACTGAGGGGGAAAAAAATGAACCTCATTTCATACATTTCCATTCACTCGGGGGAACATGGCTCCTATCATTCCATATTGCATTTCATTCCATCCATCCACTACATATTACATTTTCTTGGGGGCATTTACTCTTGTTTACTAGTGTTTTACATGATCACTTTATTACACATGTTAGATTGATTTCTTATATTTCATTATCTATACCATCCACACATGCATGTTCATGCCTTTTGTTTAGTGTGATCACAGATACAAGACTCCTACACACAACATGGATGCTTGCCTTCTACCCTTACTATACTAGTCACTGGGGGCATCCACATTCATCTCATCCAGGTGTTATTGTTTCATTTTATACTTAGCATCTTACATTACTTGATCATACATACTTTTGACATATTGGTTATTTCTCTAACATGCTAATGGGTGTTCCATGTGCAACACTTGTTTTTAGGATTATATGTTTCCATGACTACTTGTTTTCTTGTATTTACTTTTCTATTTATTTACTATTGTATGTGGGCTTTTCCCTATGCTTTGTGTGCACACTTTCTTGTTGTTTTGCGGCCATGATGTGGTCTTGTGACATCATGAGTGATGTCCATGTTTAACCCCACTTTTTGTGTGGCTTACTTTGTCTTCTTGTGTGTTTACATTACTTCACATTTTTGTGTAGCTTACACATGTTTTCTATATGCATGCATTATTTCCTTACACTTGTCTTTGCTAGCCTTCTTGTTTGTGTGTGCCTTGGTTTCTACCAATAAATTTCTAGGTTTCCAGCACACATGTGGTTGGTCCTCTTTTGGGGCCACATGTCTCCTATCAGTGATATCACATGAACCCCTAAAGAGGGGGCATCATTTGGGTGTTTTTACATACTAACACATAGATTCTACATTCAAGAATGCACTTTCATGGTTCAATTTTCTACATTGAGTGGGTTCAGACCAGTCTACGAACCCCATACACAATAAATTTTACAATACATGGTGTCCTTAGCATTTATGGGAAGCAATTATATGCTTGGAGGTTACAGTGGGTGTGCCTCTCTACACTACTTTGGCTAGTGGCGTCGTATCACCCCAAAAACTAGGACACTACAAAGATCTCTTCACACACATTTTAGCAGAAGTGGTTAGAGCTTGGAGGACATAGAGAATTTCCTCCCTACACTTCTTCAATCTAGGGTGGCATGAGATCTCCCAAAAAACTCGCGATCAAGACAGATATCCTTCTACACCCTTTCTCTCGACATGGATCAAGTGCACATGTTCCATTTACACTTTTTCATTTCACGTATTTTACATTTGCATACTTTACATATACATGCTTATTTCACATAGTATTTTTACATACATACATATTTGACTACTTGATCATTTTCTCCTTACAGTCTCCGACATATGAGAAACAAACATTCAAATTAGAGGCAATAATAACAACAACAATTCTAAGAAAACACATGCTTTACTAACCATGTAGGTACACTACACACCGCAATAGATACACACACGTTCCACCCTAGGTTCACTCTCATCACCTTTTTATTTTTACATTTTTCATCTTTAGTTTCCACAGTCACCCATCTTCTTTTTTTCATTCCACACTTTTTTCTAGTCCTTCAACGCATTTCTACTACACTCTTCATGGACATCAGTACACACTTCTATCTACTTTATGTTACCAAGCTTTCAACTCACCAACATAAAGTGGGGATAAAATGTAGTCACAAAAATCATGCACTTTAGAAATTTATTTATCCTAGTCTCATACTACTATTTAGAAGGTTCTTGAGTGAAGAAATTACTAATTAACCCCATCTTTTGCCATCTTATTTTACTTTTATTTCATCATTCCCACACATTTTATCTACATGCCCAATCTGTTTTGGAACTTTTCCCATCATTTTAGCCTCTACTGGGCACCTGGGTAATCTTGGGGCATGCATGGGCACCCCGGTCCCACTCAAGGGCCCCCGATCCTTTTTCTACTTTCCCACCACTTTTTGGGCTCTTTCTAGTCATTTTTCATCCTTATCTTTTTCCTAGTCGGCCATGTCAAGGTTAATTATGAAATTAGATCAAGAGAACCCTATAAATATAAAGTTATGAGACCATAATGAGGGACCTAGCATCATCTAATACTATCACTCATCTAGAGTTACATCCATCTAGTGCATTTACACCCACACAACTCTATTATTAAGGCACAAGCTAGGAAGTCCACATCACACTTAATAGGAGGAGGGATTCTATTCTATTCCATGCATACATGTTATTAAGTTTTCTACATTTAGTTATTGATTGTTATTTCACATATTGCGACCGACACAAGAACACCTAGGGAATGACATGCACACATGCACCAGAACTACATCTAGGTCTGAAATGTAGTGCAACACTCAATTAGTAAACCCATTTTTTTTTGCAGGTTGAGGTCAATCCGACCAATTCATTTGCATATTTAATTTTTTAGGGTTTTGATGCTTGGCTTTGTGTTTTCTTCATTGTAGGGTTTTTAGAAAATCCATTGATCTTGGTGTGAATTTGGAGTGAAAAAAGGGAATATTTGTGACACTCTTTCGACCCAGAAAAATTCAAATCCTGAAAACTTGCGAGGACTACAAAGGCCGATTAGGGTGGAGTGATCACGGAACCCTAGTCCCTTTCGTGGGTGCTCTTGTCCGCCCTTATCCGACACTCACACAATTTTCTAAGCATGGTTATGATAGTCTATACTTCCATTTTACTAGGTTTCCAGCTCGACATACCCTTGGCATCATTGTGAACCAGCTAAGTATTTTATTTCCTTTATTTTACAATTAGGGTTTCATACTTTTGTGTTTAGTTTGCTTGGGTATACATTGTACTTAATTGTTCATTTACTTACTACTACAATAGCATCATATTAGTCTAGAATATTCATATTTTAGTTAATCACCCAATCATCACATGTAATGATATCATCCTAACCTTTGCATCCCTCTTATCACTAACCACTCATCATCCAAACTCACCTTGGTATATACATGATAAAACATACACCTATCATAGAGTGTTAGTATATCATATCAATCTTAAATATATGATCCAAAAAACATAAACCAAGATGTCATAGGATTGAATAAATTCATATTAATTCATCATCACCCAACTCCTATCCAACCAATAGAAAGATTCAAACAGCTTTTCATAAACTTATCGAATACTCCTAAACCCGACCTTGAAAACCCATTACTAGATATTTTCTTAAATCATAACACGGTACGACCTCCGAATCTCCTCTATCCTTTGTCAATATAGTTCCCATGATTATGAGAACATGATCACTTAATCTCAACTTAATCAATATCATCCCTTTAGTTCTCTTCCACTCATTTACGCAGATAATCTAGGAGAGAGAATGCTCATCCAATTTCATATCCTCATATCCCAATCATCTGGTTTTAATCCCGAAAAATAAAAACCACCCATTATGTCACATGAGGGGGAATTTTATCTCTAAGGTTTATAAGAACATCAATCATAACACATATTAGGGGCATATTATTTGTCCTTTATTACCCGACATTGGCAATTATTCTTCTATTAACAATATTTTGACAAGCTACAGTCATCCTTGCCTCTCATTCAATCTATCATTTTCCAAATATATCTCTACCTTTCCATCGACGATATAGAAATATGTGGTCTTCCATCACAATGAAACCTAGCCCTTAATATGAGCACTAGAACTCTGTGTTCATAGCATTCTCTAAGTGGATAAGTTCCCCTATCCTTTTAGCGAGGAACTCTACTTGGCATCCTTTGAATCCCTTCCACATAATAATCAAATTTGGTTTATGACAAAAGTATCCCCACAGGGATTTTGATTTATTCCTTTTACATAGCATCCCTAATCATCCTCATCTCATCTATCTATAAACGAATACCCCGGTGTCAAAAAAATTTGTAGACCACTCCTTGAAAGATGATTACCTCAAAATTAAAGCATATTAAAAATCATAGACCACACCCTTGAAGGATGGCTAATTCAACATCAACCTAAAAGCATAGACCACTCCCTTGAAGGGCAGTTATTCAAAAAATATAAATTGTAGACCATTCCCTCGAAGGATGGCTACCCCCATATAAATGTTTCAATCGAAAGCTTCCTACATTGATCGACTTTCCTATACATTGTATTAAGAGAAACACAAAAATATCAAAATTACAGGTCCCAAGAAAGATTCCCGCATTGATCAAATTTCTCATTTATGTTAGCTTCTCACATCGAGCAAATAACTCTTAACATAGAATGAGTTCGAGACCCTAGAGTTGTTATTTAAAAGAGACTTGGTTCTTCTCCCATGAGTTTTACTTTGAGTCTTGTTCCAAATTTGTATAAAATTATATCCATCTTCCCTTCATCCAAGAAAGTTTCTCCTTGGTTTACTAAGGTTTGTTATTTTACCTATTAACACTATTCGAGCTTGTCGGTGCATTCGAAACAACATATGAGTTTTGATATATGTTTAGCCCATGAAGAGTTAGAAACTCCAACATTTGTCTTTAACATCGTGAATATAATACATCATCCATTACCACCTCAATCAAGCTTATTTTACATTAAACAATGCAACCATCATTATCCTTTGTATAAGGTTTAATAAGTTTAAGCCCGATTAAGTCATCAAACATCCAATAATGTAAACATATTCATCTAATATGCACAATTCAGATCTACACTTGATTCAATGTAATCACCCTTAATCCTTTTCTATTTTTTTGCACAAAAATTAAAGTGTTTTGCCCTTTTTAAGTCCATGCGACCCATTTTTATACCAAATTCATCACTTTCATATCCAATTCAATTATCCGATGCAAAACTTTGACCCATTGGTTCCGCAAGTGATGTATCCTAAAGAGCACCCTATTGGATTGTATTCCTTTGTTAGTAACCCCGAAATCATTCATCTATAGGCCCATAACCCCTAAGGTTATCTTATCATTTGATTTCTAGGTTTCTTTCCAAAACCCATCACATGTAGAATGAACAACTATTATTCCCCCGTTTTGGGAATTTTTAATAAACAAATCTCCCATCTTGCACCAAAACTATTTTTTGATGCCTTAAAATTTTCCAACATCAAATCTCATCATTCATCTAATTTAAATTGCATGTATAACTTTGACATCAATATCATCATCAAAACCAAATCAAATAAATTTACAATCATTTCTTTAACATGTTACATCTTTAAAAATTAATCAAATCATCATTAAACATACATCAAATATCATATCAAAGAATATATCAACATCTAAACACATCTACACATCATACATTCAAATTATCTCAACATCTCATCATAAGTTTATATATAACAACAACATTAAAAAAACAACACATGAATCAAATGACAAAATCACACACACACACACACACACACACACACACACACACACACACACACACACACACACACACACACACACACACACAAATCAAAAAAAAAGCTCCGAATATCCTCATACATATATACAACATCATCAAAAGGGATTCATCTCGCCTCATATATCATAATCTATACATCAATCTATATGAATCTACTCAAGAACCGAATGTTTATCAAGCGAACACTCCCACTACTCCACACAACACCACCAACACGTTTGTCCTGGTCCTCTATGAGGACCTCTCTCTAGAACCAATGGTAGGTGTCCCACATTCACAATATTACTTGAAGGTGTTACATGCCTCCATATAAAGTAAACTACATAACGAGGCTCATTTATAAGCCTCCGTTAAAATATCTCCATGTAATATTCTAGCTCCTCGCAGAGTGACTGGTATATTTTCCATGCTCATACTACATGGTGGCCTCATCTCGACACTCACCGAGTCCGAGTTTTTGTAGCTCAAGATCTTTGATACCGAGGTACCCATCACATTGAAGGCCTTTCATAAGGCCTCCCTATCTTGTTGTTACCAATCTCTATCTATTATATCTTGTGCCATTTATTCTTGTATAGTGGAAAGTTGTTGACTCAATCCGTCATGCTCTCCATCTAAAAATCCCTCTCATCCTTCAAATTAGTTCTCTTAGCTATCGGTGTGGACTTCTTGGCCTCTAAACACTCCATAGTAGACTCCAATGCTTCCACTATATCCTCCTCTCCTCCTCTCCACCCTCACCCTCACCAACAACCTCCTAAGGATCCACCTCCACATGGGATTATACCTTCATGCCAATCCTAGTGATGAACTAAAATTAAATATTTTATGGGAAGTATAATGATAGCTAATCTAATCTAGGAGGACATAAACGTTGTAAATAAATGTACCAAATTAATTAAACAATTAACTAATAGAAAATAAAACCCTAATATGTAAGGAGAAGGTAAGGAAATAACTCAATTGATTACAGATGATGGTCGCAGAGTGTCGCAGTTGTGACAGGAGATTCCAGTAGTAGGAACAACTACACAGGGGTCCTAAAAAGCATGGATGTGGAGAATATGAACAAACCAAGCACCTGTGAGAGTATCAAGGTTCCCGAGGTGCCCTAGTATGGAGAATAGGCTCCTAGTCTCTGAAAATGCTTGAAAGTTAGTTCTTTCTAGGTCGAAGATACATTATAATCTTCTTTTTCCATCATACTGAATTCGTTGAACTATGCCAAATGTACCAAATATAGCGAGATGATATTGAATACCTGCAAGAGATAAAGGGAGTATCAAAACCCTAAAAATAAAAGATGTAAATGAATGGGTTGGACTAACCTTAGCTACCATAATAGTGGGCTTACTAAATTGAGTGATGCACTACATTTCGGACCCAAATGTAGTTTTGGTGTGTGTGTGTGTGTGTGTGTGTGTGTGTGTGTGTGTGTGTGTGTGAATGTGTGTGCCCTAGGTACTCTTGTGCAGTCACACTTTGTGAAGTAACGAGAAATAACTAAATGTAGAAAATGTAATAATATGTGTGCATGGAATAAAATAGAATCCCTCCCCTATGAAGTGTGTGTTGATGTAGATCTCCTAGCCTTGATGCATGGAACTATGTGGATGCAAGTGATGCAATGGATGCAAATCTAGATGGATTGATAGTAGTAAGTGATGCTAAGACCCTCATTATGGTCTCATAACTTTATATTTATAGGGTTCTCTTGATCTAATTTCATAATTAATCCCGACATGGCTGACTAGGAAAAAGATAAGGATGAAAAATAGCTAGAAGAGGCCCAAAAATATGCAAGAAATTAGAAAAATGATTGGGTGCCCTAGGTGGGACTAGGGTGCCCCGGTACAGGCCTAGGTGCCTGGTTTAGGCTAAAATGATGGAAAAGTACCGAAATAGATTGGGCATGTATATAAAAATGTGTGGGAATGATGAAATAAAAGTAAAACAAGATGGCCAAAAAGGTGGGATTAATTAGTACTTTCTTCACTCAAGAAACCTTCTAAATAGTAGTATGAGATCGGGCTAAATAATGCCTAAAGTGCATGATTTTGTGACTACATTTTCCCCACTTTATGTTTGTGAGAAGAAATCTCGGTAACATAAATTAGATAGAGATTTGTACCTAATGTCCATTTGGAATGTAGTAGAGAACATGTGTCAAGGACTATACAAAAGTGTGGAATGATAAAAGATGGAGGAGCATGGAAACTATAGATGAAAAATACGCATAGAAAAAGTGATGAGAGTGAACCTAGGGCGGAACATGTGTGTAGTTGCTACAATGTGTAGTGTACCTACATGGTTAGTAAGGCATGTGCCATTGAGGAATGGTGTTACCCCCAATTTGACTACTTGTTTCTCATATGGTCGGATATGCAAGGAGAAAATGATCAAGTAGTCAAATATGTATGTATGTAAAAATGCTATGTAAAATACACATGTGTATAGAAATGTGTAAAATACGCAAATGTAAAATACGCTAAATGAAAAGTGTAAATAGAACATGTGCACTTGATCCATGTCAAGAGAAAGGGTGTAGAAGGATATCATGTACTGCTACGAGTTTTTTGGGCGATTCAACGCCACCTTGGCTGAAGAAGTGTAGGGAGGAAATGCTCTGTGTCCTCCAAACTTTAACTACTTCTGCTAAAATGTGTGTGAAGAGATATTTATATTGTCCTGATTTTTTGGAGATCGACGCCGCCGACCAAGTAGTGTAGAGATTCACACCCATTGTAACCTCCATCCTCATAATCGCTTCCCGAAATGCTAAGGATACCATGTCCTATAAAATTAAGCTCATGTATGGGGCTCTTAGACTGGTCTAAACCCACTCGTTGTATGTAAACCCACAATGCCAAGGGCAGAAAGTACATTGTACTGAACCGGTGTAGTTGTGTTGTGTTAGTATGTAAACCCTCAAATGATGCCCCCTTCTTTAGGGGCATATACGACATCACTTATAGGAGAATGCGGCCCTAAAAGATGACCTATCGCACTCTAAACTTTTCCCTTCGGGGGAAAAGGGATGCACTTGGTAGAAACCAAGGCACACACAAATAAGGATGGCTAGCCAAAACAAGTGTTAGTTCAAAAACACATGCATGGAATAAGACAAGTGTAAAATATGCAGAAAATGTAGAAACTACCAAGCACATAGTGTAAACACAAGTAAGCTGCACAAAGTGGGTTACAAACATGGGACATCACTCACGATGTTGTAAGACATCCAAGGCCATCATGGCCGCAAAAAACAAACAAGTTTCCACACAAACATAGGGCAAAACCCACATACAATGGAAAACAATAGCATACAAGTATAGACAAGCAAACAAGTAGTCATGGAAACATGGAATCCTGCAAAATAAGTGTTGCACATGGAACACCCATTATGATGTTAGATAAATAACCAATATGTCAAAGTGTGTATGATCAAGTAATGTAAGATGTTAAATACAAAATGAAATAATAACACCTATATGAGATGAATGTGGATGCCCCCAACAACCAATATAGGAAGGGTAGAAGGTGAGCATCCATGTCGTGTGTAGGATTCATGTATCTGCAATCACACTAAACAAAGGCATGAACATGCATGTGTGGATGAAATAGATAATGACATATAAGAAATCAATCTAACATGTGTAGTAAAGTGATCATGCAAAACACTAGAAAACAAGAGTAAATGCCCCAAGACAATGCAATATGTTATGGATGAATGGAATGATAGGAGCCGTGTGCCCCATAAGTGGATGGAAGTGTATGAAATGAGGTTCATTTTTATGCCCCCTCGAAGTCAAGAATGAACCGAGAGTGCATCATCGGGAAATGGCCGAGTATTTTTTTGTTGTGTCTAGCGCATTGTGATGAGTGTGGATGTAGGAGTGATGAGATGTGACATATAGAAAGGATATGTGTGAACCCTATAATTGAAGTGTATATCACGACTTGTTTTAATGAATGAGTGATGATTTAGCACTAATCATATATCACTATATGATGAAATAATTAAGATGAGTGATGATTTATCCCTAAGCGTATATCACTATATGATTAACGAATTAGGATGAGTGAAGATTTATCCCTAAGCATATATCACTATATGATGAAAAAATTAGGATGAGTGATGATTTAGTCCTAAGAATATATCACTATAATATGAATGGATAGAGATGGGTGACGATTTAGCCTAAAGCGTACACCATGACAAGATGAAAGGAAGGATTGATGATGTAACCTATGGTGTATACCACTATAAAATGATAGAATAGGTGACTATTTAGACTAAAGCGTAATCCAAAGGGTGGAAAATAAAACATGATGAAATATCGCATGGTGAATGTAAGGTACATTTGATTTATAGACCCTCGACACTCGAGTATTGACCGAGGAACTAAAGTGCGTCATAGGGTGGTGCGTGCAACACATAGAAAAAAAAATGTAGTATAGGTGGTGGTGAGAATAAATGACCTTGATGAGTAGGATTCATAAATGCGCAAAGTGGGAAATGTAATGTAAGATGTGTAGGGTGTGTAAGATGTATACTATGTAATGTGTGAAATGCAATAATAGGTGTAGATATAAATGGAATATGTAATGATAAAATGTAAAGCTAGACTCATATGGAATGTAACCTAGCGTAGTATGTAGAATATATGTATAAATGCATAGTGTATGATGTGACTATGTATAGGTTATGCGTGGATAGCCTAATAATGTATGTAATGTATAGAATGACTAGGATATATGGTACATAGAATGACCTAGGCATGATGCAAGATGCATGTAGAAGAATGGTAGAATGTAGACTAAGTGTAGTATGTATTGGTGTATAGCACGCAATGTGTGATGAAATGCAATGCATAATTCCTATAGTGTAGTATGTGGGGTTTAGTGTAATAATAATCCCTCAAAATTCAAGTGTGAACCAAAGCACAAGAGTGCGTCATCGGGTAATGACAGTGTTATAACATGTGATATGGTATGCCTATAGGAAAGGATGATAAATGATAAATACGAAATGTGTGATGTAAGACTATGTAACTATGTGAAACATGAGGGGGGAAAGTGTGTAATGTGCCAAGAGACTATGTAAACTCGTCAAGGAGATCATCATCCTTTGGATCAAAATTAAATGGATATGCATTAGTAACTTGGTAAGCTATAGTATTAGGTTGATCATGTAATGAGCCATTGAGATGTAAACGATACATGCCCATAGCATACTCCTCATCAGTGAATGGAGGATGTGGGAAACCGTGTGCATACCACCGAGTGAAATTATGTGAGTAGCCAAGAAAATAACTATTGCAGATGAAAACACAACTAAAAGGCATAGGAAATGAAATGTCGGTGTGACTAGGATCTAATGTGCCTCTAATATAAGTAAGCCAAGAGTCCCCTAATGTGAGTGGAGAAGAACAAGGGGTATGTGATAAATAGACTAGAAGATGAAAAACATGCAAACCATAAGCGGTAGTGATAGTGACAAAACCATAGTATAAATGAGGAGCATGAGTAGAAGGATGGAGGTCCTCAAAATTGAAACCAAGATGAGCTAGACCATCATGGGAACATGTAGTGACATCGCATGTAGGATCGAATGGAATATGTTCCCAATATGAGTTATGAATGAAAAGTGTGCAAGTGAAGGGTGGGCATGGTAAAGTAGGAAATGTATGTGGAGGGGGATGTGATAGATCAACATCCATAGACTAGACAGGCCCCTGATGAGGAATCATAGCAGTAGTAGTATCAGGTGGCATAGAAGAAATGACATCTATCACACAAATAGTACCATCAAGTGGTGGTAAATGTGGTGGTTCGTCCATAGGTTGAGGATCATGTGTAGTATTAATACATGGAATACAAAGACTATTGTTTAGAGCATGGTCACAATACTGAAATGGATCATGGTCACAAAAATAGTATACTCCATGCTCTCATGTAAGAACATAACACAATTATGGATAGTAGATGCGAAAGCTCGCATGGCATGAAGCCATGGTCAACCAAGTAGATAATTATAAGTAAACTCGGGAAACCAACAATGAAAAAAAGACCGTGAGGACAGTCTTATGACCAACAATGATGGGTAGTGTGACATGACCAAAACATGGCCGAGTGGAACCATCATAAGCATGTAGGGAAATACTAAAGGGATTAATGTCACTAGCAGTAAGACCTAAAACTTCGAGAAATTTCATGGGACATAAATTAAGCTCAGATTTGTTATCAATTAAAGTGCGCTTAACAATGACATTATGAATGCGAGAGATAATATGTAAAGGTGGATCATTGTCAAAAATAACATAGTAATTATGAGAGGAGGATGGGAAAGTAATATCTTTGAGAGAATACATCCACAAAAAGTATTATAGACTATGTTTGGATGAGTGTTGTCAAGAATATGAGTAGTGAGTAAAAGAGTAATAATTTTAGCTCACAATTCGGGGTGAAGAAGTAAAAAGTCATGAATGGAGATAGCCATGATGAAGGAATCCTAAGGAGAATGGGGATTGGGAGAGTGTGTAGGTCAAGTTGGTTCACCAAAATGATTAACTAAAATTAACTAAATTATGGGAAGTATAATGATAGTTAATCTAATCTAGGAGGACATAAATGTTATAAATAAATGTACTAAAGTAATTAAACAATTAACTAATAGAAAATAAAACCTAATATGCAAGGAGAAGGTAAGGAAAGAACTCAGCTGATTGCAGATGATGGTCGCAGAGTGTTGCATAGTTGTGATAGGAGATTCCAAAAGTAGGAATGACTGCACAGGGGTCCCAAAAAGCGTGGATCTGGAGAATCAAAATACTAAAGTGCTGAGGGTACTGGGGCACCCCGGTATGGTAGAATAAGCACCACTGGTCTCTGAAAAGGCTTAGAAGTTGGTTCTTTTTTTGTCGTAAGATACGTTGTAACCTTCATTGTCTATCGCATTGGATTTTCTCGAATTGATGCATCGAATGTACCAAATATAGCAAGATGATATTGAAGACTTGCAAGAGACAAAAGAAATATCAAAACCCTAAAAATAAAAGACAAAAATGAATGGGTTAGACTGACCTCAACCGCCACAACATTGGGCTTACTAAAATTGAGCACCGCACTATATTTCAGACCCAAATGTAGTTCTAGTGTGTGTGTGTGCATGTCATGCCCTAGGTGCTCTTGTTCCAGTCACACTTTGTGAAGTAGTAAGAAATAACTAAATGTAGAAAATGTAATAGTATGTGTGCATGGAATAGAATAGAATCCCTCCCCTATGAAGTGTGTGTTGATGTAGATCTCCTAGCCTTGATGCATAGAACTATGTGGATGCAAGTGATGCAATGGATGCAACTCTAGATGGAGTGATAGTAGTAAGTGACGCTAAGACCCTCATTATGGTCTCATAACTTTATATTTATATGTTTTTCTTAATCGATTTTTTAATTAATCCCAACATGGCCGATTAGGAAAAAGATAAGGATGAAAAATGGCTAAAAGAGGTGAGAAATTAGAAAAAAAAGAATCGGGGCACCCCAGTGGCGCCAAGTAGTAAGTGCAGACTTGGGCTCCCGATTTAGGCTAAAATGATAAAAATGTGTCGAAATAGACTAGGCATGTATCTAAATATGTGGGGAATGACGAAATAAAAGTAAAACAAGATGGCCAAAAAGGTGGGATTAATCAAGTACTTTCTTCACTCAAGAACCCTCTACATAGTAGTAAGAGATCGAGCTAAATAATGCCTAAAGTGCATGAAATTGTGACTACTCCTAGCAAGTGAGCCAACCACCATGTAGGATACACCTCGAAACCTAGACATCATCCATTACTTTGTAGGTGCACCATGATCATCCAACCCAACCGTACCCTCCTCTTGTGGCATAAGACGAATCTCTATAACATGTTCTAGTGGCGTGTGAACATCACCATTTTCACACCTATATGAAGTAGCCACCTCGGGAACATCTTGTATCAACCTAAATTGTTTCTGACATAACCTAATCTGAAAAGTTCCCGGTCTCTGGGTCATTGGCCCCAGTAACCATGTCTCTTGTTGGGTGGGTATGATCTCACCCTCCTTATCCTTCCATACTTTGGGAATCCAATGTATGGCCTCCATCTCACATCTCCACACTGTAATCCTTCTAGAGCTACCTATAATTTCCCTCATCCCTCACTAGCCCGGTCTCTCCTCTATATGATCTCCACCACATGAATCCAACAATCTCTTGAAGAACCACTAGACCACCCCATGGTAAAGCCCTCGTCCAAGCCACTTCAATGTTGTCGTAGGCCCAACACCGTAGTAAAAACCCCACATAATTACCAAACCTCTTGCCAATCCTCTAAGACCACAAATCTTTATAGATTTGTGCTAGTAGTGTAAAAACCATGAAAAAACAATCCTCTACTCCATCACATTTTCTAACACCGATGTCGCGTCTAAGTAAACTCACCTTCAACGAGTCACGAAAATCATAGAAATTGATGTCTATCATCATCACGATCATCGATGACTTGACCCTCTATATCTGGGTTATATAGTACCCCATTTATAAATCCAACCGATCGATGAAAGCCACCTCATCTTCCTCATCACAATACAATTTTTGCATCACCCGAGGCCTCTCTGTCTCATCTATCGATATACCTACTCTCCATATAAAAGAAACCTCAAAATCCTGTGCACATCCTCCAAAGTAACAGCTTATCTCTCGTTGGTAGCTAAAAGGTCCCAGTCACATGGTCCCGTCTCTCCAATAAGGCAAGTAACAACCCATGATGTCTATGGATAAATTTATAATGATGCATCCATCCTAGCCCAACATCCTTCAAGTGAGCGTAATATATCCACACGTCGTCCTAATATAACCGAGATCCTATCTCATATAGTTAATTTATCTCTCGCCTACATCCACAAAGACATAAAAATCCATTAGAACACTATTCATTAAAGTTTTTATCAATTTAATAGATTGAATTAATTCACTACATGCACACACCTAGTCGCCAGCGATTCACTGAAATTGCTGGCGTTCTGCCCCAATCACATGCGATTTTACCAACTTGGCGGTGATTCCTTTCATCAAACCAACATGCCCTAAAACGGATGAATTTTCTAAAAAAATAATAAATTAAGAAAAACATTAAAAAATTCAATAAAACGAGCATACATCTCCTAGAGTTGGCCTCCTTTGTCTCGTACCTTCTCTCGCGGATCCTTTTTTTGTCTTTTTCACTAAAATTTCAACTTCAAAGCTCTCTTTTCTCAAATGCACGTGCTAACAATGAGATACTAGTGTAATTTTTCTCCTTTTTATAGGCCATTTTTTTCCCACCCCACAATCTTCGGTGATTATATTTTCGTCAATGATTCCTTCCAAATTGCATGTGATTCCCTCCAATTAATAGCAATTCATCTCAGTTTTGCAAAAACTTAATTATTTTTTCTTTCTAGGTTCTCTAGATTCGTTTTTATGATGTCGCCACCACACACATATTTAATTCATTTGGATTCAAATCTCTGACCCAATGGTCCCATAAATTCTACATCCCAAAGATCCTCGCATAGGATGATCCTCCCTTTTAGTGACCTAGAAGCATACATCTATAGGAAATTACCCTTGTGGTTATCCTATAATTTGTTTTTTTGGTTACTTCCCAAAGTCCACCACCTATAGTATGGCCTTTTATATCACCCCCATCTTTGGTTATCTTACAAGTAAAATCCACTTTTTAGAAAAATGCAAAATTGTCATCCCTTTTTCATCTATTTTGCACCAAACCATTGTTCTATGCCCACATAGTGTCAAACTTGAATTTGAACATGACCCTTATTAAACTATACTCCTTTGACCCATTGCTCCCACAGGCCATATGAGGCTCCCATTTGACCCTCCATCATAGTTACCTTTGTAAAAATAATCGTCTATAGGTTGTCAACATTGGCGTCACCTTTCTATTTTCAAGGTTGTTACCCCTTGTTTAATGCATGCTTTTGTTGCATGGTGATTTTCAAGTTCCTAGTTAGGACATCGAACATATTTTTAAATCGCCATCGCTTCACCAAAATGATCTTTAACCTACCAACCCACTTTTTTGTTATCGGCTTCGGGGAATCATTATGTATTCATCATAAGATCTGGGCAGGATTTTTCGTTGCACTATCTAACATCATTATCAATCCTTCATCATTTTATATCTCGTCTCACACAAATCCCACCAAGCGTGCCCATATTTTTTTTTGCTCAACCTTGGGGCACCTTTTGATACATTAATAATCCTATCAAGCGTTTATGATCTATCTATTATCTCATCCAATCCTTGTAGTATCTCAATTCCTGTTAGGGTTGGATTTTGGCTTCCCAAGGCTTATTTGGCACAATGCATGCACATATTATTTTTCGTCCCTAACACTAGTGGACCCATTGGTCTCGCCGCTCATCCTATTTTTGATTGCGCATTCCCACTAGAACATGTAGTCCATAAAGTTACTTGGAAACATATGTCCATAAGTTGAGAAGCCCACCGCACCACTTATCAATTGTTTCTCATTAAATTATTAAGTCCACTTTGTACATGGCCATTTATTTTTAATCCCTTGTCTTGGGGCATCTTAAGAAGACTCTAAATCCATCTTTCTAGCAAATCATCTTATTAGTTATCATCATCTTAGTATCCTCCCATATACTACTGGGGGCATCTAGCACTAGTTTTTGTCTAACATCCCATGCCTACACCCATCTTAGTCGACCGATCCAACTCTGCCACCCACTAGCTCACCTCCTTATCCACCCGTCAAAGTCAATGTCTTAGCTCGGTGCACCGACCGCCATCTCCGTAACTCACTCCAACTCATCCGCCACTCCTCATCCGCCCAACTCACCACACTCCATGCCAACATTTCTACTCACCTCAATACATCCCCAACATAGTAAGGCGTTGAACCAACTAACAAAATCGTCTCTCAAATCCAAGTAAACAATGCCACCTCATGGCTTTTAAACAACCCAAGCTATCCCTAAGCGACACATGCGGGATTAAGATCCTAACTTGGTAAATGGATAGCGCTTGGTGAGGCTTAAAACCAAAACCTTGTAACAAAAGGATAAGCACTCCACCAATGCGCCATGGTGCTTAAAACAATATGAAAAGGGATATTTTCTATTTTAGGGGAACAAATGCAGTCTCTGGAGGCTTAGAGGCTTATTATGGGAGTTAGAAGCATTTTTGGAGAAAATTTCCAAAAGAGACTAGGCTTTATTTTGCAGGGAGATTATTGTGGCAATTGGAGAAGATCAATTATTTCCTTATAAACAATTTGTAAGTGTATTAAGGCTTATTTTAATAGATCAGTCGCATATTTATGGACATGGAGACATAGGCTTAACGCCGAACTCCGTCTCAATTGTTTGGCTAAGTATTCTATGTTTTTAGTATTTTTCTCTGATTTCCATAGAGCTTTTAGATTTTGAAAAATTATTAAAAAATATGGAAAGGTCCTAATGTTAAAATCTATCTCGAAAAATCATTGTTTTGAAAGCAATTTTGGTGTGTGATTTTGAGTTGCTTACGATTTCGATCAATTGGATTTACGATGACATGTACACAATGTGTGAAAATAACCCATACATGTTGGCTTCTATTATCGATTGGGCTTGAGAAAACTATTTTTAAACTTTACATAATTGATTGTATTGTAAAGTTCTTGATTGCCCTTTTGTGAATGTGGTGCAAGTTTTATCATACATAAAATTAAAGCTAATTTAGGGATTATTTATGGCTTATAATGTATTATTTAACCATGGGAAACAAGGTTGTGCTTTCAAATATTTGTTGGTGATAAAATCAAAAATGTTGATGGTTTAGTACTTTCAAGTGGTTGTAAATTAAAATTTTTAAATACAATTTTTTATGGATCTTTCACATAGAAATAAGTTTTATATTTTCAAAGATAACATATATATTTATCAAGGAATATTTTAAAAATTATTTTATTTTCTATTTCAACATTTTTACTTGTCATATATGATTAAAATCACAAAAATGACCTAGAAGCCTTGAATTTCTAGGCCTTATGGGGAAGTACCTGATCTTGAGGCTAAATGCACATATGAAACAACTATGTTATAGAGATATATGGCAATACCTATCCATACTTGCCCCATCCATATTTCTGTACTTATGACTTAGATGAGATATAATATTTATTTTTAGTTATTTATTAGTCCATACTATAGCAATCGGTTTTTGCGAGCTCGGCATAGATAGTTTTTTTACTTCATACTTTTTCGTATTAAGTGGAAGATTCCTTTATAGGATTCAAATGCGAGACACGCCATATAACATGGCGGACGAAGAGGTGGTTACAAACATTGTTATCCTTGACAATATCCGTCGGTGATGAATTCTGCATCGATGACCATGACATGTACACAATGTATGAAACTAACCGATACATATTAACTTCTATTACCAACCGTTGTGCAAGTTAGAACATTATTTTTGAACATTAGATAATTGATTGTATTGTAAAGGTTTGATTGGCCTTTTGTGCATGTGGTGCAAGTTTTATCATACATAGAATTAAAGCTAATCTAGGGATTAAACATGGCTTATAATGTATTATTTAACAAAGGGGGAAACAAGGTGGACTTTCACATTTTCATTGCCCATAACATAAAAAAATTATTGATGGTTTAGTCCTTCTAAGTGCTTGTAAATTCCATTTTTATATACAATTGTTCATGGTTCTTTCACATAGAAATAAGTGAATATTTTCAAAGATAACATATCTATTTATCAAGGAATATTGTTAAAATTGTTTAATTTTAGATTTCTAATTTTTAATACTCATATATGATTAAAATCACAAAAAGCGACCTAAAAGCCATCAATTTCTAGCCATCTTGGGGAAGTTCTTGATCTTGTGGCTAAACACACTTATGAAATAACTACGTTACGAGATATATGGAAATACGTATCCATACTTGCCCCATCCATCTTTCCATACTTATGACTTAGAAGAGCTACAATATTTATTTTTAGTTATTTATTAGTCCATATTATAACAATTTGTTTTGCCTAACTCGGCATAGATGGTTATTTTTACTTCATACTCTTTCATATTAAGTGAAAGACTCCTTTATTCCTTATTGTGCAATACATCCCTTCATTTGAATAAAATAAATTTTAGTAATTAGCAGTGTCGATTGATAGAAGAGGAGGCCCACAGAGTGGCATCACTTCCACATCCACACAAATAAAATGGAGTGTAGATGGAAGATATTATTAGGGCTGGAACAATCGAGCGTTGGAATAGGTTCCTATTATCTATTGTGTTCCAATGTTTGCGGCCCTTTTTCTTATTAATTCTTAAATTTATTGAATTTGTGTCAAAATTCATTCTTAATATAACATGTTTTTTGAGTTTTGAGGTATTTTCTATGTTCGTTATACTTTTTTGTATTGGTTCTACACTTATGTTATTCAAACAAATATTAATATAGTTTCAGTAATCCCAGTAGGTTACATCACCTGCTTCCCTCCAATTACTTGAGGTTTAAATTGAAAAGGGGTCGTACAACTTGCTATAAGAAGCAACTGATGTTCATATTTCCATTAAGTTCTTCTCCTTATCTAACAAAGTAAGCATCATCCAATCAAAATCATTTATCTACATTTCACTCATATGACCAACATTAAAGTTCTCAATTATCGACTCTTATTCACACATCAAATGTTTCCTCCAATCACTCAAACTCTCAACTGAAAATGTGGGCGAAAAATTCTACAAAAAGTGGGTATTGCGGTTGAGACTTGAACTTGGAACCAGTTTGATTTTCCCCCTTTTTATTTTGGGACCTTTAAGTGCAAATTGCACTCATGTGATTAGTGCGATTGAAATTAACACTACAAAATGCACTCACCTAGATAGTGTGAATGAGAACAACTACAATTTTTTTGCAACGTTGTCAAACACACTACCCATATCTTCTTCTAATGGTTGACAACATGTCGTGTGCTTCTAGGAGAGAAAAGTTTTGTATTTGTTCCATGTTGAGCTCTCCCCACCCTTTCACTTACCCTCCCTCAAACCCCATCTTCATCCATCATCACCTCTCCTACTAATTTTTTCTATCTACTTTTACTTTTTTGATCCATCTTAACACCATTTACACATTTGTGTTTTTGGTTAGTGTGATGGCTACTAACCCTCACCAAAATCTTGTTACTCTCATACAAAATTTTGACCTATTACACTTTAGGCGTTATACAACTAGAAATTACCTACGAGTGCAGATCAACGACATGCGTTCCATGTTCTTGCTCGACGACCATTGCGTGGATGTGTGCCATAGGATCATTTTCCTTAACACTCTATTGCCTCGGGACTGGGAAGAAACTTCTTTCCCAATGTCATTTTAAAGGGGATTATTAATTCCTGTTGAAATGCTTTGTGAAATTTATTCTTGGCAAGTACATACAGGCAAGGTTTGTTGTTGCCTTGGCATCTCCCATGAACCAAAGTTGTTACGAGTTTGTGCCGACAATTTAATGTGTATGGTGTGCCATGTGAGAGAACCCAGCACAGAGCTGTGTGCCACGTGTTTTGTTCAAATCAGGGAAGGGGTTTTGATCTGTTAGTGCGGATTTCATTCTTCTTGCTATGAATGATTTGGAGTGCTATTGTAGGTGTGCATTCGATGAAATACATATGTTTTTTTCCCAGGCATTATTCATCATTAAATTTGCATTCATGTTTACATATGAATAGTATTTTTATTGGGTTATCGCTTGTATACATTTAGTTCTATGAACTTTGTTATTTGGGTTTCTCTATGTATTCCTATTTTTCATTAATACTGAGGAATGGGAGGAATTAACTTGAATAGTCGGATATTTTACGTTTTCGTACCATTTTTTTGATAGTTACTGTAATTTTCTATTTTTTCACTATGTCCTGCACGCACAAGAATCGTTAGCAAATGTAGGACTTCATAATCGTAGTTTTTCTTCTTAAAAACTTTGTTTTAAGGCCTTCCAGATACACTTGGTTGATAGTTTCCAAGGCCTCTTCAACAGATCTCTTCTGTGCATATATTTCCATCGTAATAACCCATGAGACCGCATTTCTTTGACCGATTCTGCCTTGTACACGCTCGAACTGGCGAGTAGAACAACTGACAAAAAATTGCTTTGTATTGTGCTACAGTGAATGTCCATTCTGTGTTCTTGACCTTTTGGTTTAATGCCGCATTTCTTTGAGGCATTTTGTCAAACAGTTGTTGTGCCTTCTACATGCTTGGACGCCGTAGAACTGGCGACTGTAATACCTAAAAAAATAATTACATTCTAATATTATGCTACCATGGAATTCCGTTCTCTGTTTCTGTGTGCAATCGTGTATTGCAGCTGGATGGGAGAAAATCACCTCTGTTAAGAGGAAAATGATATTCTGTGTTATTTTAGTTTGATTTACATTTACAAGTTAATTAATCCATCACTTACAAATTCACATAGAAGTGAAAACAATTATAACCTCCCTCCACAAAACTAAATTCACCCATATGACCACACATATATTGTAAAAATAAAAACCAAGAACCAAAAAAATGCAATCGTCTTATTATTATTATTTTTGAACAAAAACTCGTATTAGGAATGCAATTACAACCTCCAGAATTATATTTGATAAACGCAAATTAACTGCTCAGAACCCTCTTTCTAACCATTGTTGCATATTGCAATAGATCTTCATATTGTGGAAGTATTTTCTTCACACTCTCCCTCTCCTTGCATTTCCTCATCCACGCAGCAATGAGAGGAAATTTTTCTTCCATTGGAATTTTAAATCCTCCAACAATTTCGCACATGGGGAACCAACTTATCTGTGGCGCAAGCATAATATCCACCAATCCAAATTTATCTCCTCCAAAATAATCCTTTCCTTTCAGTGTTTCTTCCAATAATACCAGGTTTTCTATAAGTTCCAGCTTTGCAGCTTCATATTTTTCCCCCGTATATCTGAATATGTGGGTTGCAGGTTCGTAAATCTGAAAGGGAAAGGGGAATGATAAAAGAGTCTGGTGAAAATAAAAACAAGAAGAAAACAAAATATAGCATGGAATATTATCTCTTTTCTCAAAATGAATTAAACAATTGATAATTTCTATTTCCAAAAATATAATGTGGCTGACATCACATATATTTACAATGTTAACTGGTCAATACTGATACAAAAATCATATTCCTCCCTAAAAACTATTTTGTAGATCTGCCTCATATTCAATATTGATACACAAAATCATATTTAAGAAAAAACCTGAATCACATACCTTCTTATCTACATAGTCTGCCCAGAACCGAGCAATGGCTCTCTCATATGGATCAGCAGGCAAAGAGCCGGACCAGAGGTCCATTCCTCATCAATGTATTCCAGGGCAATGAGAGACTCAGCCACAGGTTTGCCTTTGTGGACAAGAACAGGCACTTTCTTATACACAGGATTCATTTCCAGTAACAGGGGACTTTTGTCAGGAAATGTTTGTGGCACAGTCTCATAGTTTATACCCTTTTCTTCCAGACCTATCAAAACCCTCATGACAAAAGGGCTTGACCAGAGACTAAGAACCTTGACATCATCTTGGCTTGCCATTTTCAGCTAGGTATTTCTTCTTCAATCTTTGTGCTGAAAAAATGAAGAAATCTCTGCTGTATTTATTGCAGTTTGATGGTTTGTTAGTGGACAACGTCAAACTTGACAACTAATTTTAAACAGGTAGCTAAGACAACGTTCAAAGGTCATTTGAGGATCGTTGCTGACGCAGTTGCTTACGTTAGGAAAACATGTAATGAAATGCAATGCAGCAAATCACCCCGAGGCCCCAAGGGCCTCTACGGTCAAATTTTAATGACAGGTATTGGAAATCAATCAATGACATCATCGTAAAAAAATCACATATTATAGTATTCATAATTTTTGGCATTATGCTGAAATCTTCAATCTTCTACTCAAATTAAGTGTAGAAGGACATATTTTGGGTGTATGGTGAAAGGGCCTAAGTGAGTTGTTAGTTTGACTCGTAGTAGAGCATTCAAAGCTCTCCACCCAGGTTAAATTCCACATATACTTGTAATTTTGCAATTATTATATTAGTGCTTGCACCAAAAGGGATGTAACAAATTGTTGAAGTAAGTCCACGATGCATTGAAGAGGTATTTTCATCTTGGGTATTAAGGCATGTGACGTTTGTAAGGTCAAATTCACCTTGAGTAATAAGGCATGTAAGGTTTGTATGGTCGAAGAAGCAATTCAAAGATGCATTGAAGAGACATATTTGAACTAGGTAGAAAGGTAGTGAACATATGGCGTATCCCATAACCAATCGACCATTATGTTAGTGAGAGGACCGCCTACAATACAATGTTGCCCTATTGGCATAAGGATCATTATATATTATCATGGACAAAGCCAACAAACCTAGGAATGATTGATGTTTTTCCTAAATGAGGAGTGTTAGAGTCGTAGAAGCAATTCCAAGATGTATGGAGCATGTAACACCAATCATGTCCATCACCGCGACCTTCGACAACGTCGGTGACATCGCCTAAATCAAGATGGAGGAGCAGTGTTTGGTGGCCTAGATTCATTCCAAATTTTCAAAATAATTTTGTGCCACCGCTTCCAGTCTTGGATAGAAAACCCCCAAAACAAATCGATATCACATGCACCTAATTTCAACCCCGAGATAGCCCATCAATAAGGAAACCACAATTTATTTTGATTTTTGAAAGCCGAAACAATGAAACCAACTAATTTTTCCTAGTAATTAGCATTTTTTTATATATTACTTTCAAATAACATATAAAGTGACAAAAGAGAAATAAACCTTATTAGAATTTTCATTACAAACCCTCTTTTTTATTCCATTAAAAATAATTTAAAGTTTGGGTGACCACATACTTTGGTGAGAAACATCAAATCGAGTATTTATATAAAAATTGCCCCCTTTTAAAGTACGGTCATTAACATATAAATAATAATTAGCACTTGCACTACGAAATAGAGGTGCAATTGTTATGTTAATAATAACGTATGAGGATGTTTAAAGTTAGCGAAGTAATTCCAAGAAGCAATAATAAAGCATGTACTTACATAGGCCAAGAGTATGTTGATAGAGGTTGTGGAGTTTGGCTTTACCCCTGCCAAATGCATTTTCTTAAGGCATTCAAAGGCCTTTTCAAACAAACTCACTTTGTTTGGGGGAGCATAACTTCCTTCTGAGACCATAACGTTTGGTCCGTCCATTGGATCTTCTTGAAATTTTCCAGGAGAGATAGATATATATGCCATAACTACATCTCATGAAGGTAGGTGCCATTTGGGCATATTTTCGGGGCCAATTCATTCATCTAGTGGTCTAAAATTGGCTCGCAAGCTTTTTTTGGGATTGTCTAGAACTTAGAGTTTTAATATCTTTTACTCCGCTTTATGGAATAAGCCAAATTTTAGCGAGCCTTCATTTATGAAGGCATATTTGGCATGCAAAATTTAGGGCCCATTCAAGATGGTTTACTTTTGAGGTTTTTTTGTGTTTTAGGGTTTTTGGTTTTTAGGCTTTTTGTTTTTGTGGAAATAAAAGGCAAATTGTAATGTTGTAACAAATTAGTGTGGATTCGGAATGAGAAGAAAGTTGTTTTGAAGTTTCTTGAGTTTTGGAAAATTGTTTTTGTATCTTTTGGAGGCATTTCGGCCTCTTGCATCTAAATCCATATCACTTTGTTTGTAATTGACAAGACCACATTTTTTTAAGCATTCTATCAAACAACTCTCGTGCCTTATGTATTGAATTCATTGCATTCCATGGGATGACATCTCACCGTGGAATTTTCTCACACACTCCACATTCCTTGTATATATTTTGACATTGATAAAGGTTGTGGAATCTACATTTACACCGTCCAATGCTAAAGGTTGTGGCATCTAGTTGTGAGCTCCCAAACAGGCCCGAGTTTACAAGGGTCAGTGAGTTCTAAATGACATGTGGTGAGGATCTAATGTAATGTTGCTATAGGGAAAGGTTGAATGGTGGGGTGAGAGGCGAGTGATGTCAAGGTCGTGTCAATGATGGAACTCGACCCAAGTTTAATGTAAATTGTGGAGGATTTCGATACAAAAGAGAAACCAATGGAAAGAACCCCTTGCTAACAAGTTGAATCTAATAAACATCCAGTTGTCGATGCATGTCATAATAATGCCAAAATAAAGGATTTGATGTTATTCGTGGAGCTCAACTGGGAATGAGGTATTTCCTTAAAACCTGTAAATGACCGTCCGAATTTGAACAATGCTAATGTGGCTTCATGGTGACCACACTTCTCTCGTAATTGTAGGTTTACCCCACATAACCCATCTATTCACATTCCCCTTCATTGTTTTATAAATGTTAACTCTACGATACTTTGGGAAAATACATCAAACTAACATGTCGGTGTTGCTTATAGAATAAAATATTGTTGTTTCCTTTACACGTTATTGTTATTATCATCTTTGAAGGAAAGGAAATTGTCTCTACATTAACAATTAGTCATTTGCATCATTTCCAATTACATTGTGCCATATGTATTTAAATAGGATTGAACTAAAGTTTCATGCTTTAATTTTTCTGTTTTGGAAAGATTCTATTGGTGAACCCCTTTATTTGTCCTTTGTTGAGGGAAAGGCGGATGTCCTCGATGGGTGTCTGTAATGTAGTTAATGCAATCACTGTGTATGATGCGGCCTTGGTCATTGTTGTGTGGCTCGAGGCTTGCATCTGTTCATTGGTTTGAGAATGTCTAAAATTCACACTCCACAATTGAAAAAAACTCAAATTATTTCACACAGTATCGATGCTCAAATGTGCAGGAAGAAACAAGGACTGAAACCCTCCAATCCTTCCTCTGCCAAATTTATTAAGCCATAAATCGGGCTTCAAGTTTAGAAGGTTGAGCTTCTGATCTGCAGTTCGAATTCGCAATTTTATATAATAACCTGTTTCAGATCCGCGAAATAAGAGATCCATTTTACAGGTACTTCTGTTGCTGCTTTCTTTATTTTAGATTAGTTTTTCCATAATGTTTTAAATCGGGAATAGGCTAAAAAAATTTTATTCTACACTGTTAGGGTTTTTAATCATCTTGTGTGTCTCCATCTGCATTTTAGAAGTCCCCAATTTGTTTGGCCTGTTTATGCTTAAATTTTTCTTGTAATTATTACGATTTTCTTTGGAAAATTATTATGTTGAGCCTTGTTAAATATTAATTTGTCACATACTATTTTTTTGTTTGATTTGCTAAATTTCCCTCCAGCCTAGATATCATGATAGAGGGGTATCTCTGTTGTCAAATTCGGGTGCGCCACTCCCAGCCAGTTGAAGGTGGTATTTTTACCTAATTCAACAATTTTCATGTCTGTTTAGAACTTGGAACACGGAATTTCTCTTTGAGAGTCTGGTGCTTTTACCATTTGACAATTTATCACAGATTGTTATGTTCAGATATGTAGGTTAAAATTATTATATGGTGTCTAAGGAATTGTGGTCTAATGGTCATGGGGGACACTCTTAAGGGCATTATCCAGGTTCAAATCTTCCCCACCACAGTAAGGTGGCTCATAACTCCAGTGAACATGTGGCCAGGTTGTGATGTAATGATTATGCCAGTTTGGCTTACCCCACATTGTGTTAACGGTGGGAAACAAGCTCTTCCAAGATTTGCCAATAAATAAAATCACCAATCATTACACTGCTAATCCCAGTAAGATACTTGGGGAGGTGAATTTGATGTATTTTATCGTAGTTGGAAAAATAATAACTCTTATTTAGATCCTCAGCATAAGTATGAGGTCAGATATCAAATAATTAACATTCTTCAACTTTTATGGACTGTGGAAGCTTAAAATCTCTAATTTTTTATGCTTAGATTTTCAACATGAAAAGGGCGACTCATGGCATTTATGTACTGCTGAAGCTTCAATTCTCTTATTGTTTATACTTAATTTTTCAAAATGTGATGCTCAAGTAAACTCTTGTGTAGGGTAAGCAGAGTCAATTCTTACAGAGTATTATGTTAGGGTTGATCTTTAGCCCATTTTTTAAGTCCAAGGGACATGGTAAAATCTATTTCTGTCATTTTTATAGACTTTTTATGTCGAGGTAAGTTCTCATTGCGGTGTCAGGTGAGTATAGTCACTTCTCATAGACATACCTGTCTCCTGTTTACCCTGTTCTTCTAAAATAACACAAACTTTTGAATGTTCCTTTGTGCTATCATAACATAACAAAATCCATTTCCATCTTACTAAAATTTCTCATATCAAACACAAACAAAAGCTTACATGGTGGACATCATGCAAAACATTTGCTACGCCTATCTCCAATGGATTACACCCCCTGAAAAAACTAGTTTTGAACATAAAATCATTATAATGGGAATCACCTTTGTCAATTTCAATCTAAATCTCAATCTTGTTCTCATTCTTAATTCTTTTCTCATTCTCCTATTTCATCCTTACGTTTATTTATTTCTAATAAGAAATAAATTGCTCTTCACAAACATTATAAAACATTTTCCTATGCATTTATATATATACTATGGTATCTAAAACATCACACAATCATTTTCTGAGATAAACAAACCTTTCACGTCATGGGTTCTGTGCAGGTAGTCAACATTATAGGCCATATCAATGTATTTTGTTTGATTTTCCATAACACCCTTTTTCTTTCACAAAATTTGCCAAACACGTCACGATCCTCCTCCTGCAGCCTCGCCCGACAAGAACAATTCCACACTTGCCCGAGATTTGTGCAAGCATATTCTCGAGGCATCCACACAGACAAACCGAGCATAACCATGAAGCACAAAACCACAAGGTTTCCAAATGCATGGAAATGCATACCATGTCTATTCTTACCAAAGTGACAATCTTCATAGTGTATTACAACAGGCTATACACTTGTCAAAAAGACAAAAATATTGGAGTTTTTGTTTTTCGTTTGGAAAAACACAAATGTTTTTTTCTCTCTTGAAAATCACATGATTCTAAATTATCCTCCTATTATATCCTCATTAATACCCACATTACGCTTTCAACTCCACAATAATCTATAAAAATACAATAACACATATTTTTAAATATTGTCATACACAATGGATGAATTTCAAAATCATGTTACAAATATGTTTCGATAATCATTTGAACAATACAATGACCATTGCAATGTCGAATACCACACAACAAATACATAGAGAAACCAACTTGTCTTCTCCTGTCATGCGTAGGTTCATAACAAAGACCTCCTCCACACCACAAACCTTCAACTTCGGCAGGATTTGCCATATCATGGCCTTGTTTACTACTACCCATTTGCTTCCAACTTTACTAAATATAAATTAGGCGTATTGGCATAAGTATAAGTATTGTAATTTACTGTTTCTGATACATCTAAACATCAACAAAATTTTAATTGACAATAATGGATACATCAAAATTATAGGTGTGATATTATCGAGCTATCGAGATAGTGATCATAGTTAAAAAAAAATTAACCTCTAATTTTTGAAAGGAAAAAAATGGAGGAAGATCCTACTTATATAACTAAGGATGTGGACATTATACTAAATTTGGTTGATTCCATGACCTAAGTTGAAGTGGTGGGTATGCTTAGAACATGCCATGATTTTTAAAACTAGTGTAATCTTCTATGAACTTGAAATAGGTTTAGGAGGGCCATCAAATACAAAAATAATGTTAAATAAGAACTCTTTCCAAATAGGAGATTATGCAACTTTAGGCGGTTCTAGATTAAGAATGGGTGCTTTGAAGTTTAAGAGATGTAACTATTTCCTTGTTTTAGTCTTGTAAAAGGATTTGGATGAGGGAAACATAATCATATCACCATTATGTCAGCTAGATATTCTTTCGATGAAAAATATGAAGTTTAACCATAGTGCATGGGATAAAGTCCCTCCTCAAATAAAGAGTAGATGACCTATTTATTACTATTCGAATAACACCAAAGAATATTCACAATATCTACACTAATCTAGCGTTGGGGGTGGGATCTCATCCCGATATATTTACTCCTCACATAATGTAGAATACATTCGGAATGGAGAAAATTTTGGAAGAAAAAGTAGGAGGAGAAGTAGAAAGAAAGGAGAGTGAATACATGTTTTTTCTTTGGAAAATGTAGATCTGAAGATACTAACATGAGATAAAATAGTGATAAACTAAAATTGAATCTTAAAAGTAATAAACTAGAATTTAAATAACAATATAATGCATTGAACTTAAGAACAATACATTAAACAAAGAGATAACATTCAACACAAAGTTTGTAATGCCTATTTTATTCCTTATAGAAAAATATTGAAAACACAAAGTTTTTCTTCTCTTTACAATTCCAAAAAATATTTTTCACCAAAAAGTGTGAAAAATTCTTTCTCTATCTCGATCCCCCTTTTTACAATGTCACAACATTACATTTATAGAGAGAAGGGAAGAGAGAAAAAGGGAAGTTGTTGGATCACAGATCTAATAATATAAAATATACATTAAATCCCACTTGACTAGTTCTTGTGCAAAATGACCAAGTCAACATGTTAATCCAAATGATGTCTCAACATCACAAAAATTTACATGTTCAATGCAAAAATGGAAAAACATGATAAATCCTCAACCGAATCTTTCTTATTGACTTCTTTCTTAGCTTCCTTGTCACGATACGTGTGGAACTTCAAGGTAATTTCTTACACTTCTTTCTCATCATGTTCATAAGAGTATCGATTCAGTACATCGCATGTGTCGAGTATATTGATTAATTTTTCAAGAAGTTTATGAATTATTTTGAGAAATTTGGCTAGATTTTTGAAAAATTTGATATAAAATCAATTTATCAATTGATTACAAATCAAAATATCTTCCTTCCAATGAGTCCTTTTCAACCAAAATCTTTGAATTCTTATAAGATATCATCTTTGGGTAGCATATTCATGTATTCATCTAGGAATTGGTAGGGAATTTAGAAAATTTGTCACTAATGTCATTGGTGGCATCGTTTGATTCTTCCCTAACCTTTTGCAACTTGTCATTGGCCTCTTTCAAAATCTTGACTCAAAAGTTAATGGATTTGTAAAATTTAAAATATTTCCCCTTTTCCACAGTTACCCCTTCTTAGACAAGGGTATCAACATCAATCTTCTTGAGCTCATTCAAGGCTTCCAGAGTTATCTCCCAATTATTGCATTCTTCATCAAGCTCTTCATTCATTTCATCAATAACTGATTTTCTCTCTCAATCTCATTGTGGACCTTGGTATTGTCCTCGATCATATTTTTACCATGAATAATGATCCTCTCGATCCAACTATCAACATATCACCCTTTCTGTATGATCTCATCTACCTTTGATTTTAACAATGTATCTATTGGACAATGTGTCATTATTGTTGTCATTGATGTCAATTTGTATTGATGGAAAAGGGTGTTCGGGTTGCATATGTATTTAGTGAAAACTTGTAAAAGCCATGAATTTGGGGTAAGAATCTCTAAAGAAACCCCAAAGGATTTTAACAATCTGATCAATGGACCATGTGATAAGAAATGAGCAAGGTTTTCTTCTTTTCATACATTAATTTGAAATAAACATGCAAACTAAACAAATGAAGTTAACCTCTATTCTTTGAAAGCTTGAAATAATGAACCTAAGAGGATCTAAGCATTCGATTATGTGTGTAAGAAAATATATCTCTTCATTAATGGCTTCAAGGCCAATGGATCTTCCCTTTTACTCCATGTTAGTGCTATGAAATACAAAATCAAATGCTTTTAGCTTAATGAAAGAAGATGAAATACAATATAAAGCCTAAACAAATTGTTATAATCTATGCTAGGAAGAAGAGAGAATTCTTAGGAAATGAGGGAGGGGTATAGCCCTATTTATAGTATTTGGTTTGGGGAAATGGGAGATTTGGGTGCATGTGGGACAAAGGCTAAAGTCCAAAAACACTTTTAACAAGTCAAAGTGTGATTTGACTATGTTTTAGGTATTTAACCTAAGCTAGACTAATTAATCTCTCTTAGAGAGTAATTAGGGTTCGAAGGGTTTCGAGGGGCACAATCAATCCAAGTGAAGTGGATTGATATTTCGAGAGCTAATAGAAGCAAGCTAGAAGGGAATAAGAAGCTAATGTAGTTAGAATGAGGCTATAATAGCTTGTTTAAATGGTTTATAAGAGGAAAAATGACCAAAAAGGTGTCGTGAGAGGGGAGTTAGATAGGTCTAACTGGTGGTGTGCCATCAATTTGCAAAGGGAAGAAGCATTAGTGCACCATTAGAAATAATAGTGTATTGATCAAACTACAAGTGTCTACATTTGACCCTCTTTGAGGTGACACAAACTAACGTTAGTTCAAAGAAAGTAGACAAATGTAAAAAAGTAGAAATTTTTTGAAGGGGTAGAAGAAAAATTAATAGGATGAAGGATGAAAAATGCCCCCTCGAGTGTCAATGGGGTGATGAAGAAACTCGATCGATAATCAAAAATAAAAAACAATAGAGAGGAAGTGGACGAGAAGATGAGAAACTTATAAAAAAGGATATTGAGCTATGCACAAATCAATTACTAACAATACTTAATCATCATAATGTTTATAATCCTCCTCATGGGTCCTTATTAAAATGTGAGCATGTGACGGAAGCGTAAAATGACATGAAAAGCCAAGATACAAACAACCGTCCTGTGCTAAAAAAGACCAACTCCATGCAACATACACGAATGCAATGCAATACGATAAATAAACAAAATCACCTACCAGGGAAATAAGTACAATCACACACACTTAAACCAACAATGTTTAAGATAGTTGCACAAATATTTTGTTATTGAGATGAAGTCCCAAATGTTCTGATAAATGACAAGGGTGAAGAATGATGCCCCAAGCAAGGTGTATTATGCAAGGGGAAAGATGGAGGACACTTGGGTCCCACGAAAAGTAATGTGCATGAAAAAAGTATTAGGCAACTGATAGTGCCCTAAAGTCTGAGATGAAGTAAGAAACACACTTGTAGGTGATTGAAGATTTTGGTGATGTGTGAGTCATTGTTTCAAAATGTTTGAAAATGTCGGCAAGATCTCGGGATGAGTGCCATGAAATAGACATATTTCAGCCATAGATGATTGGTTTTACCACTTTTAAAGCCCTTCTCAGGAATTGCAATGTTTTTTTTGTTTTTAAATATCTTTCTAAATTTTTCTTTTTTTTTAGGTTTTGATCGGTCGAGGAATTTCAAAAGATAAAATATATTCTAAAAGTATGCACGAAGGCGGTAATGGGAAGGTAAAGTGCCAGAGAGCTAGGATATATGCTCACAAAAGAAAGATGAGTTCATTGAAAATAAATGAATAAATAATTACCGTGACGGGGGAAAATAGATGAAAATTAGAGGAAAAGGTGGGAAAAGGTGCACGAAAGATGCATAAATTATTTCGGTGTGAGGAGAAGTGACCGTTGGGTGGCACGAAGTGCCCTAGCATGTGAAAATTAGTAAAAATAATTATTTTAATACAAAAATAATTATCACAACGGATAGAAGAAGGTTAGAATGATCACGACAGGAGAAAACATGCCCCAGGGCACTACAATGTCAATATACCCACCCGGGTTGGTAAAACAATCACGACCAATTCATTTCTACCAGAGCTCTTGCAAATTTTTACCGTGAGCGAGAGCGATAGCCCTAGAGTGAGATGGCGAGAATACCGAGGAGGATGAGATGCATGGATCACATCCGAGAGTTCATGCGGGACCCAACGGATGGACCATACGTGAGTGGCCTATCCCTCCCATTAATTACACATTTATTGCATTTTCTAGGGCTTTTCTAGGGTAGGTAGGACTTTTGTGACGCATGCGCGTGGGCGTATGCTTCGGCTTTGATGGTATATGGTATGCACACGTATGCATCAAAATGGAAATGGACATGCACACACATCTATTCATGGGAGGCAGGGACACATACGCGTACTTGTTTAGAAGAAGTGGGTACACGCATGCGTATCCATTGGAAGAGGCGGGTACACGCACACGTATACCCGTATAAAACTTTGATGGCAGAGGTGGTGCGTATGCATCGGTTAGGCTAGAACAGACCAGCCACACACATGTGTGTGCATCGAGGTAGGCACGTAGGTATAATACTTGGCATGTATGCATTCTGTGTGGCCTGTGCCAAAAGGATAAAAAGAGTTAGCACGCGTATGCATCCATAAGGGTGTGTATGCGTCATTTAGGGTGCATAGGTGCCAAAGGAGGCACGTAGGTGCTAGAATGAAGGGGGAAAAGACAACTGGCTAAAAAATAACCAAGTATAATATAGACAATATTAGTTCGGAAAAAAAGAATAATTAGTGAATTATATGTTTTTGAAGAAGCATTTTCCTTAGAAAAATAGAAATAAGTAAGTACCTAACACTTGTGTTGATTTTACAATGCATATACTACCCATTCTGTAGACTCACGAGCGCTACGGTCGGCTAGCTGTTATAGAGGTGTAATTTGATGACAATGATAGAGTGACTCTAGAGAGCCTTTTACATGTGATAGGATTGTCTCATGTGGTGGAGATGCCACAAATTACATTGGACCATGGCCTCTTGACAGCCATAAGAGAGATGGCATAGCGAGAATTAGTGTTTCCGGCTCCCGACCGGGAGATATCACCATTACATTAGAGGATGTGTGGTGCATCATGCGGGTTCCCATTCAGGGCCATCTTATCCAGACTACGAGCCACTAGACCGATATTCAGCGACATATTATACATTTATTCGGCATCCCCACTATACCATGGCACGGGATGTCCATTAGATTATCCTAATGTATATATGATCCAGAGTTAGACCAAGTAGTGGTCTACATGATGGCTTTTGTCAGTGGAGTTTTACTCCCTGACAAGACTAGTGCTTCTTTTCCACTTGGACTCCTAGGATTGATTCTTGGTTTGGTGGAGGGAGAGACCTACTGTTGGGGTCAGTGCATATTAGCACATCTATAATGGGACCTTCATTTGATTACTTACTACCATCAAAAGACGGTAGGACTTGCTCGCCTCCTGTAGATTTGGGCATGGGACCATATTGCCATTGGTCACCCCTTAGGTGTTCGAGAGTCGGGCTCCCGACAGCCATCGATGATGGGTTGGTCCCAGCGAGGGATGATGTGCACCCAACATGGGGGCCGTATATCATTATCGGGGTGAGCTGGATGAGTTGAGGTAGGCTTCCATGGTTTGGAGGCCTTATAGACATTTCCAAAGTGGCCCGAGGATGACTTACAGCTCAGATCGCCACCATAGAGAGCATTTCATTCTAGGCACCATTATATGCGAGAGATATACAGGGTTGATCGGTGCTAGAGGTAGTTTGGCATTACCCAGGATGTTCCTAGGCTAGATCTATGGTATGCTCGTAGAGCCTGAGAGAATTTTGATATGGGGCCATGAGATTACTCACGATAGAGCACTCAGGCTTAGTTTTGACAGCAGCCACCTATTATTTGGGTGCCACTAAGACAGATTAGGGATCTCGGCACTACTCCCAGTATAGGCCCTAGTATCACGGTGTGCTTCCACACCATTTGACTGTATCTAGAGTGGCGTATATCACTAGTGTGAGACCTCCTCCAGTAGGGCCTCCTAGTGGTGACGAGGGTGGAGCCATTAGTGGCACTGATAGTGATGATGATGATGATGATGAGGGGTAGGCCCGATGCGCACCCGATATGTTAGAGGCAGAGACGTGGTCCCATACCACAACAGCCACAGGATAGGGTCCTAGGCCTAAGCTGAGATAAGTATATAGGGAAGTGGACATAGATTTGCCCCCAATGGGTATTCCGGTGGGATATATACCCCTCTTCAAAGCGAGTACTTCCAGAGCAGGGACCACCACTTGATATTCCAGAGAGTACGCAAGGCCTTTGGTGGGCGTGAGCTGCTCTTCACAGTAGTTTGAGAAGCTATTTCCATATAATTACATGGGTGGGGAGAGAGACACAACTAGGGCATAGGTATAGGCCCTCATAGCAGAGTGAGATCTGGAACATGCCTAGGTGTAGATTTTGATAGTGGAGAGGGATCAGGCTAGGGCACAGGCCACCTGGGGCATTGGCAATATTCCATGCAGAGTTAGATCCGGAAGATGGCCACATAGGGGGCTCAGATATTGAGCCTTCTACACCAATCATGTGACTCGAGTACGGATGGTTGTGGCCCAAAGGGATCGAGATCCAGATACGAGGCTCGGGCTATTTAGCACGAGGGATCAGTGTGGGCCTAGTGCGGGTTATTACCGCAGACAGAGACCGAGAGGTCATGGCCTCTAGATAGGCCCAAGTGGATATTGGTCGGGTGATAGGTCAGTGAGATTCCACCCTATAGGAAGGTCTCGCTTCTAGATATGTAAATTTGATACAAGATACGATGAGATCCGGTGGAGAGGCCTTGTATTATAGGACTACCTACTTCCGGTAGTTCTAGAGATCGCGAGTGCTATCATTCTAAAGCGATCGATGCGAGTGTGACAAGTTCCAAGTCATGAAGATTAGGCCACAAAGTGAGATCAGTTAGCATCCCATACTAGGGCAGCCAACTGGACAATAGCCAGATAGACAATAGGGTGGTACCCCAAGTGTAGGTCTATCATGCCAACCGCCACTCTTCGACAACCAGTGTCATGGACACAGGAGCCTGATGAGGGCGAGAGAACTATGGTTGAGCTATGTATTCTTTCTTTTTGTACAGATATCTTTTATACATGCCTCTTATGAAGGATGATTTTGATGTATAGCTGTGTATACCATTATTTTGATGACGCCTCATGATGAAGGCTTGATTCTTTTGATGCATGCCCCTTTTTGATGGCATATTATATCGATGATGTTTATTTTGAGTACTAACCTAGATAGTTATACATGTATATACATACATTTTTGATGTATCATACTATGATGGATTTATGATATATGATTTCCCTTTCCTTTATGTATGTGACATGCCTTAGATTTGGAAATGTGTATATGTCATGCTTTCATATTGATGATGTATCTGTAGATAACACCACATGTTTTGGATTCATGAGTTGTTTCTAAGTTTTATTCTAGCACTTGGGATGATACTAGATGATATTAGTGTGGGAGGGATAGATTTTGATTATTTGCGGACCTCTCTTGCCCCATTAATGATACATATGTGATGATTAGCTTAGCATACATGCATAATGTGATACTTAGCATATATTGTATATATATGATGTATTGAATGATGTTAGAAATGCGATGAAATGATAGATGATAGATGTGATAACACACAACCGTGTGTAAGACACACAAGCAAAATTTTAACACAACTAAACAAATATACACATACAAACAACACCACAAAATACAACTAAACAAACACCTACTGAAGTTAATAAGATATTAAAATGAGATCTAATCTAAGCAAGTAAAAATGAACTTTATATAGACACACATAACAAATAAAGAATCCCACAACAATTTTTCACAAGCACGAGAGTTCCTAAATGTATGCAATGCAATACATAATTTAAATCAAACAAGATTCAAAATCAGATAAGCAAATGATCCATTTAAAGAACCAACAATTCAACAGACTAAGTACATCAAAACTATACAAACCAACAACTAAAAGCAATTAAAGCACTACTTTGTTTTTGCGGGACATCATTGACATATTTTCTAATGTTTTTGGGTTTATCTAAAAAGATAAGTTTTCATAGCTACGGTCTTTATTGTTGTCTAGGTGTTCCTAGAATAACGTTGTGAAATGAATGTAGCTTTATCCCTGAAAAGGGAAATTTTCCAGATGTTTAGGTTTTTGTGTACCCTTTTCCAAATGTTTTTGTATTTTCCAAGGACATGTTTTGAAATCAATGTACAAGAACAAATAAGTGTGGATGCCCCTAACGCAATGTGGGAATATACAAAAGGTAGAATACCACGCGTATATGTGTGAGAATGTGACAATGTGCACTTATGCTCAGGCATTGGATGGATGGGTGTATACAAAGGTAATGTCCTCCATGCAGATATAAGAGCAAACACACCGATCATGGCAAGGCAAAGGTGACCCTAGTAGGGTTCCTAGACCTAGGAAAAGAAGGTCATATCTAAAAGGGGTAATGATTACCCATCCTTTTGTAAGAGTAACTTGTGTCTGACAAATCTTCCTTGAGCACCAAAAACTAGTTTTCACTCAAAGACCTACCCAATGCGCCACAATTGCGTGGTTTTCACATGTGGCAACTTGTTTTTTCTTTACTATTTTCTCATTTTTCCATTTTTTTGCTTGTTTTTTCTTTGTTTTTCTAATTTTTAGTTCTTATTTGATATTCTCATCATGCCTAAGTGTAGAACCGCTTTAGGTGCATGGCGTTCATAGGTTTCGAAGCTCTTCACCATCTGAATATGCAAGTTTGTAGGCCCCTGATCCATATTTTACAATTACAACATAAGGACCTAACCAGTTAGCCTCAAACTTTCCTTTCTTTTCTTTGTCTTTGACGGTGTTCTTATGATTTTATTTGAGAACTAGATCTCCTACATCAAATTCCCGATGAATGATGCATTTGTTATATCCTCTGGACACTCTGTTTTGATAGAATTTTAGGTGATTGAGTGCTCTAATATGCCTTTCATCTAATAGTTCTAACTCTTTAGGCGAGTAAGCACCACCGTAGTCCTCGTCTTTATCAAGATAGTCTCTTGAGATATTCTCGGGAGTGAAGCTCCACTTCCAAAGGTATGATGACTTCAGTGCCATAGACAAGTGAATTTGGGGTCGCACTGGTAGGAGTGTAGATGGAGGTATGATAGGCCCGGAGGGTGGGATATATCTGTAGATGTCAATTACGGCTGGTTTATTGACCATTTTATCCATAATCCATGCAAGGGTCTTATTGGTGGCTTCTGCTGTCCATTACCTTGAGGGTAATAAGGGGTAGACCACTTAAGTTGGATATGGAAGCGTTGACACAATGTTTTAGCCATTTTATTTTTGAAGGATTTACCATTATCGGTGACAATGGCCGAGGGATCCCGTAATGGCATATGAGATGGTTCATGATGAATTTTGAAATCTATGCACTGGTGACATAGTTAAGAGGATATATTCTACCCATTTGGTAAAGTATTCGGTGCAATGAATGATGTGAGTTATGGCCATCGATGAATAAGGAGGGAGCTTCCTTATGAGATCCAAGCCCCATTTAGAGAATGGCCAAGGCATTTGTAATAGGATATAAGGCTTGTGCTTTAGTGCATGTATTAAATTTCCATATTTTTGGCATAGTTCACACTTCTTTCTGAATTTGCAATAATCGGATTCCATGGTAGGCCAATAATAGCCTACTCTCAATATTTTAGCTAAGACCATGCCACTAGTGTGTGCTCCACAAATAGCACCATGTACTTCTTTAATTGTGTGGATAGAATCAATAACATCCAAACAATGAAGTAGATTCCCGTTAGCCACGATGATAAAGGGTGCTTCCTAGGAGGGTATAACAGGCTATACGGTGAATAAGGGATTTATTTTCAGAATGGGTGATATGAGGGGGAAGAGTACAATCTTGTAGGTGTTGGAAGATAGGGTCATACCAAGGGGACAAAGGACCAACAACTTCACATGCCAAACATGACTCTGACATATCATATGTAGGTACCTATAAATGTTCCACGAAGAAAGGCATCTTGCTTTCTTCAGGTGCTATGCGTAAAAGAGACCCAATAGTATCCATAGCATCCACGGATCTATTATGTGACCTTGGTTTTTGTTTGAATATGACTTGTGTGAAATATTCCTTCAAAGGTTCAACCATTTTCTTATACGAGAATAAGCTCCTCATATTTAACCTTGTACTCATCATTAACCTATTTTATGATAAGTTGAGAGTCCCCAATGACTCATAGTTATCTCGATGTTCCATGTAATTTCTGGCCTCAAGCTAGCTATTCGGGAAACGTGCTCTTCTCATATGGGAAATTTTTTTGACCCATAGGTTTATGGGATGGGTTTTTCCCATGGTTTTGATACCTGTTTTGTAAAACTGCTTAAGCGATTGTCTATTTATATGGTCTTATGCATATGATAGATATACAAGTAAATGTATTGTAGATGTGTTTTGAATTTGGGTGTGAATTTTTAGAGTTTGTTGAGCATAGCTCCAAACGGATCTGGGTATTGTATTGAGAGAGTGGAGGCTTGTAATAAAATCTAAGCAAGTGATTCTTGGTGGATGTAGCCCAAATTGGGTGAACCACGTTAAATCTTGTCTCTCTATGTTGTGTTATTTATTCTACACTTTTATTTGAGATCTGTAATATTTTTGCATATTAGTTTCTACTGTTGCGATTCTATAAGGGATTATTCCGCATATTTTATCTCTTATTTCCTAACAATTGGTATCAGAGCCTGGTTTGGTTTGCTGAAGTGTTGAATCGCAAGGAAATTTTTTAGCTTGAGTGGGAGCTATGGTAGATGATGGAAGATCTAGGGTTGATAAATTCAATGGGTAGAATTTCAGTCTTTGGAAGATGCAGATGGAAGATTACCTTTATCAAAAGGATCTTTATACTCCGTTGTCTGAGAAGGTGAACAAACCCTTGAGTATGACAGATGCGGAATGGGATTTGTTGGATAGGAAGGCACTTGGGACAATCTGGCTATGTCTTGCATCTTCGGTATTATTTAATGTTTCAAAGGAAAAGACTACAAAAGATCTAATGGATGCATTAGGGAAGTTGTATGAAAAACCCTCTACCTCTAACAAGATATTTTTAATGAAAAAGTTGTTTAATATGAAGATGTCCGAGAATAGTTCGATGGAGATCATTTAAATGATTTAAATATGGTTATGAATATGCTAGCTTTGGTTACAATAGAATTTGATGAAGAAGTTAAGGCTTTATTAATTCTGTGCTCTTTACTCCGAGAGTTGGAATAGCACAGTAATGGCGGTAAGTAACTCGGTTCTAGCTAAATCAAAGTTGAAGTTTGAGGATGTTGTAGGGGTGATTCTAAGCGAGGAAATGTGAAGAAAAGCTCAGGGAATCTTCTACTTCAGGGAATGCTTTGACAAAGGAAACTAGAGGGAGACAGAGAAGAATAGAGGAAACCGTGGAAAATCAAAAGATCGGGAAGGTCAAAATCCAAGAACAAGATTGTATGGCTTTGGAATTGTGGAAAGCCCGGGCATGCAAGAAGGACTGTTTGGGAGGTTCGGGATAAGAAGAAACAAGATGATGAAGAAAACAAGGAGGCAAATGTGGCAACGGGTAATGTATGTCGGATGCTTTGATTCTCTCTTTGCACAATATTACTAAATCTTGGGTTTTAGATTCAGGGCTTCTTTCCATGCTTCTCCACATAGGCATTATTTTGTTGATTATATTCAAGGAGATTTTGGGCATGTTTTTCTTGGTGATGATGAGCCTTGCAGCATAGTTAGAAAAAGGTTTTGTTCAGTTAAGATGTAGAATGGGAATACTTGGCTATTGAAGGATGTCAGACATGTGCCTACATTAAGATGAAATTTGATATCGGCAGGCAGTTGGGAAGTGATGGTTGTACTGTGATATTTATAGCTAACTCTTGGAAGGTTACCAAGGGTGCTCTTGTGGTGGCAAGAGGTAAGAAGGTTAGAACCTTGTATTTAACCACTGATAGTACTAATGATTGTAATCTTGTGGCTTCAGATGTAGATACAACATTATGGCACTATAGGCTCGGTCATATGAGCCATAAGGGCATGAACATCATAAAGAAGAATTTTCTTGGATATACAGAAACATGTTTAGATTTTTGTGAGAACTACATATATGGGAAACAAAAGTGAGTAAGGTTTCTCAAGGTTGGACCTACAAAGAAAGAGAGTAAGTTAGAGTTGGTACATTCTAATGTGTGGGGCGGCTCAGGTATCATCTCTTGGGGGTTCAAGTTATTATGTTACTTTTATTGATGATGCAACAAGGAAAGTTTGGGTTTATTGTATTAGAAAAAAATCTAATGTATTTGACACTTTTGTTAAATGGAAAGCCTTAGTAGAGAATGAAACAGGTCTTAAGCTAAAATGTCTCAGGTCAGATAATGGAGGGGAGTATTGCAGCAATGAATTTAATGATTATTGTTCTAAGAATGGAATCCAGGAAAAATATGGTTCCAGGAACTCTGCAGTAGAATGGGGTATCAGAAAGGATGAATAGAACAATAATGGAACATGCTAGGAGCATGAGGTTACATGCAGGACTACCTCTTTGTTTTTGGGAAGAAGCGGTGAGCATAACTGTGTACTTGATAAACAGAGGACCCTCAAGTGCCTTGGATGGAGGCATACCTGAGGAGGCATGGTATGGTAAGAAAGTTGATTATTCATTTCTTAGAGTCTTTGGATGTGAGGTGTTTGTTCATATAAACAAGGATGATAGGACTAAGCTAGAGGCTAAATCAGAAAAATGTACTTTCATTGGTTATGGCGGTGATGAGTTTGGATTTAAATGTTGGAGCATTAAGGACAAGAAAATCATTCGGTCCGGGATGTGGTATTTAATGAGAAAGTCATGTATAAGCAACAATTGCAAGAAAATAGGGAAGAATCCAAGAAAGAATATGTAGTGAGAGATCTTCTAGATGGGAAAGTGACCCATGAATTAGTTCAGGAACCTACTCAATAGGAACCCCAAACTCCTACAGTGAGGAGGTCTTCTAGGGTAAGAAAAGAACCTGAATGTTTTTCTCCTTCTCTTTATTATTTATTACTCACTAATAGTGGAGAGCCAGAGAGCTTTGATGAAGCAATGTAGGTAGATGCCGGTAAGAAGCGGGAGTAAGCCATGGATGAGGAGCATAAGTCTCTCATGGAGAACCCGGACTTGGGATTTGGTGAAGCTATCGGAAGGAAAAGAGCATTGCGAACAAGTGGGTGTACAAAGTTAAAGATGAAGAAGGAGGAAAGAAAAGATATAAGGCCGGTTGGTGGTCAAGGGGTTTGCACAGAAACAAGGTATAGATTTTGATGAGATTTTTTCTCCTGTAGTAAAAATGACTTCTATCAGAACTATTCTTGGAATAGTGGCAGCAGAAGACTTGCACTTAGAACAGTTAGATGTAAAGACTACATTTCTCCATGGTGATTTGGAGGAGGAGTTATATATGTAGCATCCGAGATGATATGAAGTCAAAGGTAAAGAGGAGATGGTGTGCAAACTGAAGAAGAGCTTGTATGGCTTAAAACAAGCTCCACGTCAATGGTATAAGAAGTTTGATAGCTTCATGATGGAGCAAGGTTATATTAGATGTCATTCTGACCATTGCGTGTATACAAAGAAATTTGAGGATGGAAGTTATATTATCCTGTGTTTGTATGTAGATGACATGTTGGTTGCAGGTAAAAACATGCAGGAAATAAAAGTACTCAAGAAACAACTAAGTGAATCCTTTGATATGAAGGATTTGGGGGCAGCCAGACAAATCCTTGGTATGAGGATAACTCGGGATAGGAAGGAACGGAAGTTGACTTTATCTCAGGAAGAGTACATTAAGAAGGTATTGGATAGGTTTAACATGCAAGATGCTAAACCGGTTGGGACTCCTTTGGCAAGCCATTTTAAGTTATCAAAGGAGCAGTGTCCCAAGACAGAGCAGGAAGAAACCAGATGTCCAAGGTACCTTACTCATCAATGGTTGGTAGTTTGATGTATGCTATGGTGTGCACTAGGCTTGATATTTCCCATGCAGTGGGAGTGTGAGTAGATTTATGAGTGATCTAGGTAAAGAGCATTGGAAAACAATAAAGTGGATCCTTCGGTATTTGAGAGGAACCATGGGAGCATTTTGTGCTATAGTGGATTAGAAACCACTTTTCGTGGTTATGTAGATTCAGACATGGCTAGAGATGTAGACAGCAGGAGGAGCATGACAGGTTATATTTACACTGTAGGTGGGACAGCAGTGAGCTAGATTTCATGACTACAGAAGTTGGTGGCTTTGTCAACCACGGAGGCTGAGTATGTTGCTGCAATAGAGGCAAGCAAAGAGATGATTTGGTTACAACAATTGCTTGAGGAGTTGGAGCATAAGCAGGAGGAATGTAAGTTGCATAGTGATAGTCAGAGTGCTATACACCTAGCTAAGAACTCTGCTTTCCACTCCAGGATGAAGCATATACAGTTAAGGTACCATTTCATTAGGACAACTTTGGAGGAAGAGAAGTTGAAGTTGGAGAAGATTCATACTAGTCAGAATCCTGCAGACATGATGACCAAGGTGGTCACAAGGGAAAAACTAAATTTGTGTTCAGCTTTGGTTGGTCTTCACAGAAACTAGTGAAGGGTTGAGAAGCTTGCTCAGAGGAAAACTAGTCTCCAAGTGGGAGATTGCTAGGTTGTGGAGCCTGTTTTCATGTGTGAAAGTGTCAAGACTATACACTAAGAGTATTGTACACTTTTCATGTATCCTCGCTTGGGAGTTCGGGGTCGGGCCGAGCCCCCAGTGAGGGTCCGGTGGTGGTAGCCCTCGTAACAAGGGTTCGAGGCGTAGCCCCTGAATTTTTTTAGGCATAATTTTTTTGGCCTCGAAAAATGCACCCGACATATCGGGAAATGTGCTCTTCTCATATGGGCGAGTTTTTTGACCCATAGGTTTATGGGATGGGTTTTGCCCATGGTTTTGATACCCACAGTTTTGTAAAATTGCTTAAGCAATTGTCTATTTATATGGTCTTATGCATATGATAGATGTATAAGTAAATGTATTGCAGATGTGTTTTGAATTCGGGTGTGAATTCTGTAGAGTTTGTTGAGCATAGCTCCAAACGGATCTGGTATTGTATTGAGAGAGTGGAGGCTTGTAATAAAATCTGAGCAAGTGATTCTTGGTGGACGTAGCCCAAATTGGGTGAACCACGTTAAATCTTGTCTCTCTGTGTTGTGTTATTTATTCTACACTTTTATTTGAGATCTGTAATATTTTCTGCATATTAGTTTCTATTGTTGCGATTCTGTAAGGGATTATTCCGCATATTTTATCTCTTATTTCCTAACACTTTGGATATGAGCTTGGTTTTATTATTCGGAGATAATGGTGAAGATTTTGGAATGTGAAGACAACCGCTAAGCGAGGCTTTTCTATTTAGGGCTAATTTAACTTGTATGCGATCAAGGTGCAACTAAGATAGTAAACTACTCTCTCTTTGTGGTCTAAGTCATATTGGGCAAGTAATGCACCAATGGAAAACTGGTAATGCGAATATATAAGGGGAGAGGTTCATCGAGGGTAGGTGGCATTAGTACAAGTGGGCTGGTCAAGTACTATTTGAGTAGCACAAAGGCTTTCTAACAGTCAGGTCCCCAATTAAATGTGACATCTTTCTTGAGAAAATGAGTAAAGGGGTGGCGATTATCCACAAGTTATGAAATAAAGCGATGAATTTCCCGAATTTTCCTCAGTAGACTCCTTAGTTGCTTGAGAGTGGTAGGTGGTGGCATTTCTGTGATAGCCGTAACCTTTACAAGGTCTACTTCAATCCCTCTTTGTGAAACAATGAACCCTAGGAGTTTTCCTAATAAAACACCAAGAAGACACATTTCTTAGGGTTCAAGCGAACCTTATAGTCTCTTAGATGCTAAAAGATACACCTCAATACTTTAGGGTGTTATTTTATACTTTTGGATTTTGCTAGGATATCATCAACATAGTCCTCCATGATGTCATTTATCATATCATGGAAAATATTTGTCATGGCCCACCGATAAGTATCCCAGCGTTATTGAGCTTGAAGGGCATGCATTTGTATCAAAACGTTCCCCAAGGGGTGATGAATGTTGTCTTATGATGATCTTCTTTCACAATTTGTATCTGGTTATAACCTGAAAAACCATCCATCAAGGACAACATTTCATAACCAACTATTGAATCGACTATCATGTCAATGTTAGGTAGGGGAAAATCATCATTTGGACATGCTTTGTTAATGTCACGGAAATCAGTGTAGATCCCAGTGCCCACAGGATTTTTTTGTATTGGGACTATGTTAGAGATCTATTCTAAATAATCAATAGGTTTAATGAAATCAACAGCTAACAACTTTTCTAATTCTTCTTTGACTAAGAGTGCCACCTTAGGATGCATCTTTCTCAACTTTTGTTTATGTCAGTCAAGATCCGGGTGCACCATGAGGTTGTGCACAAAGAGCTCTAGGTCTAAACCGGCATATCTACATATGTCCACATGAATATGTCTATGCATTATTTTAGGAGCTCTACAAAGGTATTTTGTTCCCCGAGTGAGAGTGAAGCTCCCAACTTTATTATTCTAGGTTGCTCCTCTGAGCCAATGTTGACGTTGATTGTTTCCTCAATAAGCATTTTAGAAGCATCTTCCATCCACGTAGGATCAAGGGGAAGAGTAATATCAACTTCCTATGGTAGCTCATGATCATCTTTAAATGGATAAATCACTTCATCTTTAGACTCTTCATTACATTTGTTTTTCTATGAGTTTATCAAAGATTTTGTCACTATGGGATCTCCGTTGAGCCTTCTTGCTTGGTTTCTCAAAAGTGGGTGTACCTTTATTTATAGCCTTCTTATTTAACCATCCACACATCTCTGCTTCTTCCCCAAAGTAGGCACAAGTGTCTAGTTGAATCCTAAATCCTTTCTTGTGGTCTCCAGCTAGAATAAAGTCCCTGAGTCCCATGAACTCTACAAATGCCTCATCATTTTCAAAGAAATCCAGGGGCACGTGAAGTTGTTGATCCCAACTGTAAGTTCGAATATACAAGACTCTTGGATATTTATCTAGGGGAATGGATTTAGATAAGGTAAGGATAGATGAATCTGGGAATAGGTTCATGGAGGTAAGATCTTTGTAAAGGCTACATTGGGAATCTACGTCACTATCGGAATGAGATGAAACGTCCTCACATTCGAAGAGGTGGCATCATTCTCGGAAGGTCGAGTGTCATGGGGCCTTATTCCAAGGCCATGCTTATTAACTTTAAAATGAGGGATATGGATAGGCTCCAACCAGCCTTGTGAAATAATACCACATCAAAACCCACTATAGCCCATGACAAACATCATGTGGGAACCTTTGATGTACTTGAGGTGCTTGATTACATGAAGCCATGGTGCCTTCGACACTCTGTTGGGTAGGGTCTTCTCACATTTTATCCTCAAATAGGAGACCACTATGGACAAATTTTTCCAATGGTTTAGGACATTTCTCGCGAGTGCTCTTAAGCTGAAAATAAGGCTTACCCTTGTCTTGGGGATCTTGATAAGTCTGATATCATGAGAGCCTACTCAAGAGTGAATGGCTTATCTAGGCCATATTTTATTGATGTTTCCTCCCATGAAGCAAATGGGTTGACCAATGAGGGAAAATATTGATTGAAAGGCATGAGGATTCTAAATCTATTCGTGTTTTTATAGCTTTCATTTGTAGAGGGACAACAAAATCCGTATATAGGACATTCATAAGCTACACAAGAAAAACTCTGCAATGCCCTACAATGTGTGAATGGTTCTGGGTCACCCAAAATGGTAACCACCTACCCTTCATGACATAACTTGATGCAACCGATAAAATTTTGATGGAATAGATTGCATGGCATGGATCTATGGGCATCCCAAGAGCATGGTGTATGGAAGGTCCAAGTCAAGGACATGAAACGTTGTGTCATGACACGTTGGTCCTACCTCCATGGGAACCACTATAGTCCCTATTGACTCTCTTTCTTCATTTTCATAGGCCGTGATCATGATAGTCTTAGCTCCCAACTCTGTTTCTGAATGGCCTAGCTATTTAACCAGCTTCAAAGTGCAAATATTTAGACCAAATCCCCCATCTACAAGTACTCTTTTGATTTTGTGATGGGTAACCACCACTTCGAGATACAATGGTAAGTTATGTTCAGGGTTGTTATGTGGGATTGTAGTATGATCGAAGTAATATGATCATTGGTGTCTAAGCGTGTAATCATGGCTTGAAGGTTCATGGGGTTTACCTCCATGAAAACCCTTGAATTTTGCAAATTTTATACAAAGTATGTTCTTATGGGAATTAGAGATCTTGAGGAGATTGAGAATAGATATCCTAGTAGGTGTTTTATCTAACTGCTATATTAAATTGAATTGACCTTCCTAAGGGATAGGCACATGATTTGGTATGACTAAGAAGACACGTTTCGTCCCGATTGCGTAGCTCTTTTCTAAAATCCAAATGGTGTTGATCTATTCATTAGATGAGCTAATACATCCAATGAGGAATCATAAGGACTATCATTTAAAAGGTACACATAGGAAACATTCCTATAGTCATTAGAGGTTTTCCCTTGATACGGCTTTCTTTTCTTTTTATTTGCATGGTTAGGAAAAGGTTCCTTGTAAATACCCATTTTTTCATTTGAACTTTTACCGGTCTCGGGGAGAATCACAACAATCTTCCCTTCCTCCATGAGGTCTTGTATATAATGGCACAATCGTAAACATCTATCCATTTTGTGTCCTTCAATACATGTGGAATTCAAATATTCATGATCTTTGAACCAAATCGGTTTTGGAGCATCTTCTAGATATGGTAATGTTGTAGTTGGATATTCTACCATTTTTATGCCATCTATTTTTTAAGGATGGTAGATAAGGATTCAAGTTAAGGATGTGAACGTATGTTTTGTAGGTGCTTTAGGGCGAGGTCCTTGCAAAATATTTAAGAGTGGGCTGTCGTATGGCTTGGACTCTCTTGGAGTCTGTAATGCCATCACCAACAACATGTTTATTCTTATTGAAGAATTTAGGTTTGTCTGTGGATTTGGTTTCATGTTTATTTTTAGTAACAAGTTTAAGCGTTCCCTTGGCAATGAGGGATTTCTCAATTTGACTGCCTTTCTCTATGAATTCTTTGAAGTTTGAGCCATAATGTATTTGCAAGTGAAAGGCTATTTCTAGGTTTAAGTTAGGAACAAATATGCTCACTAACTATTTTTCTAGTAAGGCACAAGGAAAGTGACTAGCTAACCCATGCCATTGTTGTAAAAATCCTATAAATGTCTCATTGGGTTTTTGTTTTGTGTTACATAGATCGTTCATTGTGATGTCACTCTCCATATTATAGGAGTAATGCCTTACAAATTTCTCTACCAACATGGGCCATGTTGTAATGGAGCCCTTGGGTATGCTATAGAACCATTCCAATAATACCGCTCCAGGCTGCGAGGAAAGAGTCGTATCGAAATTATCACTATATGCGACCTCTTGGAAAGCCATGTAAAAGAATTTTATATGATCACGAGGGTCACTTTTGCACTTATATTTATCAAACTAGGAACGGTAAAGTGTTTTGGGAAAGGATGTTGTGACATGTCCTTATCAAAGGGTAAGGACATAGTTCTTCATATGAATATTTTCTATTTTGGCCTACATTTCCTTGTTGTAATGTAGTAAGCGTATCTTTCATAGATTTCAATTCCTCCTTAATGATTTTATCTTTAGTAGGTGACATTGGCCTTTGAGCTGTGTTACCTTAAATTAATAGTCTATATGTGGATCAAATTGAAATTCGTTAGGTTTGTTTTTGTCTTTGTCTTTATATATGTTTCTTCTTGAAGAGCCTAAGTTTGCTTTAGTTTATGATTCAACTTCAAGATCTGTTTTGGAGGATCTCCTCCTCAACTAGGGGTCCTCTTCTTCATCAAATTTCAGAGGAGGAGAAGCTTTTTGCTTAGTTTTCACTTTATGCGAAACTTTATAGTGAGGTTTTCATGATGGTTCACCTTCGACAACGGCCTTATGGTGCCTAAAACTAGAAGTGTATCCCACATCAAAAGGGTTATCTATGTCTAAGAAAAATCTTTATTCTCCTAAATTAGGGTTAATGACCTTTGTTTCTTCTTCACGCTCGTGCAGAAGTTTAGCTCCTAATGCTAAGACTCTTGCAAGTACACGATCTATATTATAATATAGGAGTTCGTCAAATATATTTAGGTCTAACATTTGTTGTTCTCCTGAAGAGTTTGACTCTTCTCCACTATGATCAATTAATGTCTCCATATCTTTGACTTGAGAAAAGAGCGGTCCTAAATTGTGACCACTAAATGGGAAGGTGTCGAAAGGGTTTTCTCCTATATCATGCTCATTTTATTTGGCTGCCATTTTTATGATTTTAGGCATTACTAGCAGATGTTTGTATGTAGCTAGCATAACCCCTAAGTGTATGGTTTTCATAAGTTGTTCAAGGTGATGTTGGAACTATACTACAGTGTATCCTAGATGTAGTGTTATGCAGTCATCTTTATCAAGGAACATTCATATGCACACCTAAATGTAATGATCACTCAATTTGTTATTACCAATTTTATGCCCTAAAAATAGATAGCGATAATGATGTATCAATATGTAGGTCAAGTTAGAACCCCAACAAGGCCTAAGCACTGATGTGATGTTGTCGCATTCCCTTGACAAGGTATACCTAAAACTAGTTTGAATGCCGATGAAATCCGAACCTTCTGAAAAATGGAAGTCACGAATAGATATAGTGTAATAATGTCATCGTGATACATTAACCAAGAAAGCAAGGTGTTAGTACCATGAAAAATTTATTATGATATATATAAGGTGTTATCAATACTTTTCAAGAAGAATTAGATGATGTCGAAATTGAAACTAAGTGATAAGTATAACAAGGATTTTTAATTGTGTGAGCAACATAACCATGCAATATAAGGGGACTTATACCATCTTCTCAAAAAATGAGAATATGATGTAAGTATCGAGAAAAAATGTGAAATGTATGCACCTTTCTCACCCCAAACAATGGGTGGTGAGAATGCAAGGGTATTGATCAAAAGATGGAAATAAACCAAGAGCCACCTAGGTAGAGCTTTACCTCATCCGAAGACAAGAATAAAACTAAGTGAAGGTGGGACGTAGTTTAGTTTCATGATGAAAGAAACTTAGATAAAACTCACAAGGGTTCTTTTCCTTGTTCGACAAACAAGGTTTAGATTCTAGATGAGTTGTCACTTCGTGATGGCTTGACGCAACAATGGACTAGTAAAGTGGGCTCCAAGATAGAATGGCCTCCTTAATAAGTTCTCTCACCTAGGTGCTACAAAGTTGTCTTAAGCGAGCACGATTTACCCAAAAAGTCGTAATGAATAGTTTGGGAGTATCTCATCTTTACTTTACCCCCTTCGAGCACAAAGGGAAACTAGTGCGTCCATGTGTGCTATCCACAGGGTTTCCATACGGACAACCGGTAACTCTATCTCACAAGGTGTACAAGTCAAGTGGGTAAGAAAAGCGCTTCTTGTTTCATAGACGAGGTTACTCAATGGTGGATTACTTTAGGGTTCTGGAACTACCCCATTGTTATAGCTTAAGGCGTTATACCAAAGGGGTTATGTTCCATTGAGTGGATAAAGACATACCCTTTTTCGAAACTTGCAATACAATTTTTTGAATATGGTGTGCTTTTTATCTTTCTTAACTTAATGTGGTTTTAAGTAGCACACCATTTGAAAACCTACAAGAACACATGTATTAGTAGTTATGTGTTTTGTTTTTCAACACCTTTCTTTGACAATCATTAGGTCCTATAGACAAATTTTTTTTTATTAATTTTCCTATTCGTAGGTTGATGTCAAGAAAGATAATTTTACACTTTGGTTTTGATTCCTAATATCGCCAAAAGGTGCGAAGGAAGAGCATACGCAACGTGAAAATCTTATTGAAATCACATGAAAGTTTTAGTTTATACTTTATAAAACAAGTGTTTTTGGAAAAATTTCTATGAGTTTTGTATAAGTGTTTTGATCTCCAAGATTGCCTTTGAAGATGCGAGGATAGAGCATACACACTTCTACAAAGTTAATTTTAAGCCAAGAACAAAACACTTTAACTATGAAAAATGTTTAAGGAAAAAACATTGTTGTTTGAATTGTTAGTCCTAAAAACCTACAATAATGGGTCAAGAAAAGATTTTGTAGGCCAGAAAAATTTCCAATTTTAATACAGACACCTGTGCACCTATACCGACACCAAAGCACTTCCCAACCGATGGATACACACCTATTTAATGAGTATGACTACGATTAAAAATTAATGAAACCTAATGCAGTAAAACATAGATGCTTGCAACATGACAGAGACACACCCATATTGACATGGATGCTTAGGTTCCGATGTGTACTCGCCAATCACGAAACAAGAAATTGTAAATTTTTACAGTCGGACCATTTATGCATGCATGGTCGTGAGAGGCGAGATACGTGTCCCAGTTATGGAGACATGTGCGCGTCTCTGTAGAGAGAAAATGTGAAAATGATGAAGTCCTCTTGATAGGTACGTGCCTGATCTGATGGGTATGCTAGGGTTTTAATGTGTACGCACCCCTTGTTTAACACCTATGCGCACCCTGTGAAAAACCTACAAAAACATGGATTTTCAAAATTTCAAGAGCAAACAGGTTAGTTGTTAGTCAAAGTGTCCTATTTCTATATCAAACCCACAAAATACATGCAAATGAAGGTCATTTATCTAGTGTTAGAAATAGAAATGAGGAAATAACAAGTGATTTGACCCAAAAACTTGAAAATGAACCTTGAAAAACCTAAAAGACCTCCATTAATGGAGGATGGACATAAGTGTCCCACCGGGCGTGCCAAATGTGTTCAATGAAATGTTGTAAAAGCCATGGATTTGAGGTAAGAATCTCTAAAAAAACCCCAAAGGATTTTAACAATCGATCAATGGACCATGTGATAAGAAATGAGCAAGGTTTTCTTCTTTACATACATTAATTTGAAATAAACATGCAAAATAAACAAATGAAGTTAACCTCTATTCTTTGAAAGCTTGAAATAATGAACCTAAGAGGATCTAAACATTCAATTATGTGTGTAGGAGAAAGAGATCTTCCCATCAATGGCTTCAAGCCAATGGATCTTCCCTTTTACTCCATATTAGTGCTATGAAATACAAAATCAAATGCTTTTATCTTAATGGAAGAAGATGAAATACAATCTAAAGCCTAAACAAATTGTTATAATCTATGCTTTAGGAAGAAGAGAGAATTCTTAGGAAATGAGGAGGGGTATATCCCTATTTATAGTTTTTGGTTTGGGGAAATGGGAGATTTGGGTGCATGTGGGACAAAGGCTAAAGTCCAAAAAGAACTTTTAACAAGTCAAAGTGTGATTTGACTATGTTTTAGGGTATTTAACCTAGGATAGACTAATTAATCTCTCTTAGAGAGTAATCGGGGGTTCTGAAAGGGTTTCGAAGGGCTCAATCAATCCAAAGTGAAGTGGATTGATATTTCAGAAGCTAATAGAAGCAAGCTAGAAGGGAATAAGAAGCTAATGTAGTTAGAATGAGGCTATAACAACCTATTTAAATGGTTTATAAGAGGAAAAACAACCAAAAAGGTGTCGTGAGAGGGGAGTTAGATAGGTCTAATTGGTAGTGTGCCATCAATTTGCAAAGGGAAGAAATGTTAGTGCACCATTAGAAATAATAGTGTATTGATCAAACTACAGGTGTCTACAACATAGGTGAGACAACATGAGGTGTCATCATTAAGAAAAGTAAAGGTTGATTGGTAGTGTGGTGAAATAGCATGGTGTCTAGGTGTGTATGCGTGGTTCAAGCAAGCAAGGTGTAATAAGTGTTCTCCAAAGGTGGTTAAAGGTCTTCATTGTGTCTAACATGTTCAAAGTGATGTGGTAAAGGTGTTAATGAGTATGTAAGGTGGAAAAAAGACAATTTACTTGTGACATGTGGTGGTGTAACTCTAACTAGGCCTAATCCTAGTCATAGTTCATAACAGATGGCATGGTTGTATGCGATATGAAGAGGGGTAGTCCTATATAAGCATGGGTAATGTGTTTTGAGGTTTCAAAGAAAGTTTAGAAGATGCACAAGGTCATAATTCAAGGTCATAGTGCATGGTCAAGGTCCTTTGAAGCAATAATATTGAATACAAAGCAAGAAATCCTAGGAAAACCATGGTCTATGGTGAGTTTTAGGTGTGAGAAGGAATTAATATGCATTGGAGATAGTCTATGATGTTGTCCAAAAGGTGTGTGCCAAGTTTCAGGTCATAAGGATGAAATAAAAGAAATAAAAGTTGTTTTGAGCTCTACCGAGCTCTCAAAACACTCATTCCTTGCTCACTAGAGATTTTCATATGCTCACCCACATATTTGTGCTTTGCATGGGAGTTTTATAATTTTATGGATGTTAAAGAATGGATCTAATAAGGTTTTACAATAATAAGAGGTTAAATGGACACTAATGTTTTATGAACCATTATTAAGAAGCAAAGTGAGTTTAAACCCTCCATAAAACCTAGTTTCAGAAAGCTATCATGAGCATGGTCTCTAAATGACTTGGGAAAGATAATGTGATAAATGAGGAATGTAGAGGAATCTTCATAGCTCATTTTGGTGGTGGTTGTATGTTCCAAGTGTTTTGGTAAGATATAGAAAAAACCCTTTTTGTGAAGATTTGTTGTCATGGAGTTGGGTTGTAGGTTTCATGGTGAAAGACTAGCTGTGAGAACTAGTTTGGGATGTGTGCTAAGTGCGTATGAATATATTTGGTCAGTTTATACATAATGTTATTATGAAACATGTCTTCCAATGGTTCCTACTTTGCTAAAGACCTATAAGGTGCAAAACCGACATGAAGATATGAGAAGGTTTGTGATGAAATGCATGGTGTAGTAGTTTTATTTCAGCACGGATAGCTTATAAACATCTGACATGATCTATTTGAGGTATTAGTTTGATCAAAAGTTGTGGATTTGTTTTGAGCCCTAATGAATTAATCAACTCTATTAGGCCTATCAAAAAGGATGGTTGGATCGGGTATGTAAGTATGATTTTCCCAATGTGACTTATGTTTGTGAATACTTGAAGAAGTTTGTTAGGTTGCCATTGATGTGTTCCATACATTGGTAGAGATTGGAAGTGTAGTTTGTGGTGTTGGAGGTATTATTTCTCAAGACTAGTTCTTGAGTCCTAAAATCAGGTTTGACTAGTTTCATAGATGAAGGTATCTTGGATCCTTGTGCCCTAATTTTGAGGATGTGATGAGTTGTTTTAGTTTCTTGAAATCGATACCTTTTTGTAGATGTGATACTTGTGCCTTGGTGAATATATTTGATATGCGAAGTTTATCACTCTTTGAGAAATATTTTTTAGATGCTTAAGACCTAATCGAGGTTCTTGTCTTTTGTGTGTCTCATGATGAAGATGGGTAGTGCAGAGTGTTTTATGATTGTATATGTTATTGAGAAGAATTTTCATATTTGAATTGTGTATGCTAATACCGAACTATATGGTCCCTTTAAGTGATTTTTATGAAAGTGTAAAGTGTATTTTCTTGTTTATATGACCGACCTTATGTTCTTTTATGACCTAGAGGTGTTTATCAAAAGAGTAATGTATAAAAGTGTGTTGTATTTTCTCATTTGAGTGTATGATATGAGATGGAAGTTTGAGTGAGCCAAAGAAGAGTGTGAGAGTGTTGTGAGGACACTACGGAAGAGTTGAGAAGAGGCATGAGGAGTTGAGAAGGGCAAAGAAGAAGGGCTACAAGGTCATTTGACCTAATCAACATTTTATGATGCATGTATGAGTGAAGAAGGAGAGAGTGAAGTTTGAGAAGGTTTTGAGTGAGAGGAGCTAAAAAAGTGATCACAATTAGTTGTTGAAGCAATAAGGACATCATATGATCTTCATATTTAGGTGGCTTGGTGGGTTCTTAGTCATCTTGTGGGGTTATAGCCTCATTTTAGGGTTGGTTCCCTACTAAACTAGGGGTTGGTAATCCTTATAGGGTTGGTGCCTCACTAAAAACATATCTTACGATGTGTAATATTCACTTGATTCCTTTGTATTAAGTAATATATGTAGAGGTTTAGTGAGTTTTCTTCCCCTTGAGGGTTTCCCACTTTATATCTTGTGTTCTTGTTTTCTCTATTATTTCATGCTCTTATGAATGGTTGTTTAATACTTAATAATCTCACATTGGATAATGAATGTTGAATGGATGCTTTGAATGATGTATGCAAGTTAATATAAGTGAAGTAAATTTTTTAAAACCCCGATTCACCTCCCCCATAATCATTGTGCTTCTAACAATTGGTATTAGAGAAAGGTCCTTTTGAAGCAAGTTTAACTACTTGAAGGAGATCCTTTGAAGAAAAAAATGACGAGTCGACAGAAATGGGTCTTCTACTAGAAAAGCACCTATGTTTGATGGGACTAACTATGATTTTTGGAGTATCGGGTTGAGGACTTACATAATTTCATTGGGCTGTGATGTTTGGAAGTCAATGATAAATGGGTATACTATTCCTCAAAATCCTCCAACAGATGAATCATGTAAGAAATACTACCATGATATTTCTAAAGCCATGAATGCCATTTTCTGTGGTTTGGGATAATTAGAACTTGTCAAAGTAATGTATTGTACTTCTGCTAAGGCCATGTGAAAAAGCTTAAGGTTATCCATGAAGGTGACTCTAAGGTAAATATGGAAAATCTCTAGACATACATGAATTAGTTTGAAATCTTGAAGATGAAGGAAGAAGAAACTATTGTGCATACCTACTCAAAGTTGATCAAGTTGTCAACATCATCAAAGGTTTAGGTGAAGAGGTGAAATAGGTTGTGGTAGTGCAAAATGTGTTGATATCACTTAATCCCAAGTTTTATGCCAAATTTTTAGCCATTAAAGAAGCCAAGGATTTGAGTACCATGTTGATGGATGAGCTCCATGGCATTTTGACAACTTATGAGATGAGGACCATTGATTAACAACTATCAAGGAATAGGTTGTTAATTTAATATAAATTTAATTAAATTCAGAGTAACTAATGTTGTGTTTAATATACGAGTGATAAAATATAGTAAATAAATAACAAAAAATCATGCAATAATATGAAACCCTAAACAAATGAGAGAGATAAATGACCTAGCTAGTTTTTTGAGTGATCAAAAATTTTCTAGACCGAGGAATTTTGAAACAGAGTGAGAAGAGTGTCGTTAGGTCTCATTGGAGGTTCTATAACTCAAAATGTGTAGGACATGAGCACCTGACAAGAGAATGGGACTTCCCGGGTGCTAGTGAATTGATCTTGATGCTAATTTCCACCCAAATACTTAGGCTCTAATCTTTTATATGTAGGAAGAGCTTCATTTTATCCCTATTTGTCACTCTAGCCACACTTCAATGTTATCGATGGTACTTATAACCTACAAATAAATATACCTAGCTGCACATGCCCACAAACCACATAAAATCCTAAAAATAAATATGTAGTATTTGGATTTGGACTAACTAGGAGGTCACCCAAAGAGTGAAATTAATATTGAGTGTTACACTACATTTCATACTCCATGTAGTCTTGTGTTTAATGATGCTCTAAGGTGCCCTTGTGCACATTACACAATGATACCAAGCTAGATATAGAATGTATTAAATTTATAAAATGTGTAAGATGGAATATAATGAACTTCCCCTTTTATGTTGTTTTTACACAGTGATGCAGCCCTTGTCCCTTGAGTGAATGTGCTAGATGAATGCCTTGTAATGCTCTTTGTGCCTTTGGATGCAAGATTAGGTGATAATAGATAATGATATTGTACTACCCATTATTTTAGAGCTATAACTATGTAAATATATGATTCCCTTGTTTGAATTTATAATTGATAACTTGAAGGCCAAACCAAAAGTATAAAAGATGCCTAACAAGTAAAATAGACCCAAAAGAGTGAGAAAAGGATAAAGAGGGTTAGGAGCGCCCAAGGGAAAAAAGTGCTTGGGAACTTCTATCCTAAATGCGTGCTAGTGTTCGAGACCATAGAAGATAAACATTCAAATACTAACATGGTTGTAGAGGTGTGCAAGGTCAATAAAAGTATAAGAGACAAAGAAAAAGTACCAAAAGACATTTTCAATTACTAGTTTTCTTTCTTAGGAATCATGTATATATTAGTATGCTCTAGGACCTAGAAATGTACCCAAGTGTATAGATTTTGTGTCTAAATTTTCCCCCACTTTATGATGTTGAGTGAATACTCAATAGCATAAAGTAGATATAATATGTGTACCTTATGATCTTGTAGAGAAGAGTGTAGCTGATAGCATGCCGAGTAGATAAGTGAAGCGTGAAGTGATCGTAATGTGAAGTGTGGAGACTAGGAAAGGGAAGTGTATCCTAGGAGTGAAGTGTATGCATAGTAGTGTGTTGTTGGAGCTGATGTGAGTTGCTTCTTGTTGCGCATATTAAGGATGGACGTGCAAAAGAAGAGAAAGAAAGTAGTCAAAGTCTCCTATATGAAAAATAAGAGTAACACATGTATATAAGCAAAGAGTGTAAAAGCGTGTAAAAGGAAAGTGTGCATTTGATATGTAGCAGAGTATGAGATAGAAAATTGTCATGTTTGCTTCTTGTTGCTAGATTTGAATGTCGATGGTGATTTATTTGGGAGATCTCACACCAAGAGCAATTGTTTTGGGTGATTTCACGTTGAGAGCAAGTTTTTTGGGTGATCTCACACCAAAAAAATAGTTTTGGGAGAGAGGTATAGATTTTGTTGCCTTCCATGACACTTCCCAAACAAGCACCACTTTCAAAGTGTATGTCCCTAATTTTTTTTTTGTTTTAATTTTTTTCGATTATAATCGAAATGTGACTAATAGAATAAATTATGTAGATGGAGTAAAGTGCATGCTACTTTTAAATAATATAATTTAAACTTGGAGAATTAATTAAAAAACTATTGTAAACTATGTTGTACTTGATAAATTGACCGTATTTTCCCTAGCACAAAATGGTCATGGGGGACACAAGTGCCCACTTCTACTATGGATTTATAGGTTCTAGTGTATTCTTTGTATTTTGGGCCCAAGAATTATTCTGAGCCAATATGTAAATTTCTTCCTATGTTATTTATGTATTATGATGTTTTGTGATGTAGCTCTAAGCTATTGTAGGGGTGATTTGTCCACCCAATAGATGTCCTCCCTTGTTTGGGATGCGGTGATGACCGTGTAGGATAATGCAGGTCAAAGGAGAGGACCTGATACTGATACACATGTCTAAAGTGAGTACCTACAAAGGGTAGGGGATGTGCATGGTATAAATCAAGGCACATGCAAACAAAGTAGGCTAGTAACAAGAATTTTGAAAATAGAGAGAGTATATGCAAGATAAGATAATGTAACAAGTAACTAGGAAGACAAGATGGATTGTGAAAAATAGGTTTCAAACATGGGACATCACTCACAATGTCACAAGAAAATCAAGAGTGAAGTGGCCAAAAGCATACAATGATCAAGTAAGACATAGGGCATAGATCAAAAATAATAGGAAACAAGAAGTGACAGATATCAATAGTTGTATTGATCCTTCAAGACAAATGCTACACATGAAGCACCCATTAAAATGTTAGAAAGATATATACTATTTCACATCATATATAAATTAGTAAGTTATAGTGATAGTGACCATAAATAGTAAGTACTAAAATGATAGAACTGTGATGTGTAAAGTATGATAGTAGCCAAAGTAGATGCCCCTAGGAGCCTTAGTGGGACTAGTAAAGAGATGTGTCAAGCATCATGCATCATGTATGAATCTATGATAGGTCCTACATTTACCTCAAGATACCAAGTGAATGCACATTTCTTTATAGAAATAGATGATGAAATACTATGAATATGTCTAGTATAGTAAGTAAAGTATAACATTTAAGAAGTATAGGGTAACAAGAGTAAATGCACCCAAGATATGCAAATGTTGTATGAATGTCATGGTGTGCAAGGTGTGAAAATAAAAAGAGTAGCATTTCCCCCAATGGATGTGTATGATATTAGGTTCATTTAGAAATTCCCTTTAACATTAAAAATGAACCATATAAAAAGAGTAGGTCATTAAGAAATGAATGTATTGTGTGAGAGTAAATGCTAGAAAATATGTATCATGAAGCAAAGATCCTAAGTTATAGTGAGAGTAGAGGATGCGAGGCTCACAAATGAAGTGTTACCTCAATAATCAAGTGTCAACCGTAGCACTAGAGTGCCCCATGGGGTAGTGACGATACAATGTGTACCATTGGTGTAGGAGTTTTGAGAAAGATTATGATCCATACGGATCAAGACAACACCACTTCATCGAGAGCAACCAAAATCGAAGGAAAAATAATCAGAAGAAAGATATAAGTGTCAAATTACAAACCGCCACTTTTTGCTTGAGTGCTAGTTATGTAACCACCTTGGTGGTTATGTAACCACATCTTTGTGGAACTAGTGGTTCACCAATGGTCTTGTCACGATACAAAAAAATACATCCACGACTCCAAAGATTTGAAGCGTTTGGACTATGTCTCTTCCTTGTATGACCCTTCTTATTCTTCTAGTGCATGGGAGGACATAAAAATAATCTATAAAGAAAGAAGAGCATGTGGAATTGATCATTCATTCATGGGAGAAGTGAGAAAGAAACCATTGGTGCTGGAATTGATTTGTAGAAGCAAGGTGTATGAGCAGAGAAAGCAAGTAGAGAGGGTGGAAGTAACATTGTTGTCTTCCTTCAGCTTCTTGTAATATGTATTCTTTTGAATTGGCCAATATAATACTAGGAAGAAAGAGCAATTTCCCTTCTCGACTAGTTTTCCCTCAATCTAGGGGTTTCTAGGATAAAAATATTGTGTTGTGTATTGAATTGTTCATCTTTATTTGTTGTAAAGTAGTTCTAAGCCAAGATTTCATTCACTAACATTAAAGAATTTTCATTTTCAAGTAAATTGGAAGTAGGAACATCAGTTGTGTGATTTTGTAAGTTTCCAAAGTAGAGGTTTATACATCATTTTGGTATCAGAGCTGAAAATAATATCCAAGGACTATGGTATTTTTTCTTTTGTGATTTGTATGATAGTGACAAGGTATAAAGGTGAAGAAGTAATACCTTGCAATCTAGAGATATCTACGAAAATGTGGAAATAAAGGATTAGAGATCAAATGGAAGAAGATAACTTGATCCGTAGAATTGAGATGTTGGAAAGCACTATGGATAGGTGTTTCAAAACCAAAAGGTAACTCTCATATCAAAAAATGACAAAAGTGATTAAGTAATACTTAGTGGTTTGATCTTTGGACTGAGAAATTTAGCATAGGAAAGAGCCACGATGAGGAATATGTGGAAGAGTGGGAAGAGAAAACTCTAGTTGAAAAGGGAAAGGTAAAATCTGATCATGTTCCTTTTAAAGTTGAAACTAAAGTTGAGATTAAAATATTTGAAGGACAAGTAGATGCAATTACTAGATAAATGGTTAAAGCAATTGGAGGTTTATTTTAGTGTGCATAATATCACTGAGGCACAAAGGATTACCTTTGCACGTCTCAAGATGGAAGGACACACTCTGGTTTGGTGGGAAACCCATCTAGCCACTTGTGAAAAGAAGAAGTGTCCTATTGTAAGTTCTTGGGAGGGTTTTAAAGAATTTCTTAAGGAAATATTTTATCCTATTGGCCATAAGATTGACCAGATGATTAAATGGCAGTATTTTAGACAAACCAGTGGTCAAAGTGTGTAGGATTATACTACGGAGTTTTAGAGGCAAGCCATGTTGCTCAATATGGACTTGGAGGATGAGGATATTCTTACCAAGTATTTGGGAGGACTTCACACTCACCTTGAAGGAAGGTCATCTCCACGAAGCCTAAGGATCTCAATGAAGCATGTGTGCAAGCATACTACATAGATGATGAGAAGAAGCAAGGAGAAGTGGAGTCAAGGACAAAGTAGTCAACAAATCAGCTAAAGAAAGAGCAGGGAAAAACAAGTCACAAGGGTAAATGGAAAGGTAAAAATACTGCTACCACTTTGAATACTTGTAAAGATCCTAATTTTTTGCAAGATATAAATGGTCATACGAATACTACATGTTGGAAGTTACATCCAATTACATCCAAAGAACCAAACCAAGGACTCCAAAGTTGTCCATGACAAACTCTAAAAATAGATGGGGAGGTAAAAATAGAGGATGATTCTGATGTAGATGAGCAGCTAGGATGCACAACCACCAACATGGACAACCAGGAACAAGAGGAAGAAATGAGTAAGCTATTTCAAATCAAAATCTAGATTAAGAGGACTAAGGTAAATTCTTTGGTTGATACTTGGTTCTCAATCTAATTTGATTTCTGATGTAGTTGTAAATAAGCTTGGTCTTGAAACTTATGAGCATCCACATCCTTATCCTTTGGGATGGGTGAAGAAGGGTGTAGAAATTCAGGTAACAAAAAGATGTAAGTTCAATTTTGGGATCAATTCTCAATATATAGATGTATTAGAAGTGATGTAATTCCACTTGATGCATTTGATGTTGTTTTCGATATTCCTTACTTATATATCAGGGATGCTATATTCATGAGAAGGGAGAACCAATATAGATGGGTCAAGGATGAAGTTATTTACAACATTCGAGCACACCGGAAGAAGCCAAAACTTTCCATGGTAAGTGCTAACCAAGAAAAGAGACTAATTTAGGAAAATCATAATTAGTTTTTTTACTTTTATTGAAATATAAGCAAGATGGGGTAGAAATTTCAGATGTTTCTAAAAAAGAATGAAGTATTTGGATAACATAATTCAATATTTTCAGAAGTTTTCTAAAATCCTAGCGGGGTACCACAAAAACAAGAAGTAGAGCATGACATTCAATTTCCTAGAGTCCCCTCTACCAAATATCGGGTTATATCAGGAAATCCTTGTTGGATATTACATAGGTAAAGAAATAACTATATGAGATATTAGACCAAGGGGTGTAATACACCCAAGCACCTTACCATGTGGCTCACCTATTGTGATGGTGCCAAAGAAGGATGGTTCTTAAAGAATATGCATCAAATGCCATTCTTTGAAAAAGATTACCATAAAGAACAAATATCCACTCCCACACATAAATGATCTCTTGGAACAACTTCAACATGTAAATTTTTCATAAAGGTTGATATCAAGTTTGGTTATCACCAATTCGGGATGAAGGAGGAGGATATATGCAAGGCTACCTTCAAAAGAATAAAAGGTTTGTATGGGTGGTAAGTACTTCCATTTTATTTATGTAATGCACCCACTACATTTATGATATTGATGAATGATGTATTGTAGGAATTCATAGATACATGTGTCATTATATATTTGGATGATTTTATTAATTTTAGTTCCACATGGGAGGAACATCTAACACATTTCTAGCAAGTGTTGTAAGCTCTCAAGGAGAAACATATGTTATGCAACATGAAGAAGTGTGAATTTTCCAAATAGTCACTTGTCTATCTTGGGAACATGGTTGGAGGAGGAGATATCTCGAGTGGACGAAGAAGGTGGAAGCCATCACCAACTAGCCAACACCAACAAGAGCCAAAAGACTAGGAATTTTGTGGGAGCATTATAATACATGAGGAAGTTCATTCCGAACTTCTCCACTATTGCAGCACCTCTACACAGAGGCCAAAAGAGTAATGTTTTTGACTAGGGTAAGGAACAAGATCATGATTTTGAGTTATTAAAATACAAAATTAGTCATGCTCCATTACTTTCTCTTCCTAATTTGTAGAAACCCTTTAAAGTAGAGACATATACCAACGAATTACACTATGGGAGTAATGTTGTTACTTGGGATGTAAGTGAGTATGTAATCATTTTGAAACTTTCACTTACTAGTTAAGGGACATTGAGTATATGATAAAGAGATGTATGCACTACTTTAGGAAATAAAGAAATGGAAACATTATTTGTTTTGTAAAGAAACTATTATGCACACTAACCACAAACCTCTTGACATAGTCTAGATTATAGTAGGAAAGGTCATAATAATGTATGGGGTTCCTTCAATAGTTCCATTTGGTGATCAAATACAAGAAAGGTAGCACAAATTTGGTGGCATAGACATGTTGTCTAGGCTGCCTACACAAGAGAAAATATCTAGTTTGGCCACTATCTCTCATGTTGAGCCCTTCATAAAGGAAGCTTATGGAGAGGCATATGCTCAAGACAAATATTTTGGGGTCACATATTAGCAGTTACATTCCAAAGGGCTTTAAAAGATAGGTATTGATGATTGTTATCTCAAATATGGGATTCTCTACCGATGGGGAAGATTTTTGTTCCAAAAGAAGAAAGAATTTTATTGATGAGGGAAGCACATACCTCGAAAGTAGTAGAATATTTTTGTCTTAGGAAAACCATGTCTCACTTACAAAGGTATGTATATTGGTCTAATATGTAAGAAGAAGTATCTAAATTCATAAGAGGATGTAAAATTTGTTGTACAAACAAGCCTAAAATCAGGAAGGAAGGTTTGTATATGCCTTTACCAGTCCCTACTTGACCTTGGGAGGATATCTCTATGGATTTTGTAGGAGGACTACCTATGTCTAAACATGGCCATGATTATCTATATGTTGTTGTAGATAGATTTAGAAAAATGTGTGTTCTTATGGCATGTAAAAAGACAATAAAAGGATATGAGGTAGTTGAACTTTTCTTTGCTAATGTATGGGTGCATTTTGGTTTGCCAAAGTCTATTGTTTCGACAGAGATTATAGGTTATTGGGGAAGTTTTGGACTACTTTGTGGGACAAGATGGAAACCAAGTTATTAAGAAGCAAGGTCCTTCCATCCCTAAATAGATTGGAAAATGGAGGTGGTGAACAAGAATTTGATACAATTGATTAAATGGTATAATAGAAAATATCCACGGACTTGGGATGAGTCCTTATCCTACATTCAATATTTTTATAACCGAGCAATACACACATCCACTATGTAGTCACCTTTTGAAGCATGCTTGGGGTATTTACCTACCAATTGACTAGACATTGCGGTTCAAAAAAAAAGGAGAGATACATGATTCTGAAGTGACTAGAAGTGAAGTTCATTGAGAGGATCCAAAAATCCATCTCAAAGTGAAAGAAAATTGAGAAGTCTCAAGCCAAGTATAAGGATAGACACGATTAACATCGTAGAGAGAAAAAAATTCATGTTGGAGACAAGGTTTGGTTGTACTTGAGAAAGGAAAGACTACAAGGTCAAGAAAGGAAACTCAAGCCACTATAGTATGGACCCTTCACTATACTGGACTAGGTTGGAGAAAATGCTTTTAGAATTGATTTTCCACACTTCATGTGGATGTACTCAATAGTAAATTGTGAGAACTTGTATTTGTATGAGCCATCTATTCATAATGAAGAAGAATAATGCAAATTACTAATTTCCATAGAATAGTACGCCATGGATTCATAGGCAAGTTAGATGAGGATGTAGTGTTGCAGCAAAAAGTCATGGAAAAAGGAGAGGTCCACAGAATCTTTGCGAGTTAGACTCATAGGAAATATACCAAAGCATTCCTGGTGGTACTCGAAGGAGAAAGTGAGGGAATTATTTCCTCATCTACTCCCCCACTAAGCATTTTTGGGACCAAAAGCCTCCTAAGTAGGGGAGGTTTGATCCATAGGGATCATGAAAATACCACTTCATCAAAGAAACTAGAATTAGAAGGAAAAATAAGTAGAAGAAGGAGAAAACTTTCAAGTTACAAAACCACCACTTTTTGTTGAGTGGAGGTTGTGTAACCTTCCCTCTCTAGACACTAGAAGTTGAGTAACCACCACAGTGGTTGCGTAACCACTAGTTTGTGTTCATTCGATGTTACCATGTCATGTCATATAAAATAAAAAAATACATCCATGAATATTCATTTATTTGAAGCATTTGGATTGTGTCTCTTCCTTGTATGAACTTTCCTATTCTCTAGTGCATGAGAGGACATAGGAAGAAACTATAAAATCAATAATTGCGTGTGGAATTGATCATTAATTTATGGGATAAGTGTGTAAGAAACCATTGATGTTGAAATTGATTTATAAAACTAAGGTGTATGTGAAGAGAAAGAAAGTAGAGAGGGTGGAAGTAACATTGTTTTCTTCCTTTAGCTTCTTGTAATCTATTTTCTTTTGAATTGGCCAATATAATACTTAGAATAAAGAGAAATTTCCCTTCTTGACTGTTTTTCCCTCAATTTGGGGATTTCTAGGATAAAAATATTTTGTTGTGTATTTAATTGATCATCTTTGTTTGTTGCAAGTAGTTATAACCCATAGATTTAATTCACTAACATTAAAGAATTGTCATTTTCAAGTAAATAGGAAGTAGGAACAACAGTTTGTGATTTTATAAGTTTCCAAAGTAGAGGATTACATATCAAATTAGATATGAAGCATAGAGCGTGAAGTGTAGTTGTAGAAACTAGAGATAACTCAGCATAGTAATGCAGAAGGGGGAAGAGAGTGCAATGCAATTCCCCAAGTATGACATGATGAAGACCTATGTGATGATGTAAGAGAGATATTGTGATGGTGATAGAGTTTGGAATGTTTCATAAGAAAGTATATTGTTGTCATAATGAGAGGTAGAAACAAGAGTAGGACAAGGTTGGATTTTGGGTCAACAGGATGAAGTTTAAAGAATTTAGATATCATAAGGTGAATTGGTTGGTCATTCTTAACATTGTAGAGAACTTGATGGGAGGTGATTTAAAAATATAGAAATATAAATTTTATATTATAATTAAGTAAAAACACAGATATAGATGTGTAAGAAAGTACAATTTGTAAACAAGAAAGTAAGCTAATAAATTTGAAACCCTAAGTGCAAGAGATAGGGTAAGATACTTAGAAAATTCACGGTATGCTGAATTTGTGTTGGGATAGAAAAATGATGAACTAAATGTATGATTTTGCAACCAAGCCAAAAAATTATGTGAATGCTAGAAATGCTAGTATTAGGATGCCTATGCATGGTCGGGGCTCTCTTAGGGTGTTACAAACATCCTTTGGGCACATGTGACTTCTCAAAACCTCATAAAATCAATTTCTCAAGGTTTAAAGATGTTAGTGAGATGTATCCTTTGGTATCTTTTATGTCATTGTACTTCTCTCTTAATCACCTAAAACCTATAAGAAGAAAGAGCACCTACAAAACCATAGAACACATCAAATCCTAAAAAGAAAATTATGCAAATGGGGAGTAAGAGTGACCTCAATGGTCATCCGATGAGTGAACTTACTATCCATGCAATGCACTAGATTTAAGACTATATGTATTTTTTCATGTGTGTGTAGAAGTGTGCCCTAGGTGACTCTTGTGTCAGACACACTTGAATAATGAGCAATAGCTAGATGTAGAAGATGCAAATAGATGTGTGCATGGAAAAATCAACTTCTCCTCCTATAAATTGTATGCAAAAGAATGAAGTACCTTATCCATTGTGTGAAGATATATGGATGCTTAAATTCTCTTTTAATGCTCTTAGATGTAACATTAGTTGATGATAGTAGATTCTTAATGATTTTTACATATTATGTCATTTATATCTTTGTATTTGAAATTTCTTAGTGCTTGCTATAATTTCATAATTAACCACTAAAAGGCTGACCACTAAGAAAATAAGATGCCTAATAGCTAGAAAGGGCCCAAAAGATGTGAGAAAGATATAAAGAGTTTGAGGGAGCCTAGAACCGGTGTTCACAGGTTAGGCAATCGATGTCTAGACTCGAGAAAAACTTAAATGTCTAAAGTCAAACTAGGAAAGAAGATGTGTTATACCAAGAAGGAAACTAGAAATAATGCAAAGAGGCTAAAGAAAATGGTCAATTAGTACTTTTATCACTTAGGAATCATATGAATAGTAGTATGTGATCAAGAATAGAAATATACCCAAAGTGTGTGATTTAGTGTCTATAGGAGGAGGTGATGGGGTACGTATTTTTAAAGGACATTTCTTAGTTGGAATTGATAACATTGTAGAGGACTTGATATGAGGAGGTTATGGGATACATATTTTTAAAGTTTGGTTGCTTAGCTGGAATTGATAATGTTGTAGAGGTCTTAATAGGAGGAGGTGATGGGGTACGTATTCTTAAAGGTGGCTACTTAGTTGGAATTGGAAATGTTGTAGAGAACTTTATATGAAGAGGTGATGGGGTACATTTTTTTACAATGGTATGACATTGGGTTGGATAGACAAATCTAGACTAACCAAAGAAGGAACATTAGTAATTATAGCATGATGCTCATTAGACATAGAGGATCATATTTAGAAGCCCATTGGGATTTAACAATTGGAGTTGAGTATGTAATAGAATGTTGTTTAGCATATGAAAGACAACCTTGCTCATGCTCAGATTCCTAATTTATCATTTTAAAGTATTGCAATCATTTTCATGATGGACATTAATTCTACGATAATTGAAAAATGGGGACCTTTGTATTTGGCAATCCGATAAGGAATGTAGTAATAATTAGGTGGAAATGTGATCAAATGGTGATTGTGGAGCTCGGGAATAATGTTATGTTGCTTAGCATTTTGATCAAAATTTAGAGGTAATAATAGGGGTAAGTATTGGGCTTCACTTGAATAAGCACATGTAGCAGACATGGGATTAGAATGAGGTGCATAAGAATAAAAAGTTTGGGATTGAGAAGAAATCAGCAGATGTTGGATTTCAGCAGTGAGAGAGGTAATCGTTGTTTCCATAACATGAATTTTATCTTGAAATAAACAATGTAAATATTGAATTTAATTACAAATGGATTGATTGATTTTAAAATTAGGACCAATAGGGTCATCGGAGAGATGATCGAAGATGGAACTTACTTATGTGGGTGACATATTGCTAGGAATGTACATAGTGTCTAGGGATTTTTGGAGAACATCTTTACAAGGTGGGTGCATTTGAAGTAACTGATGCAAGGAGACTTGAGAAACCTTAGGAGCCATGAAAGAAAAGGTAATGTTATAAATAAAAATATGATTAATTGATTATGAGTGGGGTTCACTAAATGATTTAATATAAATTGAATTAAATCTTAATTTTAGATTAACTATTGTAGTGTATAATATAAAATTAATAAAATATAGTAAATGGACAAGAAAAAAGCATGTAATAATATGAAACCCTAAGAAAATGGGAGAGATAGATGACTTACTTGGTTTCCAAGTGATCAAGAATGTTCTAGATCGAGAAAATTCTAAAACATAGTGAGAAAAGTGTCATCAAATCTCACCGGAGGTGCTATAAATCATAAGCTGCACTTTGGAGAGGATCACTCATAGGATAACAGGAGCACCCGGTGCTAGTGACTGGATCTGGGTGCTAGTGTCCACCCAGTATACTCGTGTTCTTATGTTTTTCTATATAGGAAGAGCTTCACTGTTTATCCATGTTTTTTGCTCTAGTTTCACTTCAATATTTTCAAGTGTACATGTAACCTACAAAGAAAGATACCTAGTTGCACATGCCCACAAACCACATCAAATCCTAAAAGTAAAGATGCAAGATGTGGAGTCAAACTAACCACTCAAAAGTGAACTCGAATATCGGTCACTACATTTCAAAATCCATGTAGTTCTAAAGTCGTGTAATGATTGTTAGGCAATATAGTGTTTACATTATTTCATAATCTTTCATATGTATAATAGTTGTGTATAGGGTTGTTTACGTGAGGTGTAATCACATAAATAGGTATTGCCCTAGTTTATAGGAAACTCTCTCCCTATTTATTTATGAGTCCCAGTATGTATGAAGATGGCTGAATATAATATCTCTTGTTGTGGTAAATCCGGTTCTCTGCTTACAATTGGCATTAGAGCAACTGATTCTAGTATAATTGTGATGGAATAAAAATTATTTTGAGGGACATTAGATGTTCTTTGTTGTCCCGTATATGAGCAAACATTTTTGAAGGCTATTGCGTAAAATTAATTTGTGAGTGATAGAAGGGTCAGAATCAATTCTCTCATTGCCACTGTCGATGGAAATTAATATTTGAAGGAGTGCATCTGCAGAGCAATATCAAATTCTTCCATGCCCTTGCAATTTGTTGAATCCTGTCTTCTCCATTTCTTCCAGATCCACGTGGAATTTGCATTCAACGTGTATCATTGATCTCTGCTCGAGTTAAATTGCTTCCACTGATAGTACATCCCCAAATCTACGTTCAAACGCTCATCACTTACATTGATTTGGCTCACCTAGTCAACTCAACACAATCTATTTGGGACTAGATTGCATTACATTGGTTTGAAGGCAATTTTTATTTTGACTCCCCTATTGCCCAGATCTCCTTGCAAACTCTGTTCAACATTTGCTCAAGCATAGCCCTTTGCAACACGCTCGGGAACTTATCTGCAACACAGATCCTCACAACAATATTCTCGGCATTGACGCAGTCTCCAACCTCATATATTGTTCACAAGATATGCGGGTAGATCCAAGTATAATGCAGTGACTTCATTGTCTATTTTTCTCTGTGCACCATCAGCCACGGTCATATCATGCTGATATCTTGCATTGAAATGCGTATATATATCAGAGGCTTGAATAAAGAAATAGGTATTTTTGGTTGGGCGATCATTCTAAAATTTACTAGCTTATTAATAATCTTCCATAGCTGTTTTCTCCCTATATCAAGTCGTTATGGAGATAAATACATGCTAACTGTGCATCAAGTGTAATTCCAAGTCCGTAGTTAAAGTCATGGTCATTTAAAAAGTAATTTTTTTATGTTTAAGTCTTGGTTTAGTTGTTTGCATTTTGATCAAAATAGTTGTCTTCAAATAAGTCTATAGTTTTATTTGTGTTATTTTCAATATGTCATTTAACACACTTTCCGTAAGAGTTTGAAATAGGTCTTTTATTTCATGTCAAACGTTTTAGTCAAGAATTGTCTGTTGTAATTGTAAGACATTAATGTGTATGTCAATGTTAATTCCATCATATATGTCTAGGTGAATATAGGTAGTCAATATTAAATAGGTGATTTTAGGATTATTGTCTTGTCAGTGTTAAAGTCATGTCATCCCAAGTCCGAAAAATAATAATTTTTTTTTTTTTTGCCTTACGAACGCATTTTAGGTGGAATCCCGTTCGGGTAAGGTGTGTAATTTTGAGCCTCAAATTCCAAATCTGCTAAGTTAAGATATCGATGGAGGAAGGAGGCATAGGAGAGAAAGAGGTCGAACAATGACCTCTTGTCGATCAAACAGGGGCCACACGAAAGATTTGGTGGCACCTGTGTAGTGTGAGTACTTGTTTTTGAGTTTTTCTATTCATTGTGTGGTGTGAATTTCAGCTTGTGTGATTCTTTTTGAGTTCCTATTTTGTTTGGTATTTGATGGATGTTGGAAAGAAAGTTGTGTTGGAGCACGATGATTAAATCCTCGACCGACTTGGTCCTATGACTTCCGTACTTTGTTGGAAGATGGTCAGTAGAGAATACGTTCACTAGCATTAGTGACCATATGCATAACTAGCAAGATCCATTCAGAGTATGTTCTTCAATGCATTTTGCTTCTCAAGATCTATATGAGTGGAATTTTACATTATGGGGGAATACATACCATGTTCCATTCCCATTCTCGCACCCAAAATGACTTAGTCAAGGAAAGCTTCCAGTGGCAGTGGCAGTTTTCTATGTTGTTCGAGATCGAGTGGCAACGATCAATGACAGAGACTACAATTAAGAACATTACGATTCTTATAGGAAGTAATGTGAAATATTTTCAGTATTTCTTCTATTGTGTAGTTTTGTGATATGCATGTTGTGTTTCCTACATAATTCCCTGATGTATAAGCATAGTGGTGAACAGTAGCACCAGAGTAAGTCAGTTCATGGATCTTGAAAGGGTTTGTGGGAGGATCCAGAAAACCACATGAGGTCGACAGTTGATGAGGTTCCTGTCACGTCAAGGTTTGTGGTAAGCTTGTTTAAAACCATGGAAGGAGAGAGCCTTTCTTTTGGATCAAGGTCATGAGTCACGAGTTGGACATGCCACAAGCATACTAGTTGAGAGTGTGAATGTTTTTCTACCATGTAAACACTAAGGGGGGAATGTTAGGAAATATAGTGTTTACATTATATTGGCTCATAATTCTTTCATATGTGTATAATAGTTGGTATATTGGGTTGTTTACGTGAGGTTGTAATAACTCACATAAATAGGTATTGGTTGAGTAAGTTTCCTAGTTTATAGGAAACTCTCTCCCTATTTATTTGTGAGTCTGTATGTATGAAGATGGCTGAATATAATATCTCTTGAAATCCGGTTCTCTGCTTACAATGATGCCTTAGGATGCCCCCATGTGCACGTTGTATAATTATAGCTAGCTAGATCTAGAATGTATCAAATTAATAGAATGTGTGATATGGAATAGAATTAATTTCCTCTTATATGTTGTGTATGTAGAGTGATGCATCCCTTGTCCCTTAAGTGAATGTACTAGATGAATGCCTTGTAATGTTATTTGTGCCTTTGGATGCAAGAGTAGGTGATAGTAGATAATGCTAGTTCTTCCTTATTTGAGAGATATAACTATATATATATGATTTCCTTGTTTCAATATCATAATTGACAAGTGGAAGACCATCCCAAAAGTATAAAAGATCCCTTCTAGTAAAAGAGACCCAAAAGAGTGAGAAAATGATAAAGAGGGTCAGAGCACCTAGGTGCTTTTGCTCTAAATGGGAACTAGTGTATGAGACCATAAAAGATAAATTAATTAAATATTGGCAGGGCTATAGTGTGTGTAAGGTCAATAAAAGTATAAGATATAAAGAAAAAGGCCTAAAAGACATTTTTAATTACTATTTTTATTTCTTAGGAATCATGTACATATTAGTATGCTCCAGGACCTAGAAATATACCCAATTTCATGGATTTCATGTCTACAGTTTCTTTTAAATATGCAAAGAATTCAAAGGTTAAGAATACTACTCATGATGATGCTCCTGGTATTGATGATGATGAGTTGATTGCCATGTTTTCTAGGAAGTTAAAATTTCAGTAAGTATAAAGTATTAAAGATAAATTTCCTTTAAAATGTTTTAATTTTGGTAAGATCATTCTCCCAATTGGTTCCCTCGAAGAATAAAGATGAGAGTGATGAATAAGATGAAGAATATCATGATGAAAACAAGTAGTCCAATAAGACCAACAAGAGCAAAAAGAACTTTAGATTGTTGGTAAGAAGAAGTTTTCTAAGAATAAGAAAATTCTTTATAGTCAAGAAGAAATTAGTTCTTCTTATAGGAGTGATAGTAGAAATTCTTCATTCTCATTGAAATTTTAATGCAATATATCTTCTATGCTTCATTACGCTAGAATTCTCCAAATATGTTGAAACACCATTAGGATGTGTTTGTAGTGATAGAATAGTTAATCCATGAAAAGGTATGTTTGTGTTGCTCTATATATCATTCCCCTCTTTGAATGTCATAAGATCATGGATTGGCTTGAAAAATAGATAATTATCATTAGACATTGTATTCTTCAATTGGAGCAAGTCTTCTTCACCTTTAATTTAAATTTAAATACTTAAATTTCACTAATTACCCTTTTCCCGTTTGATGACATGTCGTCAATAGCACACTTCCTCTTCTATCACCATTAATTATCTACATTACACTAGTTAATTAACCCTTCCATCGAACAAATACACCAATTAATGACCTTTCGTTAATTAATTCCCCTTTCTATCTAGACTAATTAATTATTATTAATTAATTAGTTTCTTCTTCCATTAAATCAATAAATCATCACTTGTTTGATTAAATCCCTCTCACTTTGGTTAAGTAATAAATCCCTTCAAACCCCATGGGTCACTAAAGGAAAAACTAAACTCTCCTAAGGTTGACTCAACCCTTTCTAAACCTTCCTTATCCACAACTAACCCAATCTCTCCATTTATCCCACATGAAGAGGGATGTAGAGATTCTTTTATCCATTGGGCTATATAAGTAGCCCTCCTCCTACCTTTCTATTTACACCTACACTCCTAAATGAGCATAGAGCATACACTATATCCATTTTATCATCTTGAGCATTCTTCCATTAGAAGAGCTAGCCTTCTCCATTTCTTGCATTCATCCACCCAAGTTTTGAAGTCATATGGAGATATGTCAAATGGTCTTGTAGCCATGATTTGACAAGACTCCATTCTTAAAAACATTGGGATTTCAAGCACATAATCAACTCTTTGATTGCTAGAGATCTACATAGGTTCAATCTCATTTCATTTAGCATTCAATAAGAGATAGAAGTTAATTTGTTTAGCATATTAGCTTGAAATGTTCATTTCATGTTTAATGTAGAAATGTTGATAGGTTAGCTTTGCTTAAGCTCTTAGCATGATGATGCATAGGTTTAGTTTAACATTGTATTGAAGCTACTAGGTGTTAGTTTCAACTTTACTTACATAACTAACTATTTCATGCATACATTTGGCACGCCTGGTGGGACGGGTCCTTAGTCCCTTAACATTCTAGTTCAAATTTTATTGTTATTTCAAGTTTTTGGCTAACCCTTAATATACACATATGGGAAATAATGTTAAATTTCTTATGATTTTGCTAATATTACATGTGTAGGATCTCATTTAGAGCTTTAATTCTAATGGGTTGTTGTCAATTTCGAGCTAACATACTAAAATTTGGAGCATTTTGAGCTTGTTGGTGTGATTGGCCCTATTTTGACTCACAGGATAGGCGCATGTACAAAACCTTGGTGTAAGCACACTAAAATAGATACGAGACACACATCCCAATGTATGCACTTTGCTCCCGTCTTGTACCTTTCTATTGTTAGAAACCTATCATGGTAGCCCACATACCCTAACCTCAACGTAGACACCCTAACCTTGGCGCACATGCCTATACCCTACACGCACACATATCCCGTATCTTGTAGTGCATGAATATCTCGGTGGTGTAGGTGCATTGTCTTGAGTTTCCATATTGCCTTTTTTTCTAACCTTATGCACACACCCATATCCTAGTGCAGACATCTCTCAGGGTGGCGCAGGCACATTGTTTGAGTTTCCATACTACCTTTTTGCTAACCTTGGCGCACACGCCTATACCATGGCGCACATGCCCATATCCTAACACATGCATCTCTCGGGTGGCGCAGTGCATTGTGGATTTAGATTTACACAGAGGGGTGCAACCACCCTAACCCACGTGCACATACTCTAACATGCGTGCGTAGGTGCTTTAGTCCGATTTGGCATATTAATTTCAGGTTTCCAAAATTTTGTGTCCTAAAGTGCTAACATCATTGCAGGTTTTATTTTTACATGGGTATGCTAGACTAGACATTGGATAAACCATGAATTTTTAATTATAAGAGTAAGGTCATGTATGCTCTTCCCTCACGTCTTCTTGGGGTGATATTGGGAATCATAAACCATCCTTATATATTTTATTTCTTAGAGAATGTGTTGAATGTCCAAATTTAGAAAAGATATATTTCGTGTTTAAATTAAGTGTTTTCATTTGTTGATTTCTAGGATTTTGTGTCGTGTATGCTCTTCTCTTGTTTCATCTTAAGGTGATCTTGAGAATTAAAACGACATTTATTCTTTGCATGGAAAATTACTAATCCACTATGCAGAACCAAAAAGGGTGGTAAAAAATGTGGAGTTGAAACAAAATTAAACTACAAATACATTTTCCATGTAGGTTGCCAAAAGGTGTTCAAGAAAACCACATCCAATTTAAAAAGATAAACAACACACCACAATCATCACACTATATTTTTAGGTTCGGATAAGGGTACGTCCCATCCACTTAAAACTAGGACATAACCCCTTTAGCATAAGCCTTAAGCTACAATAAAGGGGGTGGTCCTAGGAAACCCAAAGTAGTCCACGTAAGAGGGAACCTTGTGGATGAATTGGGAAGTGATCTACAAAATTACTTGATTAGTATTACCATTTGTGAGATTTAACATCACAATTTTTCAGTATCGAGACCCCGGTGAGAGTACACGATGGACGCATTTATTGCCCACATGTCTTGAAGGAGTAAAGTAAACTCGAGATACTCCCAAGAATTAGTCGGTGAATTTTCTTTGTAAATCAAGCTCACTCTTAGATGACTTGTGACACCTAGTTGAGTGAACCACCTAGGAAGCTATCTTTGACGGAATATAACTTGGTCCACATCAAAGCCAATTTTAGTTAAGAGCTATTGTTCATCATGAAACGTGAAGCGTTACTTTTTGCTTAGTTTTTCACTTTCCCTAAGGTGAAGGTGAAACTCTACCAAACCGAGGCCAACATTTTTCAATCCCAATTGATCTACTTCTTCACTTTCTTTTGACATTTTTTGATCAAAAGAAGAGGGACTAACTTTAAGTTATCAATTGATTGTTTTCACCAAGTTTTTTTCGTTTACACGCCCATCCATGTTTGCGGTTGGTTGTTAAATGTCTAAAGTGTGTGCAGATGTTTTTATATCATTGGTAGCATTTTTGATCTTGATAATTAAGTCAAGATTGTCATCATAGTTAGGCTTGGTTCATTACTTTGATTCTCCTTTGAACGGTTATCATTTTTATATCGTGTCACTACAATTTTAGTATTTATGTCTTGTTTCTTGTAAAATTGACCTAAATATCTATATTGTAAGGTTACACTATATACACTTTAACAATTTCTAGGTATACTATCACTTTATATTGATTTCAATTATTAACTCGATTCTAAAGAGTGTTAAGTGTTACCACTTGTGCATGTTATATCTGTAGACACCAAATTTGTGTCTTACGACCCCTTGTGACCCGCATCTCATCTCGCAACCTAAACTCATCACCTAAACCTTACACAATTATTTATTAATTACCTTGTAATTGATAAATCCACATCATCTCACCTGCCACCTCATTTTGCCACTTCATCATGACCTAGCCCTAACCCTAAACTAACCTAATTAAGACCTATAACTTGGTCTACACCTACACCCATGACTAATGACCCCTTTCTCGCACCCAAAACCGACCTTCTAGTCACTTGACCAAGCCCGCAACTAATCCCTCGGGAGAAAGCGGGAAGGTGGGCTATTTTACTAAAAATAGCCTACTTTTTCCTTCACCGATGCCAATTCCTACTCGACCGCCGTTGTTATGTAACCGCCATCGGTTCCTGTAAAATGGGCTCCCTAACAAACAAGGGTGGAAGGATTTTAGAATCAACAGAGATCATTTGGGAGCGATCAAGAGATTCCAGATCTTCACTTGACCGGGCGAGACGAGGAAGAACCAAGAAGAGTTGCAGGCAAAGGAGATCAAGCCCAAAATCGCAGCAGATTTCAGCCGAGTTCTCGATACTCAAATTGATCATCGGGAGGGAGATATTTCATCTTCTGTTTGTCCAGCCATCCTACCTAGAGTTCTCGCCTTTGTCATCGAGTTCTTAGACCTGCATCTTCACAATAAATAACCCATGAATTCTGACTTGCATGTCCTCTTTAATAACATTTCTTAGACTTTTTGAAGCACAATCCTCACAAATCCATTCCTAGATCCACTACCCAAATAACGTAAGTTATTGCATCTAACTATCATTCATCTACCTCTCATCACCTTATTTCCTAATATCACCTATATACTGACCTTACAAATAACACAACTACCAAACAACACAACCACCCCACAAACAACCAACCTTGAGATCCTAGACCATACCGATATCGGTTATGAAGCCCAGAGTATCGGTTATCCTCACTATAACCAAAAACCAGCCTTTCCCCTACCCGGTTCAACGTAGCAATTTAATTGATATCTTCCTTCTCTACGGTCTTTTGTGTTAATTCATATTAGCGAAACTGACCGACCACCTTCGAAAGGAAGTTTTATATTTCTGAGCCCAAGGCGGTTCCTCATTTATTGTCTAATCAAAATCGTGTGGTCTTGTGTTCTTATTTGCGAGTAGTCCTTCCAAGACAAAAGGAGTTCTTCGCGATCACTTTGATCTTTCTCTACGATACGCGCACACCATCTCGGCGTTCTACGCAGGTATTCCTCCTAGCCCTAACCTTATCTGTTTCTAAAAGGAATGAAAGGATAGAAGCAACTCTATTCCCAGAAGCTGTTAAGAAACATTCAGCGAAACAATATCAATACATTACTTTATCGTAAAGTATGGTTAATATATCTTAGTGAAATTGTTGTGTCACTCACAATTGTAATCGACACCTTGTGGAATATAGGTATTGATTGAATTTGGGCTTGCTTCTAGTATACTTTGTTTGGAGGCCGCATTAACTTCTTGTTATTACTTATGCCTTGTTCATTTCTTTGAACTCGACATAAGTAGGGAAATTTTGTAGTCATTATTTGACACAAACTACCTTTTCAAAGGAAAATTTAGGAAGTACTTCATTTTATTATTTGGTTTGAAAGTCAAAATTGTGTGATTGATTATTTCTTGGCTCATTCATTTAAGAGCAATCATTGTGTCACGTTGGTTCTTTGACATTCATAACATACCTTAATTTCTTCACATTATTTTTTTCACTTAGGTTTGATAAAAATCTTTGAACACATTCCTAGATACCTTAGTGATGCTATTACACGTCATGGCTCCTAAAACAAGATTAGGACTCAAAAATAAGGCTTTGGAAGCAAGACAAACACAAACTTGGGAAGCCTCAAACAAATAAGGGTTAAACCCTTTTATTGGCCATGATCTTGGGCCTTTATCCTCCATGAAAGAAAGAGGGAGAAAAAATGATAGATCATAGCGGTGACAAGTTGGAATCACCACATGTGGAATTGGATTTCAACCCCACCTTGTTAGATGAATTCCTTTTTAGAAACAAGGATTAGGTACTATCACGAGTTGTGAAGTTAGGAGCCAGAATGCCTATCGAACAAGAGATAATCACACCTATAAACGATGCTAATTAATGAAGGGGAGAAACCTCTTATTAACATAGATGATATCTTAACACATGGATATGATTCTACCTCTAATGTTGGAAACAATAATGTAGTGGGATATAGAATACCTTTCCTTAAAGTACCACGTAAAGTCATAATAGAACATGAAAATGTTGAACAACCTCCACAACATGAAGAAGAGGAGGAAATTCTTAAGAAGAAGTCAATATTTAACAACAAATTTGCAACCTTAGTCGACAATTAGCTTTTTTAACATCTCATGTACAAAATGAAACAAACAAGAATATACAAAAGACAAAACGTAAGGTTAAAATTAGTGAACTTCAAATGGACAATCAAGGAGGAGAGAATATGGAAAAAATTGTATATATATCCTGCTTCTCCTACCAAAGAACAATTACTTGGGCAATAATTTGCAATCTATGAAAGTGACAATTACAAGCATCCAAGAGAGTACTGTGGGAAATATCAGAAAATATCAATACAAAGAGCTATTTCCCCATCCGTTTGATAAAACTATGGTGCTTCAACCCTTCCCTAAAAAGTTTGACATGCCAAAATTTCACAAATATAGAGGAAAGGTGACCCATGAGACCACATAAAATATTTTTACATGGCATGCCAAGAAGTGGCTTACATAAAGTGACAATTACGTCATATGACTCTTTCCAAAGAGTCTAGGGGCCAAGCCATGGAATGGTTCACTCATGTACCTTGTGGGTCTATTTTAACATGGCTTGAACTGGCATAAAGGTTTATATGACACTTCTCTGTACAACATAGAAAGTGACATAACCATGGTGGACATGTGTGCGCACTAAACAACGTCCCAATGAGATGTTCGCTAGCTTCCTTCAAAGATGGAGAGGGATAGCCATTGCTTTGCTGTGTGCATTCCCTAAAAATAGAATGGTGAGTATATTTGTGCCCAATCTTAACCAGACATCGCCTTTCAGCTGTAAATGCATTGTGTTCGCACCTTTGAAGAGGTTATTGAAAAGGGAATTCAAATAGAGAAAGCCCTTATTGCCAAATGAACCAAAATGCGAAACCTACGAGAAAATCCAAAAATATTAAACAAAAACAAGAACATGGTGGGAGACGGAATACAAGATTCCAAATGTGTATAAACGGTTCAAACTGGTCAACCTTATAAACCGACTAAATGACCTATTCAACCACCACCTAAACGTAGAATGTTCACTCCTCTCAATGAGCCTTTGTCAGCCATATTGAAGCAATTGGATGTGGCTCACATGGTGACTTATCTCACGACACAACCCTTTGATGAAAATGCTCCAAAACCATCATGGTACAAGGAACATGAATATTGTGAAATACATCGTATCAAGGGACACAAAACATAAAAATGTCTACACTTGTCACTACATCTAAGATCTCATCGACAATGGGGAGATAAAACTGGACACCATGGAGAAAACTTAGTGCGAAACAAAAAGATGGGAATATTCAAAGAACCATTCCCTAAACATGGTAAGTCAGATGAGAAAAATATAGATCAAGGAGAGTCATCCCAAAGTTACAAAGCAGTGAATTATCTATATACCAAGAAGGACAATAATCATTATGATTCACTCATTGGATGTATCCACTCTCCTAGTGACCATGTGAACACCATTCGATTAAGGGAAAGGATTGCACAATGGTAACAAGGCACACCCACTTCATGATTCCCGAACCCTCTCCATCGACCCCATAAGATGGTAGGTACAACCTCTTAGAACAACTTGAGAAGATGTCTATCAATATTTCAATCTTGGATCTTCTCAAAATATCGAGATGCACATAAGGAAATCTTGTACAAAAATATTTAGGGGTCAGGAGTGCCACTAGAAGTAGACCCTTCACATCTTCAAGTTACGGTGGACAACATTGTACCAATTGAGTACATCTCTTTTAATCATAAGGAGATCCCTATTGAAGATCCAACACATAATCTCCCCTTATATATTGAGGTATTTGTTACCCACCGAAAGATAAAACGGGTGCTTGTGGACAATGGATCAGGGCTGAATATATGCATGTTGAAATTAATTAATCAACTGGGACATACAGAAGAAGATCTAGAGTCCCACATCATTACCATAACTTCTTACAACAACGTGGAGCAGGAATCAATTGGCACAATCACATTACCCATGGAAGTAGGACCCACTTGTCATCAAACAAAGTTTCATGTATTGGACTTGGAACTTCCATACAATATGTTTGTTGGCCGATCATGGATTCATGCCATACGAGCCATGCCGTGCCATCAATGTTCCAATTGAAACACGAGGGAAACTATATCATGATACAAGGAGATCCAGATCCCTTCTCTCTCACCGTAAATCTCTCAATAGTTTTTCATGTAAGGGTGCCTATATGTGACCCTCTGCTGACATAGTTGTTCCTCTTCAATCCAGATCCATGGAGTCATGAGTAGATTCAAATTCCCTAAGTTATTGCACCGTGAGGTTTCTACATCAACTTCACCTTTTGATTCATCGAGATGAAGGTTACTAGAATATAGGTGTGGAGAATATAATGTGCAACAAGCTCTTTTAATTTTAGACCTATCGTTGTCACCTAAAACCAGAGGCCGACCTAAGTATCATTTTATATGGCCTAGAGATGAGTGAACTATTGGGTAATTTTTACCTAAGGGATTACTCGCTGAAGATAAATTATTAGACCCACCCATGACTTGGGTCCCGGAAGATACTCAACCAACTTGCTACCAAATCCCTGAGTATGAAAAGTCTAGCCGAATGATGTATTCCATGGGCTACAAGGGTCTAGGATGTAAAAAGAATGAACAAGGACTGAGAGAACCAGTTCCTCTTCCACATTTCAAGATAAAAAGATATGACATTGACATTCGACCCTATAGATCACACCCCAATGATCAAGATGCCACATGTTCTAAGTGCAAAGATAGCTCAATTATTAAGATAGCGATGTAGATTCCCATTGTAGCCAATATGAGGATCTTGCCTCCACGAACCTATTCATGGATACCATTTTCCTTACCATAACCCCTACTAAACCTAAAATTGAAGTTGTTTACCCTTTCCTTATTGAATGGGAAAAAAATGTCACGTACCACTAGATGTCTTTGAAAATGACAAAGCCATTACGGAATTCATGGAAATTCAAGTTACAATTCTTATTGGATACCATAATAAAAGTTTCTACATTGAATTATATACCTACGCATACTTTGGAGAGGAAACTGAGCTTCGTGGTCAACAAAAATTAAGAAAAAGTGAGGGAAAAAGTTCCAATGAAAATCCTCAGTAAAAACAAATGTCCAAGTAATAGTGAAAACCTCTTTGAGGTGCCGGCTTACAAACAAGTGCAAAAATCAATGGACAAGAAAAGTGACCACACCAAGGGTGAAAATCTCATAGAAACACCCTTAGAAGAAGATCTCAATCTTCCTCCCGATCCTACACATATGAAGGATTTGTCAAAAATGCTAGTGGAAGAAACCATTGATGTGAATATTGGGATAGAATACGATCCAAATATAGTCAAACCGGGAGCTTCACTCTCAAAGGCACAGAGAACACAAAAATTCACCATAATTCTACGGGAATTTGTAGATGTATTCACATAGTCCTATAAGGATATGTCAGGCTTGATCTAACCTTATTAGTGCATAACCTAATAGTGCACGCAGACGCCAAGCCCATAAAAAAAATATCAGAAAAATGCATCCATGGGTGGCTCTTCTAGTTAAAGAAGAGCTAGAAAGATTTCTTGCAACATGTTTCATTTGACATATTGATTACTCGAAATGGATATCGGACATAGTCCCCATACAAAAAAAAATGTCGGGATCGGAATCTATACGGAGATTTTAGAGACATTAATGAGGCATGTCCAAAGGATGATTTCCTGTTGCCTAGTATTGATATGGTTTTTGATTCAAATGTAGAATATTAAATGCTATCTCTTATGGATGGCTTTTCGGCTACAATTGGATCAAAATAGCGGATTTAAGATCAACACAAGACAACCTTCAAAACTCCTTGGGGACTTTCTACTACGAGTAATGCCCTTTGGATTTAAAAACACAGGAGAAACCTATTAAAGGGAAATGACGATAATTTTCCATGATATGATCCATGACATCATGTAGGATTATGTGGAGGATATCCTCGGGAAACCCAAGATGAGAACAAACCATTTTGGTATTTTACGACATATCTTTGAACGCCTACGGGAATACAAGGTCTGTTTGAACCCAAATAAATGTGTGTTTGGCGTCTTGTCGTATAAAATTTTCTTGGATTCATTATATCATGAAGATGGATTGAGGTGGAACCAACTAAAGTTACTACTATTACTAAAATTCCTCCTCCTAAAAACATCAAACAACTATGCAGATTGCAAGGAAATATACACGCCCTCCGCCGCTTCATTTCCCAACTTGTGACAAGTGTAATTCGTTAACTCGTCTACTTAAAAAGGATGTTGCCTTTATTTGGGGACCAAAGCAACAACAAGCCTTCACCTTGCTTAAGCAATACTTAGCCAATCCACTTGTCCTCATGCCTCCAACTCCGGTGAGCCACTCTGTTGTATATTTCTACTACTCAATTTTCTATTGGTGCGTTGCTCACCCAATATGACCTCGGACACAAAGAAAAATATGTGTACTATCTCAGTCATACTCTCATTTCTTATGAGCTCAACTACCCTTAGATTGAAAAATCTTGTTTGGCTATAGTTTTTACCTTCCAAAACTTTGCCATTACAGTAGATACTAAAACCAAGCTTATATCCAAAGTTGACCTGCTTAAGTACCTATTGTCAAAACCCACCCTTATAGGTAGAATGGCTAATTGGATCATTCTACTAAGTGAATTTGACATTGAGTATGTACATCAAAATTTAGTAAAAGGACAAGTACTTGCCGATCAGTTAGTAGAAGCACCGTTACTAGGAACAGAGCCTATAAGTATGGATCTGCGCAAAGGATTCATTATTGTATCTTGAAGAATCATCATGTGGCAAGTGCACTTTGATGGATCTTTTACTTTTCATGGTTTGGGGGCTGGTGTGGTATTAATTAATCCTTCAGGTGACCTTATACCTCAATATTTTTCCTTGGTTTCCTTGTACAAATAATATTACGAATATGAGGCGCTCATCACTGGGATGAAGCTGGAAATAAAATGGGATATCCATCATGTTAAGATCATTGGTGATTCACAATTGATCATCAAGCAAGTTAATGATGAATAAAAATTCAAGGACGAGAAGCTCATCCCTTACAAGAAACTAGTGGAAAATTTGAAAGAGTATTTTGTGTGTATCACATTTGAATAGATTCCAAGAGCACAAAACAGATCCGCAGACGTTATGAAAACCATAGGTTCTATGCTACGAATTCCACTAGAAAGAAATGATATGCCTTTCTTTGTTAAAAATCTATGCCAACAGTATGACATGCCGAATCTTGTCTTGGCTTGTGAGGTTGTTCATCCTAATTCCCATGGTATACACACATCTTCACCTATCTTAAATACAACACCTTCTCTCCTAACATCTTTCGTTCTGAAAAAATTAAAATAAGAGAAAAAGAAAAAGAGAAACCAGGTCATCCATATGTGAAAACCACATAGTTATGGCATTTTGGATAGGTCCCTTGGTGAAAAATGGTTTCCGACACCTTGGGAGGATTTATTGTTCACAAGCACCTTGTATCTCGAGTGTACTTTTACTTAGACTAGGGCTAGTTCCACATGTTTTGCTTGGAATGTTTCGGCTTACACGGGGATAGAGTTGCTTCTATCCTTTCATTCCTTTTAAAGCAGATAGGGTTAGGGCTAGGAGGGATACTGTTAAATGTCGAGATGGTGTGCGCGTACCGTAGAGAAAGATCATGTTGACTGCGAAGAACTCCTTTTTGTCTTGGAAGGACTACTGTAAATAAGAGCACAAGACCACCAGATTTTAATTAGATAATAAATGAGGAAACTACCTTGGGCCCAGGAAATATAAAACTTCCTTTCGAAGGTGGTCGGTTTCCTAATAATATGAATTAACACAAAAGACTGTAAAGTATCAATTAAATTACTTCGTTGGAATGGATAGGGGAAAGGCTGATTTCTGGTTGTAGTCAGGGTAACCGATACCGGTCTCTGGTAACCGATGTCGGTAGGGTTTAGGATCTGTAGATTGGTTGTTTTGTGGGGTGTTTGTGTTATTTGGTAGCTGTGTTATTTGTAAGGCTGTATATGGGTGATATTAGGAGATAAGGTGATGAATGATAGTTAGATGTAATATGCACGCTGGGTAGTGGCTTCAGGGATGGATTTATGAGGACTGTGATTCAAAAGGCATAAGAAATGTTATAACAGAAGACATGCAAGATGTGACTTACTGGTTTTGACGAAGATGCAAGTTGATCTCCTTTGCTGTAAACGCTTCTGGTTTCTTCACTTGTCTCTGCTCGGTCAAGTGAAGATCTGGACTCTGTTGATCGCTCCCAATGATCTCTATTGATTCAAAATCCTTCCACCTGATCCAAAAATGAAATTCCGGTCCTTTGTTTTTGGTTTGGGGAGGCCATTTACAGGGAGCCGATGGCGGTTACGTAACCGACGGCGGTCGAGTAGGAACCGGCATCGGTAAGGAAAAAGTAGGCTATTTTTAGTAAAATAGCCCACCTTCCCTGCTTTTCTCCCGAGAGATTAGTTGCGGGCTTGGTCAAGTGACTAGAAGGTCGGTTTTGGGTGCGAGAAAGGGGTCATTAGTCATGGGTGTAGGTATAGACCAAGTTTTAGGTCTTAATTAGGTTAGTTTAGGATTAGGGCTAGGTCATGATGAGGTGGCAAAATGAGGTGGTAGGTGAGGTGATGGGGATTTATCAATTACAAGGTAATTAATAAATAATTGTGTAAGGTTTAGGTAATGAGGTTAGGTTGCGAAATGAGATGCGGGTCACAAGGGGTCGTAAGACACAAATTTGGTGTCTACATTAGCCCCTTATTGTCGTGTAGCTTGTTTTGTAAAGCTGCACGGACAATAATATGAAGTGGTTTCCGTTGTTAAGGGTATAGGTAATCCCCCTCAAATCTATCACAGATTGAGAGAATGTGAAATCAGGGATAGGGTTGATAAAGGGTAAATGGTGTAGAGGGGATGGTAAGGTGGTGGGGTAGGTCGAGGAAGCGGATGCATGTTGAAATGTAATAAATCGACTAGGGTACATGATTTGACTAGCAAACCAAAGAATGCAATGCATAGGCAAAGGTCGATAGTTTATCCAAACAAGGGTGATATAATCCTGTATCCAAGGCATAGGAAGTAGCTCGGGGTATATAACGGGTAAGGTACAGGAACGTTTAGGCATGTTCGGCAGTACCAAATGGTTGGTTTGGTTGAGATAAACGTCTCGGTCTAGGTCTAGGCAAAGTTGGTCGACAGATCAAGTCAAGGACCCTAATCATGCTAAAACACGAACAGGTGAGCTCGATTGAACAAAAAACTACATGATGGATGGATAAAATAAAATGTGTTGATTTGGGTATGGTATTGAAGGATACGGTACGGCCATGGGTCGGGCCAAGTTGTTGGGTTACGGCCTTGGGTCGGGCCGGATGGTTAGGGTGAGGCCTTGGGGCGGGCCAAATGGGTAGGTGAGGCCTTGGGTCGGGCCAAATGGGTAGGTTGAGGCCTTGGGTTAGGCCAAATAGGTAGGGTGAGGCCTTGGGTCGGGCCAAATAGGTAGGTTGAGGCCTTGGGTCGGGCCAAATGGGTAGGTTGAGACCTTGGGTCGGGCCCGAAATGGGTAGGTTGAGGCCTTGGGTCGGGGGCCAAATGGGTAGGTTGAGGCCTTGGGTCGGGCCAAAGGTAGGGTGAGGCCTTGGGTCGGGCCAAATGGGTAGGGGTGAGACCTTGGGTCGGGCCAAATGGGTAGGCGAGGCCTTGGGTCGGGCCAAATGGGTAGGTTGAGGCCTTGGGTCGGGCCGGATAGATGAACAAATGGTGTTCAGCAAAGGTGGATATAGGCGATATGTGGTTAAAAAGGGGCAAATGGTAAATAAGGGCAAAAAATTGGGGGAAAGTTGGAAGAAAAACCGATGTCGATTCTACATGACCGATATCGGTTAAGGGACCGATACCGGTTCATTAGGGCAAAATGAAAACGATATCGGTTAAGGGCGAAAAACCTATAAAAAGAAAAATACGGCTTGTCATTGTCACTTTTGTTATTTGAAAACCAAATTGATTTGTCTGACGTGGAGAGTTGAGATTGGAGGTTTTATTGAGTGAGGTGGAGCTATTTTGCTAGAGGAGTGAGTTGTTTGCGGGCCCGAGTGAGGAGGAGGCAGCAGTTGATTGGCCGGGGACCCAGCAGATCAGAATTGGAGCTATGGCACAGGCAGGAGGAGCAGGAGGGGCTGGACCAGCTGGACCACCACCACCCATCCCACCACGACGACGTGTCGTCGTTCAGGTAGGTTCGGAACTCTTGATTTTGTGCATTTGAATGGTATTAAGCTAAATTGGGGGTTTGGGTAGGAATTTACATGTTTTAGGAAATAATGAGTAAATGGACGTAATTTGAAAAATGAAGAGGATAGATGGGTAAAATAGGGCAAGGCGGCTGGGTGGGTAGGTTTTTAGGGTGTTTGGGTGGGTAGATAAGTAGAAAAATGCAAAAATGTGGGTGGGGGCCGCGGGGGTTCGGCTCGGTCCAAATGTAAAATACAGTTGCTAGCGACCGATGTCGGTTGCTGCGTTAGCGGACCGGTCGGTCGATCGGCCGAGCGTCGGGTTGGGTTTGTGGGGTTTGTTTTGTGCATTTTTGGATGGACCGGTCGGGTTTGGGTTTTTGTGGGTTGGTGTTTGTTTTGTTTTGGGGTTGGGTGGGTTTGGGTTTGGGTTGGGCTTGTTTTGTGTTGGTGTGTTTTGGGGTGTGGGTGGGGTTTTGTTTTGGGTGGGGTGGGTTTTTGTTTTGGGTTTTGGTTTTGGGTTTGATTTTGGGCTTTGGGTCGGGTAGTGGTTTGGGTGGGTTGAGTTGTGGGTAGATATGGGATTTGTATGGGTTGGGGTTGGGTGGGTTTTAGATTTTGGGCTTTGGGTTGGGTGGTGGGTGAAGGTAGGTTGGGGTTGGAGGGGGTTGAAGGTGGGTAGAGAGTGGTGGGGTGTGGTCGGGGGGATAAAAGGGGGTTTAGAGGGTAAAGTAGATGTTGTGATAAAGAGTAGGTCTAAGGATGTGGGTTGGTTTTGCAGCACGTCAATCGGCGGCCAGCTGACGATGCGGGATAGGATGCCCCGTTGTTGGTGCGGATGCGGCCACACGTATCTGCGGGCTCATTGGGCGATCATGCGCGAGGTGGACTCGGCGGAGTCTAGCGATCTGAGCTATTGATAGAGATCACAGCCTGATGGTCGCCCTCATCGAGAGATGGGATCCGGCGACCAATGTGTTCCATCTCCCGACCGGAGAGATGACCATCACATTGGAGGATGTGTATCACATCCTTCGACTGCCGATCGAGGGAGAGGCAGTCTTCCAGGTAGATTCGGAGACAGCGATGGACAGCATCCTGCAGGTTTTTGGAGATGCAGCCGCGCGACTTACCTATCACAGCGCGAGTATCGGGTATGGTGACATGTACCGTGCGCACCGACACGAGACACGGCTGGCTGTGCTGATGATGATTGGGATCACCTGCTTCGCCCTCCCGGACTCAGAGGGAGGCCGCTTTCCACGAGCATTGATGGGGGTGTTGCTTGAGATGGTGGAGGAGCATACTTGCTATGCGTGGGCACCAGTGTATCTGGTGCAGCTATACAGAGAGCTCTGGGGTTATCGCCGGATGCGGCGATTTGGTATTTGTTCGACTTTTTTACTTCACTGTTGGGCATATGAGCACATCATATGCATCGAACTAAGAGGCTGCCCCAAAGCGGCAGGCCACAGTTATATACGAGATACGGCTTTCGAGAGGTGGTTGGGAGTCGTGGGGCAGCCATGGCAAGAAGTGCTTGCGGGAGAGGGTTGCCTACTATAGGCATTTATTAGAGGGCTGACAAATGGGTAGATATTGTATGGAGACCTTACGAGAGATCATCACCCTCACGGAGGAGCCCGCTTATAGTTGCGTCGATCCAAGTACACATTCTCGGATAGCGGGGACGGAGCCGGGAGAGTACGAGAGGATACCCCTAGAGAGGGTGCGCGAGCGAGATGGGGCTGCGGCAGGGCGAGCCACCTCCCTTCCCTCGAGTACAGGAGGGATGATGTAGAGGCCCCACTTCCTGCACCACAGCCCTTGGATCCAGTTGGGTGCTTTGAGAGGCCAAAGCGAGATGATGGTGTAGATGATCTTTGGGTGTACGGGGCATTCATGGTTTGGTGGGTGTGAGAGAGAGCAACTAGGATAGCACCGCCTACCACGCCAGACTTAGCTGCGGTGATAGCGAGAGAGATCAGCTCGGGGCAGTGCAAAGCAACTATTACGAGGGTAGGTTGGCTGCTGCGCGAGCACGAATAGGTGTCTTACGGGGCAGCTAGCCCAGCGCAAGTGCAGTACAAGCACGAGCACGACACACCACCCACCACCAGCGCGGCGTAGCCACGGCCCGAGCACGAAGACAGTACAGATACCACCACCAGCAGCGGCACAGCCACAGGCACCACCAAAGAAGCACACGAGCAGGGGTAATCGCGGTAGGAGTCCTGGACCAGCCCCAATCTGACGACGATGGCACAGATAGATACATGGAGGCGAGAGCGGAGGCCCGGTACTATCAGGATGTCCTTGATAGTACCGGAGCTGAGTATCAGCCATATGCGGCACACCGAGCGGAGACCTCGCATAGTCAGAGATCGCAGGGAGGCGCAGCCACAGCCGGCGTGTCCGTTACAGGCAGGAGGCGAGAGGCGCCACAGGGACCAGCAGGGAGAGGTGCCGAGGGCGGTGGGGAGAGCTGAGGGATCCCTGCATTGTTTTTGTATATAGACATGGGCACCGGTCTGCGAACCGGTTGTGTTGATAGAGGCCTGCGTGCCTACATATTATTCATTGATTCATTCATTTTTTTGTATACCGGCCTGCGAGCCGAGTACGGGTTGTATAGTTGATACCGGCCTGCGAGCCGAGTATATTTTTGATATGAGGGACCGGCCTGCGAGCCGAGTCGAGGTTATTGACCTTTATTGCGGCCTACGTGCCGGCTTTGTTGGATGATGAGATCACAGAGGCCCCGATGCAGGGCACATTGTATATTTGAAACTTGTATATATATATAGAGATGATGTTTTGATCCACATGTTGTGTTCAAAATGTTTTTAAGTATTTTGTCGATGGTTTATGATATAGAATGTATGATGAGTTTAATTGACATGTTGATATATGGATGATGTGTTATATGATGAAATGTTGCATGTTTTGGTGCTGGTTTTGGGACATTGTTATATATGTATCTGATGAGTTGGATCCAAATGATGTATAGATAGATAGTTTTTTGTTTTGTTTTGGTATCCTTAGTTGATGACTTGTTTGTTTTTGTAAAATAGATGATGTTAATGAAATTGTAATGATATGTGTGGTGGATGGACAAATATGGATAATGGTGATGAGATGCAGGAAAAGAGGCGGGCGCGACAAAAATTAGGTAAAAACGAAGAAAAGAACCATGTTTCAAAAAGGCAGGTGTATAACCGATATCGGTTAGATAACCGACGGCGGTAGTTAGTAGACCGATATCGGTTACATAACCGATACCGGTTATTTAGGTATGAGCTTTTCTAAAAATAAAAAAGCTAGGGTGGCAACTTAAGTTCTAATTTTGAGAGCCATGCAAGAAGTTAAATACGCGAACGCGACGCTTTTTGACGACTGAGACAGGTAATTGCATGAGAAATTTGAGTGATAAGGAGAAAAGAGACAGGGAAAGTGAATGTGTTCTGAGATTCAGAAGGCAGAAAGGTGAATTTGAAAAGGGTGGTGATCATGGCAGAACGAGGAGAAGCATCCAGCAGGCAGGGACGAGAGGGAAGACAAGGGCCACCTCAAGCTGCTGCAACTCCAGAGGTAAACGTTTTGGTTGTGATTTGATTTCTGCATGTTTTGTGAATAAGATGGGGGAGAGTATGTGGGTAGATATGAGAAAGAAAAGATGATAACAAGGGTTATAAATGAGGTGAGTGTTACGTGGTAGGTAATCAAGGGTTTCGGGTATGTCTGTGTATACAGAGAGGAATAAACGAGCAATTTATTGTCGTAGGTGGTTGTTTAGGCAAGGTGTATGAAAGTAACAGTGACCGATATCGGTTAGGGATAACCGGTATCGGTTACTCAACCGGTACCGGTTAGCTGTAAATGATACCGGTTGCTGTAGGAATTTCCAGAATTTGAGAAAAAACCCGGGGGATTTGAGGAATTGAATGGTTGTTTGTTATTTGGATGTATGCAGGCAGAGGCAGGGTTGAGGATGAATGATAGTGTACCAGCGCTATTGTCACGAATCCGAGCGGATGTAACGCCAGCTGAATGGACATTGATAAATCGTTTGGGGTTAAGTGGAATCCGCTATTATTCACGAATCGCACGTAACCATGCTATGTTACAGGCGTTGATTGAGAGATGGAATCCTGAGACAAATACCTTCTATCTGCCAACAGGGGAGATGACAGTAACATTGGAAGATGTGTTCCATATTTTGAGACTCCCAATTACAGGAAAACCAGTATATCAGGCATTACCTAGCGCGGCACGGGGAGCGATAACAACAGTATTTGGTCCATACGCACGAGATTTAACACAACGAGGTTTGTCATTCACATATGGGATAATGTATGCAGCACACCCTGAGGAGACAAGGTTAGCAGTGATATTAATGATAGCGGTAGGGTATTATGCATTACCGAGGGCGGATGGGGGAAGATTTCCAAAGGCATTGATGTGTGTTATTTGGGAGATGATAGAAAGGAACGTGACTTTTGCATGGGCACCTGCATATTTGGCGGAGCTATACAGGGGTCTATGGGCTTGTAGGTGAAATCACGGGACGGCCATTTGGATTGTTCATACTTATTACATTGTTGGGCCTATGAGCACATTGTTTGTGTGCGACCAATAGGCGACCCATCCAAATCGAGAGAGACCGGAGTACAAGGTTGGGATTCGAGACGATGGGTCCGAGACGAACAACAAGAGGCAAGATCTCAGCCGTGACGGGTGACATTGAGTATTACAGGCAGGTATGGGAGAGGGTGACGATTGCGGATATTTGTTGGCGGCCTTACGGGAACTATATGGTAACAGAGAATATAGCTGAGGAGTTGAGGGGTGTAGAGCGATTGAGGTGGATCGCGAGGCACGAGGCCGGTGAAGTATGAGAGGATTCCTCTAGATCGCGTGCGGCGACAATTGGGATTGGTGCAAGACATACCGCAGTCTTATAGACCATATATGAGGATCGACGCCGAGGCAGCATTCTCACCTCCCCGGCCAACACCTCCAGAAGGGCCAGAGAGATAGCAGCCGATCGCGGGTAATGGATGCAGGAACGACAGAGGCCTATAGATTATGGTGGGTAGCAGAACTGCGAGGTGTACGTGATCGCCCTGACATAGCTGTGATTACAGCGGAGAGAGATCGTCTGCAGAGTTTAGTTCAGCAGCTCCAAACGCAGGTGAATGAGACAAGAGGATTGTTAGTGGTTGCGGAGTCACGGGCGGAGAGACTAGAGGCTGGAGTCCTCCATGCGAGAGGGCGTATTCATATGTTACAGGAGAGATTGGCAGATCAGTGGGCGGTACCAATAGCCGTGGTACCTTTGAGGACAGAGAGGCCTGGCGAGAGGGGTCGACGATCACGATCATCACCTAGTTCGGGATGAGGCGTGAGGGTCTAAATAAATGTTAGCAAGGTATAAGAATAAATAAGAGTACCGACCTGCGTGTCGATGATAGAGAAGATGTATTTGTTTAACATCTAAATAAAACGAGATATGTATGTTGATTTGAGTTATAATAATAAGAATGTTTTCGTTTTGACTTTCGGTGTTTTGAAAAAGGATAAAGAGGAATGTGATTAAATAGAAATACACAAAAATATTTATATTTACCACACATGATAGGTTATGGTAGGGGATGGTCGAGCTAACCTTGGGAGACCCCATGTCTCCTAAGTGCTGCCTACATAGCCCATTGCACAAAGCAAGGAGGGGCCTCAGACCGATGTAGTTCTCCCTTAGGACCAGGGAGAGGTGAATTCAGGCAATTTAGGTATGGTTAGGCGATTGGTTGGTTGGTAAAGGTATTGATAGTAATATTGGTAAGGTAAGGTTGATGGTGTTGGTAATGAATTGGTGAGGTTTGTAAAAGGTATAAGAGAAGCGAAAGTTAGCCTACCCAAGTGGTAGGGAACCATGTCCTGATTAAGATCAACACACAATCCTAGATGCGAGGCAAAAGGAAAGATTGCTCCGTAGGTGAAAAGAGCAAAACAAACCACACAACATAGAATGAACTTGAAGCCCTAGGTACCAGTGCATAGACGAGAAGTCAATAGGTGAAAAGAGTTGTATGATCACAATATATCAGGTGTACGTCACGTCCCTTGAGTTGAAACAAATGGTGAGGTGAGGTGAATGGTATAGTTGAGGTACGGAGAACTTATTACAAAGTGAGTGTTCGGACGAAAGAGAACCTACCCTAAATAGACAAGTCCATGACTCAAAAGTTCTTTTGAATGAGGCTTTTATTTTATTGAATGTAGACTGATCGATGCGGGAAGTCTACAAGGGATATTGATTGTATTATTCTTGAGGTCTTCACGAAGCTGATCAATGCGAGAAGCTTCTGATAAAGGCTGACTGTGTATAGCTGTCCTTCGAGGGAGCAGTCTATTTATAGTAGCAGATATGATTTTAGTGCATAGCTGTCCTTCGGGGGAGCAGTCTATATATAATAGCAGCAATAGTTTGGCATATAGCTGTCCTTCGAGGGAGCAGTCTATATTAAATTTAGATGACTAGATGTTCTTTTGGCGTGAAGCATCTAGTTTGGTAGGAAGTTTGACTCAAGAAAATCCCATAAGAAGGTGGTATTTTAATACTTTGAAGTCATGGACTAGACTAAAAAGGGGAAGGCATCGTTTGAGGGGAGGTGAGAAGTGAGCTTGATTTTATTTGGAGATGTAGGAAACAAAATGTATGTAGCGGTAAATGAGCTCAAGGGATGAGCGGTAGGTAGATAAGAAGTGATATAACACTAAATTCAACAGTAGAATGGTCGAAGATGCAAGGCATTAAGGGGTTCAGGCTCAGGTTTACCATTAAGCGAAGCTAAATGATAAGTGCCTGATCCATAAGTGTGAGTGATTATATAAGGCCCAATCCAATTGGGAGCAAATTTTCCACGTTTGCTCTTTTCTAGTTTGGTGACATGTTGATTCTCTTTGAGGACAAGATCACCAACCTTAAAGGTACGCTCATGAAGTCACTTATCATAAGCACGTTTGATGCGTTTTTGATAGATTTGAAGGTGATCAAGAGCTGTAAGACGACGTTCGTCAAGAAGCTCCAATTGGGCTAACCGCTCTTGGCGGAAATCATCGTTGGTGAGAATATCCTGAAGAGATATTCTAAGGGAGGGTATTTGTATTTCGAGAGGCAAAACAGCCTCGGTACCGTATACCAAAGAAAAAGGTGTGGCATTAGTGGAGGTACGAATACTAGTACGATAAGCCCAAAGGGCAAAGGGGATGTGATCATGCCAATTTCTGCCGGATTCATTGACAACTTTCATGAGGATTTTGGTTAGTGTTTTATTAGAGGATTCGGCTTGTCCATTTGCTTGTGGATAGTAGGGTGATGAGAAGCTAAGTTTGATGCCAAAGTTGTCGCAAAGGTCTTGCAACAACTTGTTTTTGAAAGATTTTCCATTATCTGTTATCAGGCGATGAGGAACACCAAAACGACAAATAATGTGGTGGTTAATGAACTCTACAATTTTTTCTTTTTTAGTTGAAATGAGTGGAATAGCCTCCACCCATTTTGTGTAATATTCGGTTGCTGTGATAATCCATCGGTGACGTTGCGAAGAGGATGGATGAATCTCACCAATAAGGTCTAAACCCCATTGTGAGAAAGGCCAAAGATCTCGTGCGACCTGTAGCGGATGGCTAGGAGTATGTTGGAGGTTGGCATGTTGTTGACACATGACACAACGCTTAACATATTCGAGGCAGTCATTATTGAGAGTAGGCCAATAATAACCTAGGCGAAGGATTCGTTTAGCCACGGCAAGGCCGCTAAAATGTCCACCACAAATACCGTCATGGACCTGTTGGATGGTATGGGTGACCTCCGCGCCGGTGAGACATCGAAGGAGGATGCCATCAAAGCCACGTTTATAAAGGAGTCCCCCCATAACTACATAACGAGAAACACATTTAAGAAAAGCACGTTTACCAGTACTAGTAAGGTCAGATGGGAGAACAGAGGTTGTAAGGTAGTCGTGAAATTGGTGATACCAAGTATCCTGTGAATTAGCAGACACATTATTTATCATACAAACAACCGGGGCTGAATAAGATGGGGCAAAGAGTTGTTGGACCAAGACGAAAATGTCAGAGTCAGTTGATGAAGCCGAATTTGCGAGGCTAAGCAAGCCATAGTATCCGCAAATTTGTTAGTGGAGCGGGGAATGGTTTGGATAGAATAATGAGTAAATAAGGCTAGAAGCGAATCCACGTAGTGTTTGTATTTTTGAAGTTCCTCATTTTTACATTGGTAGATGCCCATAACTTGATTGACTACCAATTGAGAGTCGCCAAAAATATTGATAGATTTGATACCTAAGTGCAGCGCAACCTGGAGACCCAGAACAAGGGCCTCGTATTCCGCTGTATTATTAGTGCAAGGGAAATCGAGTCGGAATGAAAGAGGCATAGGCTCGGCATCGAGAGGAATAAGAACAACACCGGCTCCTCCACCGCATTGGCATTTGGATCCATCGAAGAAGAGAGTCATTGATACGACTCCTCCTTGAGTGAAAGAGTGGCGATGAGTTCGTCGGGGAATGTAAAATTGGTAAATTGTTCCCCAGGTAAAGGGGCTTCCGCAAGTTGGTCTGCGATGGTTTGTCCTTTGATTGATTTCTGGTGGACGAACTCAAGGTCGAGGTCGGCGAGGAGCATGAGCCATCGGGCGATGCGTTGGTTTAGATGAGGTTTGGCATACATGTAATGGATGGGGTCCGTGTTGGTGATGACGAAAGTTTTGTGATTCAGAAGGTAGTGTCGGAGTTTGGTAGCCACGAATGATAGGGCTAGGCACAACTTTTCTACATGTGTATACCTAGTCTCATAATCCACCAAAGTACGACTTATATAATAAATGGCTTGTTCTCGATTCTCAGAGTCACGATGTGCAAGCATGGCCCCTACAACGTGGTCGGTGGCGGAAAGATAAAGGTAGAAAGGGCGGTCGTCCTGGGGTGGGATAAGCACGGGTGGCTGCAAGAGATAGGATTTGAGAGCTTCGAAGGCTTGGTGACACTCCTCACTCCATTGAAAGGCAACGTCTTTTTTAAGAAGGTGATGAAAAGGGTGACATCGATCCGAGAGTTGGGAGATGAAACGCCGGATGGATTGAAGTTTACCCTGCAAACTACGTAATTGTTTGAGGTTTTTGGGTGGGGGCATTTCTAGGATAGCTTTTACTTTAGATGGATCGACCTCAATGCCACGCAAAGAGATGATAAAGCCAAGAAGTTTTCCCGAAAGAACACCAAAGACACATTTCTTTGGTTGAAGACGAACAGAATATTGCAACAGGCGATCGAAAATAATGGTTAAAACATCGAGATGTTCACTGTGATGTTTAGATTTTCCCAGAAGATCATCGACGTAATCTTCAAGGATAGTGTGCATAATGTCATGAAAAATGTAGGTCATAGCCCGCTGATAGGTAGCACCAGCATTCTTAAGGCCAAATGGCATGACACGATAACAGAAGGTTCCCCAAGGAGTTATGAAGGCAGTTTTGTGTTGATCGGCAGGGGCAACCAAAATTTGGTTGTATCCTGAAAAGCCATCCATGAGAGAGAGCATCTCATGGCCTGCAGTGAGATCAACAAGTTGGTCAATACTAGGTAGGGGGAAGTCATCCTTAGGGCAAGCGAGGTTAAGATCCTAGAAATCCGTGCATATCCGAAGTCCCCCCGTCGCTTTAGTGACAGGTACGATGTTAGAAATCCATTGAGGATAGTCAATAGGCAGAATGAAGGAAACAGAAAGGAGTCGTTGGAGCTCCTCTTTGACCAAGAGGGCAATGCGTGGATGCATTTTTCTCAATTTCTGTTTAATTGGCTTGGAATCGGGTTTCAGTGTAATGTTATGGACAGCAATGTCAGGATCAATTCCTGGCATGTCAGCGTAGGACCAAGCGAAAGCTTGGTTGCGAGCACGGAGGAAAGTAGTAAAGGCGACTTGTTCTGATGCGTTAAGGGATTGTCCGATCTTCACAATGTGAGGATCCTCCTCCATGTGGATGTTGATTTCTATAGTAGACTCGTTCAGCATGGTTTGGGTTTCAGATGGTAAGGCTCGTTGAATATAAGAGTCATCCGCGCCAAGGTAAGTGAGGATGGAGTCATCATCCTGGCACTCAACAACGTTAATTGAAGGGGAGTCCTCTTCAATCATGTCTGGATATAGAAGGGGAATAGAAGAGGGGTGCTCATTATCGCGTTGATAAGTGAGAGGACCTAAGAAGATAGCATTTATGAAAAAAAAAAGTTAGGAGGGATAGATTCGGGATCTATCGACTCTGTGGGAGACGAAGGCAAAATGGGTGATGATGGTTTGGTAGGGGTAACGTCATCGTCTTCTAGAAGACAACTGACACGAGGTTCTGTCGATGTAAGTGTTTCCAGAAATCCGAGACCACTACGATCATTATGTTTGCGTGTGGTGATGGGGATGAGCGTATGTCGGCCTTGTTCATAAAGACCAAAACCAAAGCCTTTCCAAGCACAGCGAGTCAAGAAGGTGAGGGCGAAGCGACGATTTGTCAGGTATTGAAAATCGGATTGGAAAGGAACCACACCAAGAGGAGGCTCAGGGGCAACGGAAGACGCGTCGACACCCCCATACGTTAGGTTAGTGCGGCAGTGAGGTGGTCCGTAGGAGATTACTTCCCCCACACGACGGTCATAGGTAGGATGTGCATGTAACTGTCCGTACTCTTGTGGAGTATGGAAAGAACTAACGTTATATAGGCGATACTCCCCCAGCGTAAGGCACTGAAAAACATCTACTAAGGGGTCCGCGGTTGGGATGTTAGCTGCGGGAAGGGAAGTGGTTTTTGCGACGGTAGTTTCATCAGTTGAAGGCGTAGGTGTGGTTGAGGTGGATGGTTGAGGCACAGTTGAAGAGGATGGTTGGGTTGAATGAACGGGTGTCTTGATTGGTACAAGCACATCGTTTGGGTGGTATAACATATTACAGGTTTTAAAGGGGGGAGGATCAGCTTTTACGGTGTAGGACTTCCCCTCGTACTCAAATTTTATGCATCTATGTAATGTTGAGGGAACGCATCCCATGGCCCGATCCAAGGACGACCCAGCAATATATTATATTGGAACTCTCCCTCAAGGACATAGAAGAGTTCGGGTAAAGTACGTGGTCCTACCCGAATGTTGAGGATCACGGTGCCTAAGGTAGAGGTAATAGCGTCATTAAATGACCGCAACATGATGGGGTTGGCACACATGTAGCTAGAAGGGATATTCATTTGTTGGAAGGCTTTTGAAGAGATGATGTTTAGGCTAGCGCCCCCGTCAATCATAACACGACGTACCCGAATGTCCCGGACGTAAGCGGAGATGAAAAGGGCAGGGTCAGGGTCTTCTGTACCAAAGTCAACAATTTCATCTTCAGAGAAACTGACTGCAGCAGCTTGTGGTACAGAGACAGAAGTGGTTGGGGCGGTGGGTTGTTTGGTGAGAGAGGCAACATGATTAGGTGTTAGAATGGAGGCAACGGGCAGGGTTTCATTAGGTAAGACCTCGATCCCTTGAAGAATTTCAACGAGAGCTTGTCGATGAGATTCAGAAGTCTGAATGAGATCATATAGTGTCATTTTTACGGGTGATTGGTGAAGCTGTTTAATCATGGCTCGATGGGCAGCTCCATTAGAGACGGGGTAAGCGGGTCCACGAATAACCACTTTGGGTGGTGGTGCAATCGGGATGTTGGACGGAGAAGGAGAGGACGCAGGTGTGCTTTCTTTCGCTTTCTCATTGTTTTTCTGCGCTCGAGTAGCAACACTAATCATATTAATTTCGTAGACCTGAGATGAGGAAGATGGTTGGGATAAATCATGGTCTTCAAGAGGTGGGGTTGTAATAATGACAGATCTTGGTGAGGCGGGGACAGATGGTATAGGAGAGGGAATGGAAACTAAAGGTCTCTCCCTTCGTAAGTTGTCTTTCTTAACCTTTCTATCTGGGAGAGGTGACTGACGAAGGATGGTTTTTAAAGCTTTGCATCCCTCCACATCATGTCCTGGTGTGCGGTGATAAGCGCAGATCTTAGACTCATCATAACCTATAGGTCGAGGTTTAGACGGGTCATAAGGTCTAAGTGGGGGTAGGGAAATGGTCGCATTCTCTACTAACATAGCAAGGATTTTGGCGTAAGATCCTTTGAGTGGGTCAAAATCAGAAGAGGATGAGGGTATTGATTGTCTGGGTTTCGATAATGTTTGGGTATGGTTGGTTCATGCGGGTGGTGGTTTAGCCAAGGGGTGTTGACACGCGGTTTTCACTAAATGTGGTTTCTTTGGCGCAGAAGCTACATTCAGCTGGTTAGATGATAAAGCTACAGATGACGTGGTAGTGGGACACAACCACGGAGAAAGGGGAGTAGCAGAGAATAAATCCTTTGATGATGGAGTTTGTTTAGGGTTGATTGGTGGACCGGATGCGTGGGGTGATAATGTTGATATACCCTTTGATCCCTGTATGGGCGCAGAAGGCGTAGGTCGTTTTGAAGAAAACGCAGGAGGTATGATATATTGGTGCAAGGTGGAAGGATGAGGTCCCAATATGGAAGGTAGGTATGACGATGATGGTTTTGATTGTGATAGAGGCACGGGTTGAGTGTGTCTCCTAGGTGGCAGGGCGGCTTTATTTTTGGATAAATCTAGTCGCTTAGGCGGGTGTGTTAGACTGGGTATTGGTGAGGTCCCAAGTGTAGGGGAAGGTTTGGTTAGGTGGATAGAGGTGGATGGGATACTTGGTATAGATGCGGGGGGTAAGAATGAGGATACAGGCATTTTGAGTTTCTGTAAACGCTTCGGGTATATGGTAGAGGTATCGGGATCGGTCATCTGCATTTGAGTAGAATAGGGAGTACTCAAACGTTCCCATAGGATTCGTCTATCTTCTGGAGAATGACAGTCTTCAGGTTTGAATTGTAAATTTTGTACGGAAGAAAGGTGGGTTGTGATTCCGGTCCACTGTGGGTGTGATACAGGGGGTAAATGAGGCACTGTATCAATAGATGTCAAGAGGTCAACCGGTCGTTGAAAAGATTTAGGCGATGAAGAACTAATAGGTAAGAGGGCATGTTCGAGAGGATCCGTCATGGTTAAAGAATTTGGTGATGTCGGTGCAAGAGATTTCTCGTCTAAGGATGTCAAAAGGAGTGGCGTACCTTCCTCTTGTGGCAAAGAAGAGTGGTAGAAGGAGAAGTTTGGGAAATAGATAGATTAGATAACATCCGTTCGCAGTCTTGTAGGGATGTGGTATAAGAAGACTCATCGATGGGAAGAGAAGTCTGGGCAGTTAACTCCTTTATGGGTAAAGGAATGATTTCGCTTTGGCTTGATGGTGGTAAAGGAGGTTCGGGCTCCTGTGTTAGTGAAGAGGCTTGATTCAAAATTTTCTCGATAGAGGCTTTGGGCTGGGTATCAAAGACTGCATGGATCTCATGAACACTCTCCTCGGCTAAGATATCCTGGTTTACGTTGCTGTTGGAAGAGTGATTCGGGAATGGTTTGTTGAAGATTTTCAAATTTCGGTTGGCAGGGGCATTAGGATTATCGAGGGTTATATCCCCTGCGTCAACCATTTCCTGCACTATGTTTTTCAACATCTTGCAGTTTTCATGACTATGTCCTTTTACGCGGTGAAAGTTACAGAAGTCATTTTCTTTGTACCAGGAAGGTATAGCGCGGGTGGAGTCAAACCCAGAGTGAGGTTTAACAGGAGGCAAAGTGATAGCTCCGGCTTTGAGCAATTTTTCCAAGATGACGCCATAGGTTTCTCCTAAGGGAGTGTAATTGATGGGCTCGGCTTTGTACTTATAGGTGGTTTTTGGTGGAGTATTGGACGGCGCTTGAGATTTGACCATCACCGCGTGGACAGCTCCTTTTGATTTAGAAGAAGTGGACACGTGAGGAGTGGTGGTATTTGGTTTATTGGTAGAATCAGGAGTTCGGAAATTGGGGTTTTTGTTGCGCAACCGCAATTTCTCTTCTTCTAAGGCTCGAATTTCTAGTTTCCGAGCCATGGTAAAGGCCTCATCAAATGTGTGGAAAGTTTGAATTTGAAGAGTAGGAGAAATGTGCTTAGCACATGCCCGCGTGAAAAGTTCGATAAGTTCAGTCTGAGGCAAGGCATATGTAAGTTGGTTGATAAGGCCGCGCCATCGTCCGACGAAATCTGCGATAGATTCGTCTTCGAATTGTCGAATGGCATAAAGGTCGGTGATGGATACTTTCTTAGCAATGTTAATGGAGAAGTGATCCAAGAAAGATTGGGCTAGTTGGTTAAAAGAGAAGATTGAGTGCTGGGTTAAAGCACTGTACCACTCCAAGGCGGGTCCAGATAAGGACATGGGAAATGTGCGGAGTAACAAGGCATCATCATGGGCAATCAAATAACAAGCATGTCTAAATGATCGCAAGTGTTGTTGAGGATCCTCTTTACTATTAAAACGAGTAAATTTCGGTAATTCCCATTGAGGAGGATATGAGTGAAGGGGGACAGAAGGGTGAATAGGCTCCCGACAAACTTGCTCGTATGTCAAGGCGCTACGACTTCCTGAAACAGAAGCCTCCAGATTTTGCATTTTGTCCATCATTTGTTTGATGAAATCCGTGGTTGGATGGGATGATGGTGCGGTTGTGGTAAACGGAGGCAAATTGGGCCAAGGGCCTCCGCTGGACAATGGTGGGGTTAAGTGTTGATAAGGTATGGAGGATGAATATGTTGAGGTGACAGAATAGGGATGTCCCATATAAGGTGTTGAGGTTACTGGATACGTGTATGGGAATGAAAAGGTAGGCGGAGCTTGAGAAGGAAAGCTCGTGTGGATAGGTGGCAGAGAACAAGTCATGAATGGAGTAGTCTGCAAGAGAGATGAGGTAGGGGCAGTCGGTGGTAATGATATGTGGGGTCCAAGATTAGCCAAAGGAAAGCCAATCTGAGTCGTATGAATCTCTGAAGCCGTCGGATTGGGAGACGGGGCTAGAGATGCAGGAAGCAAGGCGGTATTATCAGGTGGAGTGGGAGCTAAATGAGCAGCTATACTAATAGGCATACCAACAAGGAGCTGACCATCAGGCGTACGGTCAGGGGTATGAGACAAATAGTATTGTATGCTAGAATTAGCATCCAGAAACTTGGCAAAGTCCTTATCTCCCACAGGAATTTTAGGAACCTCGCTGGTATCCGTAGGATTCCCCACAAGAATGTGAAGGGGGTGATTCAGGCAAAGAAACAGAGCAAGCATGTGAAACCATGGCGGCGGCTTGCTTTCGAGTGATAACAACCATGGACAGGAGTTCACAGTAGGGTTTCAATCTGTCAGGAATAGAAACAAACTCAGACCGGTAAAATTGGTAGGTTGCTGGTTTGTCAGGAATTGGAAAAGACAGTAACCGATATCGGTCTAGTAACCGATGTCGGTTATACTATAGCCGACGTCGGTCAGGTAACCGATGTCGGTGTAAGAAGTCTGGGCTAACAAGATATAAAAAGGCTGCTAATTTGATTTTTAACAACGTTTAGTATACTTGTCCAATTATTGATCACAGAAGACAGAGTATGAGAAAGAAAACAGAACTAAAAACAAGCAAGATGCACACGCAAATCCAGAGATTAACCCTAGGGTTAATTTTAATTATCGTGGGCTTATGCCTTTAGACGTAGAATGATGTCAGAATCCTAAACAAGAGACTTAGGGGAAATGTCAAGTTGTTTTGGCTTATAAGGTTACCTCAATCGGGCGGAGGAATACCGCGGAAAAAGGGGGATGTTTGAGCTGTTGTGTTAATTGTGAAGTGATTCGGTATGTGTTGTGCAGTGAATGTAAGATTAATTTCCTGTCAATACCGTGGATATCACCCCCACGTGTACGACCTGTTACTTAATCTATGTTCACTAGAATTGAAAAACAACAAGCAGGAATGCAATGCACGTGTTTTAAACCCAAATCGAAAATTATGTTCGATGAAGCAAGAGAGATGACTTTCACTAATGCGAAACTAGGAAAGCAAGACAAATTCTTTACGAAATATATAACAAAAGCAGCAACAACAAGTATGCTTCCTAAAATGAAAATAAGCAAGAGAAACAGAAACCCAAAATGGGTCCCACCGGGCGTGCCAAAATGTTTCACTCGGAATGTTTCGGTTTCTGGGGATAGAGTTGCTTCTATCCTTTCATTCCTTTTAGAAACAGATAGGGTTAGGGCTAGGAGGAATACCTGTTAAATGTCGAGATGGTGTGCGCGTACCGTAGAGAAAGATCAGGTTGACTGCGAAGAACTCCTTTTTGTCTTGGAAGGACTACCTGCAAATAAGAACACAAGACCACAAGATTTTGATTAAACAATAAATGAGGAAACTGCCTTGGGCCCAGGAAATATAAAACTTCCTTTCGAAGGTGGTCAGTTTCCCTGCTAATATGAATTAACACAAAAGACTGTAAAGTATCAATTAAATTACTTCGTTGGAATGGATAGGGGAAAGGCTGATTTCTGGTTGTAGTCAGGGTAACCGATACCGGTCTCTGGTAACCGATGTCGGTAGGGTTTAGGATCTGTAGATTGGTTGTTTTGTGGGGTGTTTGTGTTATTTGGTAGCTGTGTTATTTGTAAGGCTGTATATGGGTGATATTAGGAGATAAGGTGATGAATGATAGTTAGATGTAATATGCACGCTGGGTAGTGGCTTCAGGGATGGATTTATGAGGACTGTGATTCAAAAGGCATAAGAAATGTTATAACAGAAGACATGCAAGATGTGACTTACTGGTTTTGACGAAGATGCAAGTTGATCTCCTTTGCTGCAAACGCTTCTGGTTTCTTCACTTGTCTCTGCTCGGTCAAGTGAAGATCTGGACTCTGTTGATCGCTCCCAATGATCTCTATTGATTCAAAATCCTTCCACCTGATCCAAAAATGAAATTCCGGTCCTTTGTTTTTGGTTTGGGGAGGCCATTTACAGGGAACCGATGGCGGTTACGTAACCGACGGCGGTCGAGTAGGAACCGGCATCGGTAAGGAAAAAGTAGGCTATTTTTAGTAAAATAGCCCACCTTCCCTGCTTTTCTCCCGAGAGATTAGTTGCGGGCTTGGTCAAGTGACTAGAAGGTCGGTTTTGGGTGCGAGAAAGGGGTCATTAGTCATGGGTGTAGGTATAGACCAAGTTTTAGGTCTTAATTAGGTTAGTTTAGGATTAGGGCTAGGTCATGATGAGGTGGCAAAATGAGGTGGTAGGTGAGGTGATGGGGATTTATCAATTACAAGGTAACCTTCTTGTTTATAAACATGTGGTGCCTTCCTTGTATATTCTCCATATAACACTTTGGGTTAATCCATGTTTCTCGATTACCTATGCATAGCTTCGAAAATCTTAAAAATCACAACAACATTCAAAAAATGTTTGAAAACCCCCAAAACAATAGAAAAATGTTTCAAAAACCCCAAAAACAATAGAAAATTGTTTCACAAAACAGTCTTGCAAAAACATAACTTTGGTTTACTTACTTTATATTGTTTCTTGCTTTGTTTGTGGACATTTTTTCTTATATAATTGTTGCTTGTTTTTACATTTGTAAATTTAATTGCTTAGACATACTTTGATAAGATTCGTCTTTTCTTGCTTAGATTAGATTCATTCTTACTTGTACATATGAAGTGTGTTTTTGCATGCTTGTAAATAATTGTACATAGTTGTGTTAATTCATGTTGGTTAGTATTGTGTATTTGGTTAATTTTTTAGCATTTGATTGTGTTTTCTTGTTGCATGTACATAGTTTTGTTATCATATCATCACATTTCCATCAATATCATCACATATAACATCATCTATACATCATATAAATAAAAAGCTAAGTATATATCATACATGAATGCTAAGCTAATCATCACATATCATATCATCAAATGGGGGCAAGAGGGATCACAAATATCAAAATCTTTCCCCTATACCAATTTCATCATGTCATCCCATCTGCTAATCTACAACATCATATGTATAATACAATTGATATCATCTATGGATCTATCATATCAAAATCAAACACATGTGGTACAAACATCTCAACTATCATCATGATACATACAAAAGTGTGAAATAAAATCATATAACATCATGACACATCCATAATCCATGTAATCAATCATCAAAATAATAAATTCCATCATCCCATAACAATTGTGCCACATCAAAATGTCCATATATACAAGTATAAAATGTTTGTCTCAAAGAGGATATACATCATCGATACAAAATGGGCCATCAAAGGGCACAACTCATAAATGCCTTCATCAGAGGTGTACATAAAAAATTCAAGCATGCATAAAAAAAAAGTACATCGTATACAACTGTCAAGAATGATAACACCTTCATAAGAGGTATGCATATAATGATACAAGTACAATCAATGAATACACTGAGAGTCATGGATGACTAGAACCCTCAGATGGACTGGATGGTCTGTGAAGTGGTGGAGGACTCATGACTTGTGTACCCCATGGTCTTGCGCAGCTGCTCACCGATACATGCGGCCTCTCTAATCTTGTTGATGCACTCGAATGCTGGCTATAGGTGGGTGCTTGCTCCGTTGTCGCCCTAAAATTCCCCTCTTGTGAAAGATGAATTTGCAGGTCCCAAGTGTTGGTACTCGGTTTTTAATCCCACCAGTTCCATTTAAAATTCCTCAGTCTGTGCATTTTGAAACATTTTTCTATCTCCTTTCATGGATGCATGGAATTTATCAATATTTTTCTATGGCTGTGGACCGCGTCGAGCCTTGTATTCCTTGCATTTATCTTTCTATAGGAAAAATATTTGATTCGGGCACGAATGGTGGCATTTTTCCCCTTCTCTGCATTTTTCTATAGTTGTCTTCCCGTCAAATTCTTTTCTAGCGTCTGCAGATATGTGGTCACCTCTAATTGGATGTGGTGTGGTGGGTCTTTTTGTGAACTTGTGAATTTTGTTACATTTGCAAAAGGTTGAATTACTCCGTGTGTCTCCACCGGATTCTTATTGGCTTTTCGAAATTATGAAGTGGTGAGAAAAATTCTTACTTTGGCCCCGCAAAGGGACACGTGGCTGTTTTCAAAATTCAAAGTGGGGAGGTGGGTCATCGGAGAACTTTTGGAAATTTGGTTTTATTTCCAAAAGGGATTAAAGTTGTAAAATGAGCCGTGACTCTACCGAGACAGGAGAAATTCAAATATCAAGGCCGCATCAAAATTCAAAGTGGGGAGGTGGATCGTCGGGTCACTTTTGGAATTTTGGTTTTGTTGCAGAAAGGCATAAAAGTTATAAAGTGACCTCAGTAGCCATGCCAACACTTAGGAGAAGCCACGTGAAGAGTCCATATCAAAAACGGATGGGCGGTCGAAATGTTCGAAGTGCCATTTCTCTAAAATCCATAAAATATAAAAATTTTCCCAGCACTGCTTCCTAAATCTCTCCCATGTGGATGGCTCAAATTCAAAGTTTACGAAAGTAGGATGAATGACTGTGATATGATGCATCTGGTTTTTCCACCAGGCATGGAAACGACCGAGGCATTAGAGAAGTGTTATCCCAATTTCCCCCTAGGGCAAAATTGGTCGAACGTGATCTTGCACAGGAAGAACGAAGGGTCAACCTAGTTGCGTGGACTCACAATCGACCCCAAAACCGAGTCTGGAAGCGAGTAGAGCTCAACAAGAGAAAAATGGAGAAAGGCAGTGTTCAATCGAGGCCCGAATTGGCTAAGTATAGAAGGACCATGGAAGGTGCCATGTGTCTCTTTGGTGCACTTTTGGTATGGTGCACAAAAGCGGAGACCCCAAATGTGCATAGGCCCTCCACGTGGTCAGAGTCTAAAAGACAAAGCCAACCATTGAATCGGCTAAGTATAAAGAGCCGATGGAAGCCTCCACGTGTCCCAACGGCACACCTCCAAAGGTTAAGTTCAAAGTAGGATCCTAAGTGAGCACGACTCTCCATGTGCCTCATTGGCGCAACTTCAAAGGTGTGACCCAAAGAGAGACCTTGAACTAGTGCCAGCCCTCCACGTGTCCTAGGTCTAAAAAGGGGACACCGGCCATTAAAAATCCTAAGCTCGAGACAGCCCAAAGGAAGCTTCCACGTGTCAACTCAACGCATCTTCAAGGTTAAGATCCGTAAGAGGTCCCCAAACAAGTGTGGGCTCGCAGCGTGGTCGAGAGTCAAGAGGGGAAAGATCCGGCCATTGAAAAGTCCAAAGTCTGTGGAAGCCTCCATGCATCCAATCGACGCTCTTTCAAAAGAAAATTTCAGGGGTAGTTCCATGCGTGCACTAGCCCTCCACGTGTCTTGGGTCAGGAAGAACATCTCCGCCAATGGGAGGGACTTAGGCAGAATATAAAGGAAATAGAGCAAGCCCACGATGACACCATGTGTCGAGTTGGGTGCAATTCCAGGAGTAAAAAGACAGGCAAAATCTTAAGACATGTGAGGTCACCACATGTCCCCTATATGGACAGACCCTTTTGTATATTGCAAGCCCATGTTAAACGCCTCGACCCGCACCTTTAGATAACCATGTCTTACAACCTGGAAGCTCGGATTTGGACAAGAGAGGACTTTTTGGAAAGCTCTCAATGTCTACTACATGCCAAATGACATAGAGAACCGACTAGATGTCTTGATTTTGGTGAAAATATGGAAAACATATTTCATGCCATTAATATGTGATCCGACTACTTTAACTAGATCAAATTTGATCTGATCTTCCATCCTTCTTTATTCAGCATGCCAAAGACGTGCGGAACCGTGAATTGACATATTGTAAGTGGATTTATAGAGGCATTAATGGTTGGTGGTTGAGCTTCCAAATCATATTTCTTTCCTTCTCTTCTTCTCCTCTCTTCGCTTCATCTATAAATGTAAGATCTTGGCTCATTGCAAAGTTTTGGACTCTTATACTTTTGAAGTGTAAATAGAATCGAAAGCAATCAATATAGAAGAATTTTCCTTTTCTCTCTATCTTCATCTATTGTCTCTTCTTGCTTGTCCGAAATGTGGATCATTTATCTTCTATAATAATAAGAAACTTTGTGTTCTTATTTATATGATTTTTCAAACTTTATGTCTATGGAATGACATCTTATGTCATGAATGAGAATAATTCTATTTGGTATCACCTTTGCTCAAGACGTGTAAGGTTATACTCACTTATCTATATTTTATGAAAGTATGTTATATTCTCGCTCTTTCCTTTCTTGAGCTTCTTCCATTCATTTGTATTGATAAGCTATTTTGGTAAAAACATTTCAAGATGTCATAAGTCCAACCTTAAGATGAAATTTGTACATTTGTATATAAGCTTTGCTACTTGCTTTCAATAAGGGAACCTCTCCCATAAAGAGGAGGGACTTGCTGTCCCCTAACTATAGTTTTATTAAAGTACCATTTTAAAACCCAACAATGCCGACTGATGGAACCGCTGGTTGGCGTATCTCCTGTGGGCTCGTCCTCTCACCATCATCCTCGTCGCTATTAGGGGTCTCGCGGTAAAATTTCGGCAGTGGTCGGTAACAAATGAATTGGTCGCGATGATTTACCCCCTTGGGTGGGGTATATTAAACCATTCTCGTCAGCCGTGATGTTAGGAAGACTGTTTTGACCGCCGTTATTGCTCTAACTCTTCTTCTACTCACCGTGAATAATTATTTTATTTAAATAATTATTTTTCTTTCATTTCATCATGTTGGGGCATTATTTGCCATCTGGTACTCCTTTCTTCTTACTAGGACAATTTTATTGCTCCTAGGTGATATCCCTTCTTCTACACACTCCATCGAATAATTATTTTTTGTTAAATAATTATTTTATTAATTTTTCCGTTGTCTTGGGAATTAATTACCGCTTTCACGCTTATTTCTTCTCCCTGGGGCATCTCTTTTACATCTGGGAGATTCTTGCTAATTCTTCTACTTTCTTCTACGCATCCCACCTATAAAAAATTAGAAATTAAAAATCCAAAAATATATATATCCATCCAAAATCCAAACAAAATTAAAAAAATTCTCCAAAAAATCCTAAAAATTGTAAAACTCACAAAACTAGGTAAACTAGCTCATAGCGGCTGAAACTCATGTCTTGCGCATGGTATTCTTTCCATATCTTGCTGGAAATTTCACATCTTCACAAATCAAGTGACTCACGAGATCATTAGATTTACAACCATTTACAAAGCTAGCATGTTTGCTTCGTCAGTACTCTAGGGCACATATAGTTGTCTGGTACTGTTTCATAGCACACTACACTTTCTTATTGGACCCAATGTCCTTCATCATTTTCCCTTGCATGTATCCTTTCTCAGGGCATTATTTTTAACCCTTTTTGTCAATCATGAACGTTTGGGGATCTTCATCTTGATAACAAAACATTTGTACAATTGTCTTAACCATTGTTGGTTGGAATATGAATATTTGTACTTCGTTTCCCTGTTAAATAAGCTTGTTTCCTTCTCATATTGCATTGAGTTGGTGTTCTCAAGCAATGAACAATTGTTCTTAGTTTGACTTTTCATGTCATCCTACTTTTTTCACATGCTTATATTTTTAATAAGGACCGATGACATAGATCTTTGGCAATATGATGGCAATAAAGTTATTTCAATACCGGATGAAAGCTTGCTCTTTTTTTTCTGTCTATCATTCCTCTTCTACATCACTCTCTTATTGACACCATTCTTCTTATTCACCTAGGGCAACTTGCCCATTCTTCTATTTCCTTTCTCTCACCTTTTTAATTGTCGATTGCCTTCTCTCATCACCCCATCGACACTCGAGGGGGAATCTCTCACTTCTACTAATTTTTATTCTACGCTTTCAAAATTTATCTGTCTACTATATTTGAAGTGGACTCATGCCACTCTAAAGAGGGAAAATGTACACACCTATATTTTAACCCTAGCAATGTAAATACTTAAATTACACTAATTATCCCCTTTCCTCACAAATTGACGACACGTCAAATATAGCACACTTCCTCTTCGATCACCATTAATTAGATACATTACGCTAGTTAATTAACCCTTCTATCTAATAAATACACCAATTAAAGCCCTTCATTTAATTAATCCTCCTTTCTATATAGACTAATAATTATTATTAATTAATTAGCTTCCTCTCCATTAAATCAATAAATCATCATGTATTTGATTAAATCCCTCTCATAGTCTAAATCATGCTAATTATTCCTCTAAAAGCTTCTATAAGCTTGCACACCTATTAATTAATCACTTTGGTTAAGTAATAAAGCCCTTCAAACCCCATGGGTCATTAAAGGAAAAACTAAACTCTCATAAGGTTGACTCAACCATTTCTAAACCTTCCTTATCCACAACTAACCCAACCTCTCCATTTATCCCACATGAAGATGGATGTAGAGATTCTTCTATCCATTGGGCTATATAAGGATCCCTCCACCTATCTTTCTATTTACACCTACACTCCTAAATGAACATAGAGAATACACTATACCCATCTTTGAGCATTCTTCCATTAGAAGAGCTAGCCTTCTCCATTTCTTGCATTCATCCACCCAAGTTTTGAAGTCATATGGAGATATGTCAAATGGTCTTGTAGCCATGATTTGATAGGAATCCATTCTTAGAAACCTTGGAATTTCAAGCACATAATTAACTCTTTGATTGCTAGAGATCTACATAGGTTCAATCTCATCTCATTTAGCATTTAATAAGAGATAGAAGTGAATTTATTTAGCATATTAGCTTGAAATGTTCATTTTATATTTAATGTAGAAATGTTGATAGGTTAGCTTTGCTTAAGCTATTAGCATGATGATGCATAGGTTTAGTTTAACATTGTATTGAAGCTATTAGGTGTTAGTTTCAACTTTACTTACATAACTAACTATTTCATGCATACATTTGGCACGCCTGGGATGGGTCCTTAGTCCCTTAACTTTCTAGTTCAAATTTTATTGTTATTTTAGGTTTTGGATAACCTTTAATATACACGTGGGAAATAATGTTAAATTTATTATGATTTTGCTAATATTACATGTGTAGGATCTCATTTAGAGCTTTAATTCTAATGAGTTGTTTTCAATTTCAAGCTAACATACTAAAATTTGGAGCATTTTGAGCTTGTTGGTGTGATTGGCCCTATTTTGACTACAAGATAGGTGCAGGTACACAAACCTTGGTGCAGGCACACTAAACCAAGTGCAAGCACACATCCCAGCCCAGTATGCACTCTGCTCCCATACTATAACCTTTCTTATCGAAACATGTCGGGCTAGCCCACATACCCTAACCTCGGTGTAGACACCCTATCCTTGGCACACATGCCTATACCCCGCACACACACCCATATCTTGGCACAGAATCTCTCAAGTGGCCTAGACGCACCGTCTAAGTTTCCATACTACCATTTTTGCTAACCCTGGTGCACATGCCCATATCCTGGCGCATGCATCTCTCGGGTGGCGCAGGCGCACTATCTCGAGTTTCCATACTACCTTTTTGCTAACCTTGGCACACATGCCTATACCATGGCGCACACACCCATATCCTAGCATAGGCATCTCTCGGTTGGTGCGGGTGTATTACAGATCTAGATTTACATAGAGGGGTGCAACCTCCCTAACCCACGTGCACATGCCCTAACTTGCGCGTAAGTGCTTCATTTGAGTTTACATATTAAATTCGGTTTCCAAAATTTTGTGTCCTAAAATTTTAACATCATTACATGTTTTATTTTTACATGGGTATGCTTCAGACTAGACATTGGATAAACCTTACATATTTAATTATAAGAGTAAGGTTGCGTATGCTCTTCCCTTGCATATTTTTGGGGTGATCTTAGGAATCGAAATGATCCTTATATCTTTTATTGTTTGGAGAATGTGTTGAATGTACAAATTGAGAAAAGATATATTTCGTGTTTAAATTAAGTTTTTCCATTTGTTGATTTCTTGGATTTTACGTCCGCATATGCTCTTCTCTTGTGTCTTAGGGTGATATTGAGAATCATAAACGATGTTTATTATTTTCATGGAAATTACTAATCGAGTTGTGTAGAACCAAAAAAATTGGTTAAAGAAAGGTGAAGTTGAAAAATATTTAAACTACTAATACAGTTTCCGTGCAAGTTGCCAAAAGGTGTTCAAATAAACCACATCGAAATTAAAAAGATTTTAAAAACACCACAATAATCATAGTGTATTTGTAGGTTCGGATAAGGGTACGTCCCATCTGCTTAAAACTAGGACATAACCCCTTTGGCATAAGCCTTAAGCTATAACAATGGGGGTGCTCATAGAAACCCCAAAGTATTCCACACAAGAGGGAACCTTGTGGATGAAACGGGAAGTTCTCTCGCACAAACTACTTGATTAGTATTACCATTTTTGAGATTTAGCATTACAAGTCGTCCATATCGCGACCCCAGTGAGAGTATACGATGGACACATTTATTGCCCACTGTGCTTGAAGGGGGTAAAGTAAAGCCGAGATACTCCATGAATTAATCAATTTGACTTTTCTTGCTAAATCGAGCTCACTCTTAGATGACTTGTGACACCTAGTTGAGTGAACCACCTAGGAATCTATCTTTGACTAGAGTCAACTTGGACTACATCAAATAAAATTTGAGTTGAGAGCTATTGTGCATCATGAAACATGTGAATCATTACCTTTTCTTAGTTTTTCACCTTCCCTAAGGTGAGCGAAACTCTGCCGAAGTGAGGCCAACATTTTTCAACCCTAATTGATCTACTTACTTCACGTTCTTTTGACATTTTGTTGATCAAAAGAAGAGTGACTACCTTTGCGTTATCAATTGATTGTTTTTACCACTTTTTTGTCTTTTTACACCCATCCATGTTTGCGGCTATGTTGTTAAATGTCTAAAGTATGTAGAGACGTTTTTTTGTATCATGTTATCCATTTTTGCATGCTTGAGGAAAAAATGGACAACGAGGTTACACTAGACCCCAAGATCGATAAATCCTTGCATAGCTTGGGGCCTATAGACAATTTTTATGCTTCAAGAGTGTTCATGGGTTGATTAAAATCCATGAGGGTCGCATCCAAGAGAAAAAATCATGATTTAAGGAGCTCGTGCATTTAGCACATGATCGAGCTTACACCTAATGGTATAGCTCGTTGATCGAGCCCATAAACAAAAAATCATGGTAAAGTAAACTAAAAGGTTCGAACTAAGGGAGACATGTCTAGCTCGTGAGTAGGATGGATTGATGTGGATGCAAAGAAGTAAAACCAAGCCAACACCAGCTCATGCAAAATGTGAGGAGATCACAATAAGGAAGAGCTTGGGTGGGAGCTCGTGATGAGCCAAATTCACATAAGCGGCTATGTTAGAGTTGAGTTGTTTGATCGAATCACTCAACAAGAGGAAACAGAGATCTTGACTATTGTGAGTCAAAGGAATGCACAACTCGAGCTTGCATAAAAAAGGGTAATAAAGTGCATGGATAAAGACAAGATCGGAGATAATGTAAGAATCATTAGAGATCGAGAAAGTTGAACGAGGTTACACTTGGGTGAGATAATATTTAAGGCCTGGTGTAGGATGGAGCTTGAGAAGCCATTATAGGATGAAGAAAGATCAAGTTGATCGGTAAAAAATTATGAGGTTTGAGCCATAGTGGGGATTGTGGAGAATGAAAACCAAATTTTGAGCTCGGAATAACATAGCTTGTCGGGGATTTCGAGGGGCCTGCGGCCATGGTGGAAATGTCAAGATGGTAGGCCAAGCCGATAACTCCGTGCGTGCAGGGAGGTTTGGGAAAACATAGCCAAGTGGGATTTTTACGATGGAAAGCCGAGGAAGATGTTCCAAAATGCAAAGGTTCATGTTAGAATGGTCAAGTGGGGATCACACAATGGAAATCTATCATGAGAATTCCATGTAGCCAGGAGTGGTCTGAGTCATTGTGTGAGTCACTAGGGGAATTAAAGTGGCGGTTGCAAATTGGGAGGCGAGTCATCCTCCAAGCGATGAGGGAGGATGATGGCGAGACCGAGAATACGACGATGGTTGAAGATGGGATGCCATTGGAAAAAGTATCAAGTTACAAGCTCACTAGTTCAAGCGATGCATGGGAATCATAGAAGGATTTTTCGATGTTGATGCATAAGGTAGAGCTTAATGACATGTAGTCATAACAACATGCTGAGTAACTCGACTCGATGCCGAACTCTATTGAAATGAAGGTGAAGAGAGATCGATTGATGAGCTCGGTTGGTTTTGGATGAGAGACTCAAGCTTGGAGCTCATGGTTGAAGGTATCGAAGTCAACAAGATCACGGTTGTAGAGGCACTCGAACAGGTGGTGAACTCATGGAGATTGCATGGTTGGGAATGGCTTGTATTTATTGATACCATGACTATTGGATGGTCGACTTGAGGAGGAAGAACGATGAGCTAGGATCGATATCATTGCAAATGCATCTAAGTTCCTATCAATAGCTCAGAATGAATGTTGACATAATTCATTTGAAGTGTTCTAGCTTTCCATTACAAAGAGTTTGGGGTTGGTTTAATGGTCAAGACATCAAACTAGATAAAAGACATATCGAGCTCATGGTTGATGTAAAGCATCTCGTAAGAACATGGATGGCATTAAAATTAGGAGGTTTGAGCTCAAGCTTGGAGCTCTATGGATTCGTCAGGTCACGCCAATAGAGAGGTGTGAAGAGCTCGAGAGAGCCAAAAACTAACTCGGCAGACCAATGCATGAGATGGTCACAGTCACTAAGGTGTCAATGAATTTGAATCAAATGCTCACGACTAAGTGATAAAGGAATTGACGAGCTAATCTAAGATAAACACACATGCCATAGGGATATGTCAAGATCTTGCTCACCCAAGCTAAACTGAACCATGTAGTAAGAGGGCTCCATGATAAGCTCCTAGGCTTATTCGAGTTATGCTTAAACAAAGGGATATCAATAAAAATGAATAGAAAGTTCTCGTTAAATATGAATTGAGACCGAGTTGGCCCGAGCTAGTGGGGAGTCGAGAAACACATGAAGATCTAACTCAAGCACAAAATAGTTTAGTAACTCACCTAACGAGTCGGGGAACATTGAGGTATGAGATGAGTTAAGGCCAAGTCACTTTGTGGTGAGATTGCAAGCAGAGCTTGTGGAGTAGAGCCATATGAGGGAGTTTGTAGAGAGCGTAGGGTAGATACAGTTGGAAGACTCCATGTTGGCTCAGTGAACCATAGAAATGACTCTGTGTTGAAAAAATAATGAACTCGGCACTTGACGGAACACCCAAAGGAGTTTGGCAGATTTGTATCGATGCATGAATCGAAGGAGGAGCACGATGTAAAATGGTGGCTCGAATGCATGCATGGAGGGAGCTCGACACAATATCAAAGGAAAGAAACCCATGACTATGAGGCAATCCCAATGCACTCTTATATCTGAGCTGGATGTAATCTTGTACATGAGCTCATTATGACTTCGTAAATGATAAAGGAAGTAAACTCGGTGTGAGATTTGAGGAGATAGTGAAGCAATCTCAGCTACATGATCTCAGAGGTGAGCTTGGTGCATGCTCGCCATGAGTTGGGAGGCAAGCTTGATGTAATCCATTGGAGTGAGGGATCGTGAAGAAAATGAATTGAGTTATTTGTGGTGAATAGCTCGATATCAAACCCAACGTGTAAATCACTCGAATAAGATGAGTTGTAGTTATGTTGCTTGACATTGGAGATGATCGGTTTAGTGCAGAAATAAATCAAGCTCGTTGGAGATGGTTGGAGCTTAGCATGACATTGAAAAATTGAGTTAGAATGTGGTGTGAAGAAGAGTTCAAGATTGAACTCACAGTATGTGCAGGTTCTACCAAGTCGATGAGGAGCTCGAACAAAGACATGAGCCATTGAGAGACATGCAAATGGGAAATTGGTCGAGCATTATTTCCAAGGGAGGAAGGAACCTGGCCATTAAAGGTTGAATTCAAGCATCGATGCCAAGTGAGGTTCTTGAGGTCATGTATGGCTTGAGTGAATCAATTGCGAGGAGCTTGGTAAGTAATCCCAATGGGAAACCAAGTGCAAGGAGAGCCCAGGGTCGAGTGGTGGAGAGCTTGTTTTGTGAGCTCGATGCGGGAGCTCGGTTACGGTGGATGGTGGTAACGAGCCCATGATGCACTCAATTGATATGGAGGGGAATGGATTATGAGCTCAGTTGGTATGATGCATGGGAAGAGACTCAGGATGAGTCATGTTGGGGCCGATTCACTTGGCATTGAGCTAGCAAGCGGAGCTCATGGAGTCGAGCCAATGGAGCAGATAACCGAGATTTTCTCGAGTAGGTTCGTGGGTCGATGTGATGGCAATGGACTCCACCAATACACAAGTCAAAGGAGCTCAGACCCATCTCAGTGAGTTGGATCAGAGAGCCAACCACCGAGTTGGGATCTTTTTGGCCTTTTCCCCATGATTTCCCCCTTCAACAAAAACCGGTCAATGGGGGGCCCACCAAAAATAGTAATTAAATTAATATTTTTATTTTAATATTTTATTAATAATATTTATTATTATTATGAAAATATTTTATTTAAATATTATTTTAATTTATTGAGAAGATTAGGTCAACAGGGAATTAATGGCACATGATGGAAGCATCTCAAAGTGGTTCAACTAACTGTAATAAATACATAATGTGCCTTCAATTTAGGAAGGGAATTTATGACTCTTTCTCTCCTCTCTCTCAACTTCTTCTATAAATGTAAGTTAGAAGCTCATTCCAAGGGGTTCCAATAGGTCAGATAGGTTGGACAGTTAGACATCTTAGGAAAGTGTGTATTTTTTCAAGAGTCTTCTCTCTTCTGTAAGTTGTCCTTATATGTCAAGGGAAATTTCAAGCCTCATTTTCAAGACTGTAATGGAAACCATTGCCTCTTCTGAATGTATGATGCATTGTGCACATTGTTGAAGTAATAAAAGTGTGTGTTTTGTGACTAGTCTTGGTCCTTTCATCCTTCTATACTTCCTTGTGCCTTTTCTAATGCTTATAGGTACACTGTGCAAGTTCACGTTTCTATTACTGGTTCTTGGAGCTTTGTGCTTATCACGTGGTGTAGTATTGCATGCAGTTGATTTGTGGTGCCTGTTCACCCTTGTCAAGTTCATCCTTCTTCACTAGAATATTGATAGATTGTAGTGTCTGATTGAGTTTAACAAAGGGAACACATGTTTCTTAGTCTATGGTATTTTGTACCCTCTCTAGTTCTGATGTAGGTGAAGTTGACTTCGGTGCACACACCCTCTTCAAATTAACCCTTTACGAGTTTGGAAACACCCTTTATTTGGTGCATCACCATCCCTAGTATAGTTTCATTTCTGTAAATCACTTTCTAAAACCCATGAAATGTTAGCATAGGATTAGATAAGCATTTTATTACACTAGGAGTAGTATAACACTTAGTTTAGGAAGAGGAATCGACCTTCTCTGGAGGTTCAGCTTGAACCCAAGTCCCACAGCTTGAGAGGTGATCCCATGTGTCCCAATCACACCGAACTTCCCATTAACATTCTGTCCATTCGAAGGGTGCGGTGATTTGGCAACAACATATCATTGGTAGCCTTTTTGATCTTGATACCCAAGTAAAGATTGTCATCGTAGTTAGGCTTGGTTCATCACTTTGATTCTCCTTTGAATGATTATCTTGTTTATATCATGTCACTACAATTTTTTTATTTACGTCTTGTTTCTTGTAAACTTGACCTAAATATCTATATTGTAAGGTTACACTATATACACTTTAACAATTCCTAGGTATACTATCGCTTTAGTTTGATTTCAATTATTACCTCAATTCTAAAGAGTGTTAAGTGTTACCACTTGTGCATGTTATATCAATATGATCTTGATATCAATACCTTACTTTATCATAAATTTTGGTTAATATATCTTAGTGAAATTGTTGTGTCACTCACAATTATGTCGACACCTTTTGGAATATAGGTCTTGATTGAATTTGGGCTTGCTTATACTATACTTTGTTTGGAGGCCGCATTAACTTCTTGTTATTACTTACGCCTTGTTCATTTCTTTGAACTCGACATAAGTAGGGACATTTTGTTAATCATCATATGACACCAACTACCTTTTCAAAGACAAATTTAGGAAGTACTTCATTTGATTATTTGGTTTGAAACTCAACATTGTGTGATTGATTATTGCTTGGCTCGTTCATTTAAGAGCAATCATTGTGTCACGTTGGTTCTTTGACATTCATAACATACCTTAATTTCTTGACATTCTTTTTTCACTTATGTTTGATAAAAATATTTGAACACATTCACATATACCTTAGTGATGCTATTACACATCATGGATCCTAAAACAAGATTACGAATCAAAAGGCATGTTTTGGAAGAAATAAAAACGCAAACTTGGGAAGCCTCAAATAAACAAGGGTCAAACCCATTTATTGGCCATGATCTTGGGCCTTTATTCTACGTGGAGAAAGAGGTAGAAGAAATGATAGATCATAGTAGTGATGAGTTGGAATCACCACATGCGGAATTTGATTTTGACCCCACCTTGTTAGATGAATTCCTTTTTAGAAACAAGGACCGGGTACTAGCACGATTTGTGGAGTTAGGAGCCAAAATTCCTATTGAACAAGAGATAATACCACCTATAAAAGATGTTAATGAAGAGGAGTAACCTCTTATTAACATGGATGATATCTTAACACATGAATATGTTTCTACCTCTAACGTGGGAAACGATAATGTAGTGGGATATAGAATACCTTTCCTTAAAGTACCACATAAAGTTAGAATAGAACACAAAAATGTTGGGCAACCTCTACAACATGAAGAAGAAGAGGAACCTCTTGAATAAGAAGTCACTACTTAACAAAAAATTTGAAAAATTAGTAGAAAATTAGCTTTGTTAACATCTCTTGTACAAAAAGAAACAAAGAAGAATATACAAAATACAAAACCTAAGGTTAAAATTATTGAACTTCAAATGGACAATCAAGGAGGAGACAATACATAACAAAATTGTATATATATCCCTAATTCTCCTACCAAAGAACAATTACTCGTGCAATAATTGCAATCTATGAAAGCGAAAATTACAAGCCTCCAAGAGAGTACTATGGAAAATAGCAAAAATATCAATACGAAGAGCTATGTCCCCATCCGTTTGATAAAACTATGACGCTTCAACCCTTCCCTAAAAATTTTGACATGCCAAAATTTGACAAATATAGAGGGAAAGGTGACCCGCGAGACCATGTAAAATATTTTTACATGGCATGCCAAGAAGTGGCCTATAGTGAAAATTACCTCATATGACTCTTTCCAAAGAGTCTAGGGGGCCAAGCCTTGGAATGGTTCACTTGCTTACCTCGTGGGTCTATTTTTACATGGCCTAAACTGGAAGAAAGGTTTGTATGACACTTCTCGTATAACATAGAAATCAACATAGCCATTGCGGACTTGTGTGGAACTAAACAATGTCCCAACACAATGTTTTCTAGCTTCTTGCAAAGATGGAGAGGATAACCATCGTTTCTCTTGTGCATTCCCTAAAAATAGCTGGTGAGTATATTTGTGCCCAATCTCAACCCGACATCACCTTTCATCTCGCAAATGCATTATTTTTGCACCTTCAAGAGGTTATTGAAAAGGGCATCCAAATAGAGAAATCCCTTATTTCCAAAGGAACCAAAATGCAAAACCTACAAAAAGCTGAAAATATTCAACAAAAATAAGAACGTGGTGGGAGACAGATTATCACAGATTCCAAACGCATAAAAATGGTTTAGGCTGGTCAACCTTTTAAAGCGAAAAAAGGACCTATTCAAACACCACCTAAACGTAGAATGTTCACTCCTCTCAATGAGCCTTTGTCATCCATATTGAAGAAAATGGATGCGAATCACATCGTGAATTATTCCACAAAACAAACCTTTGATGACAATGCTCCAAAACCAACATGGTACAAGGATCATGACTATTGTGAATTACAACGTGTCAAGGACACACAACAAAAAAAAATGTCTATGAATTTGTCACTAGATCCAAGATCTCATTGACAATGGGGAGATAGAAGTGGACACCATGAAGAAAACTCAAACGCGAAGGAAAATATGGGAATATTCAAAGAACCATTCCCTAAACATGGTAAGTCAGATGAGAAAAATCTGGATCGAGGAGAGTCATCCCAGAGTTACAAAGTGGTGAATTATCTATATACCAAGAAGGACAATAACCATTACGATTCGCTCATTGGATGTATCTAATCTCCTAGTGACCATGTGAACACCATTCGGATCAAGGGAAAGGATTACGTGATGGTAACAAGGCATGCCTACCTCATGATTCCCAAACCCTCTCTCGACAAACTTGTAAGATGATAGGTATAACCTCTTAGAACAACTTGAGAATACATCTGTCATGATTTCAATCTTGGATCTTCTCAAAATATCGATGCACATAAGGACATCTTGTATAAAACTCTTTAGGGGTCGGGAGTGCCACGAGAAGTAGACCCTTCACATCTTCAAGTTGTGGTGGCCAACATTATACCAATTGAGAACATCTCTTTTAATCATAGGGAGATCCTATTGAATAACCAACACATAATTTGCCCTTATATATTGAGGAATTCATTACTCACTTTGAAAGATAAAATGGGTGCTTGTGGACAACGGATCATGGCTGAATATATACACATTGAAATTAATTAAGAAACTGGGACATACAGAAGAAGATCTAGAGTCCCACATCATTACCATAATTGCTTATTACAACATGGATCGGGAATCAAGCGCACGATCACATTACCCATGGAAGTAGGACCCACTTGTCATCAGATGAAGTTTCATGTATTAGACTTGGAACTTCCATACAATATGCTTCTTGGCCGACCATGGATTCATGCCATGCAAGCTATGCCATCAACATTTCATCAATGCATCAAATTGAAACATGAGGGACACACTGTCACGATACAAGGATATCCATAGCCCTTCATTCACGACAAAGATCTCAATAGTTTTTTTTGTAAGGGTGCCTATACGTATCCCTCTGCTGATATAGTTGTTCCTCTTGAATCCGGCCACGAGTCATGAGTAGATTTAGATTCCCTAAGTTATTACACCCATGAGGATTTTACATCAAATTCTCCTTTTGATTCATGGGAGATGAAGGTTCTATAATACGGTTGTGGATAATATAATGTATAACAAGATCTTTTGGTTTTTACCTACCGTTGTCACCTAAAATTAGAGGCCGACCAAGGTAACATTTTAGATGGCCTAGAGATGAGCAAACTATTGGGTCATTTTTCCCACAGGGTTTACTCACTCAAGAGAAATTGTTAGACCCACCCACAAATTGGGTCCCAGAAGATACTCAACCAACTTGCTACCAAATAACTGAGTATGAAAAGTCTAGCTAAATGATGTATTCCATGGGCTATAAGGGTCTAGGATGCAGAAAGAATGAGAAAGGACCGAGAGAACCAGTTTCTCTTCCACATTTCAATACGAAAAGATATGGCATTGGCATTCTACCCTATAGATCACACCCTAATGATCAAGATGCCACCTATTTTGAGTGTGAAGATAGCTCTAACTATTATTAAAATAACGATGTAGATTCCCACCGTAGCTAATACAAGGATCTTGCCTCCATGAACCTATTCATGGATACCGTTGTCCTTACCATAATCCCTACGAACCTAAAATTGACCTTGTTTACCCTTGCCTTATCGAATGGGAAAACAAATGTCATGTACCACTAGATCTCTTTGAAAATGACAAAGCCATTATGGAGTTCATGGGCATTCGAGATACAATTTCGATTTAATACGATAAGATAAGTTTCTACATTGACTTAGATACCTACACGTACTTGGAGAGAAAGGCGAGCTTCGTGGTCAACAAAAATTAAGAAAAAGTGAGGGAAAAGTTCCAACAAAATCCTCAAGGCAAAAACAAATTTCCAAGTAACACGGTGAAAACCTCTTTGAGGCGCTGGATTACAAACAAGTGTAAAAATCAATGGACAAGAAAAGTGACCACACCAGGGTAAAAATCTGCGTAGACACACCCTTGGAAGAAGGTCTCGATCTTCCTCCCAATCCTACACGTATGGAGGATTTTTCAAAAATGCCGAGTGGAAGAAACCATTGATGTGAATATTGGGACATAATACGATCCAAAGATAGTCAAACCGGGAGCTTCACTCTCGAGCACGAGAACAAAAAAATTCACCATACTTTTGTGGATTTTGTAGACATATTCACATAGTCCTATAAGGATATGTTGGGCTTGGATCCAACCTTAGTAGTGCATAACCTAGTAGTACACGTGATGCTAATCCCATCAAAAAAATCTCGAGAAAAATGCATCCATGGGTGGCTCTTCTAGTTAAAGAAGAGCTAGAAATTTTCTTGCTATAGGTGTCATTCGACCTATTGATTACTCGAGAATGGATATCAAACATAGTCCCCATCTGAAAAGAAACCTATCGGGATCAAAATCTGTATAAATTTTAGAGACATTAATAAGGCATGTCCAAAGGATGATTTCCCATTGCCTAATATTGATATGATTGTTGATTCAACTGCAGGATATGAAATTCTATCTCTTATGGATGGCTTTTCAGAATACAATCAAATCAAAATAGCTAACGAAGATCAACACAAGACAACCTTCACAACTCCTTGGGGAATTTCTGTTACTAGGTAATGCCATTTGGCCTTAAAAATGCAGGAGCAACCTATCAAATGGAAATGACAGTAATTTTCCATGATATGATCCATGACATCATGGAGGACTATGTGGACGATATCCTCAAGAAATCCTAGATGAGATAATATCATCATGATATTTTGTAGTGTATCTTCAAACACTGTGGAATACAAATCCCATTTGAATCCAAAGAAATGTGTGTTTGGCGTATTGTCAGGAAATTTCTTGGATTCATTGTACCACAAAGAGGGATTGAGGTGGACCCAACTAAATTTATTACTATTACTAAAATTCCTCCTCCCAAAACCATCAAACAACTGTCATGACAACTTGCAAGGAAATATACAGCCATCCGCCGCTTCATTTCCCAACTTGCCGACAAGTATCATTCATTCACCCATATACTTAAAAAGGATGTTACCTTTATTTGGGGACCAGAGCAACAACAAGCCTTTGCCTTGCTTAAGAAATACTTATCCAATCCACCTGTCCTCATGCCTCCAACTCCCGGTGAGCTACTCCTGCTATATATTTTTGCTACTCAATTTTCTATTGGTGTGTTGCTCGCCCAATATGACCTTGGCCACAAAGAAAAATCTTTGTATTATCTCAGTCATACTCTCATTTCTTTTGAGCTCAAATACCCTCAGATTGAAAAAGATTGTTTGGCTGTAGTTTTTACCTTCCAAAAACTTCACCATTACTTGTTAAATGCTAAAACCAAGATTATATCCAAAGTTGGCCCGCTTAAGGACTGTTGTCAAAACCCTTGCTTACAGTGTAGAATGGCTAATTGGATCATTCTACTAAGTGATTTTAACACTAACTATGTACATCAAAAGTCAGTAAAAGGACAAGTACTCGGTGATCGGTTAGCATAAGTACCATTACCAGAACAAATCCTATAAGTCTGGATCTGCAAGATGCTTCATTACTATATATTGAAGAATCTATCATGTGGCAAGTGCAATTTGATGGATCTTTTAATTTTCATGGTTTGGGGTAGGTGTGGTATTAATTAATGCTTTAGTAGACCTTATACCTCAAGCTTTTTGCCTTGGTTTTTCTTGTACAAATAATATTACGAATATGAGGCGCGCTCATTTCTTGGGATGAAGCTAGAAATCAAATGGGATATCAATCATGTTAATATCATTAGTGATTCAAAATTTATCATGTCAAGAAATTTAACAATGAATAAAAAGTCAAGGACGAGAAGATCATCCCTTACAAGAAATTGGTGGAATTTTGAAAGATTATTTTTTTGCGTATAACATTTAAACAGACTCCAACAACATAAAATAGAATCGCAGACGTTATGGCAACCATAGGTTCTATGCTATGAATTCCACCAAAAAGCAATGATATGCCTTTCTTTGTTGAAAATTTACGCTAGCCAGTGTATGACATGCCGAATCCTATTTGGCTTGTGAGGTTGTTGGTCCCAATTCCCCATGGTATGCACACATCTTCACCTATCTTAAAGAAAACACCTTCCCTCTTGACATATCCCATGTTCTAAAAAAATTAAAATAAGAGAAAAAGAAAAAATAAACCAGGTCATCCATATGTGAAAACCACACAATTGTGGCACTTTGGATAGGTCCCTTGGTGAAAACTGTTTCGACACACCTTGGGAGGATTCATTGTTCACAAGCATCTTGTATCTTGGAGGGTACTTTTACTTAGCCTAGGGCTAGTTTTGCACCTGCATCCGAGATTCCATGTGAACCTATCCTATCAAGCCTTGATCCGAATTTTTCTCCTCTTATAAATTGGTGAAGGGATGGTATTTTTATATCCCACATCTAACGCTGGGGGCACTTCTACAACTTCACCTTCTTGTTTGTAAACATGTGGCGCTTGCCCTTGTATATTCTCCATCTAATGCTGAGGGCATCCACGTTTCTCGGTTACCTATGCATAGCTTCGAAAAATCTTAGAAAATCACAAAAACATTAAAAAATATATCGAAAACCCTAAAAAAAATAGAAAATTGTTTCACAAAACCCCAAAAACAATTGAAAATTGTTTCACAAAAACACAAAACAATAGAAAATTGTTTCACAACACCACAAAAACAATAGAAAAATGTTTCACAAAACATAACGATCAGCAAAGACTTTACTTACTTTATCTTGTTTCTTGCTTTGTTTGTGTACATTGTTTGCTTGTATAGTTGTTGCTTGTTTGTACATTTGTATAGTTTATTGCTTAGACATACTTTGATAAGATTCATCTTTTCTTGCTTATATTAGATTCATTCTTACTTGTACATATGAAGTGTGTTTTTGCATGCTTGTAAATAATTGTACATAGTTGTGTTAATTCATGTTGGTTAGTATTGTGTATTTGGTTAATTTTGTTAGAATTTGATTGTGTTTGATTGTTTCATGTACATAGTTTTTTTTATCACATCATCACATTTCCATCAATATCATCACATCTAACATCATATATACATCATATATACATCATATAAATAAAAAACTAACTATACATCATACATGAATGCTAAGCTAATCATCACATATCATATCATCAAATGGGGGCAAGAGGGATCAAAATATCAAAATATATCCCCCACACCAATATCATCATGTCATCCCATCCACTAATCTAAAACATCACATGTACAATAAAATTGATATCATCTATGGATCTATCATATCAAAATCAAACACATGTGGTAAAAACATCTCAACTATCATCATGATACATACAAAAGTGTGAAATCAAATCATATAACATCATGACACATCCATAATCCATGTAATCAATCATCAAAACAATAAAGTCCATCATCCCATAACAACTGTGCCACATCAAAATGTCCATATATACAAGTATAAAATGTCTGTCTCAAAGAGGATATACATCATCGATAAAAAATGGGCCATCAAAGGGCTGCAACTCATAAATGCCTTCATCAGAGGCGTACATCAAAAATGTTATACATCAATCAAAAAAATAAAGCCTTCATCAGAGGCGTGCATCAAAAATTGGTACATCGTATACAACTGTCAAGAATGATAACACCTTCATAAGAGGTATGTATATAATGATACAAGTACAATCAATGAATACAATGAGGGTCATGGCTGACTAGAACCCTCGATGGACTATATGGTCTAAAAATTGGTGGAGGACCCATGACATGTGTACCACACACGGTCTTGTAGGCTTATCTCATGGATACTCCACCGATCCCTATGGCCTCTTTGATCTCATCGATCCACTCAATTGCTGGCTATAGGTGGGTTCCCATTTCGCCCAAGACTGGAACTACCTCATAATATAATGATTAATAATAGGAGGCTCTTCCCTCTGTTGTAGCCAAGTCTCGGTGGGTGCGGTTATCACCACCCATTTAAAATCCCAACTATGTGTCGAAAGATGCTACCTCTGCTAATAGTCATGCAACCTTGTCTGATCCATCTTTGCTCGCTCTACATGCAACCAAGATCTCTCTTACTATCACTGGGTTATAGCTGGAAGCTGGTCTCTTGTAGTATGGCTTATCACTGAGCCAATTGAGCGGTCATATAACATATTTTCCAAAAATGTACATATCCCATCTCCTCTACCTGCCATCATGGGCTCTGGCCTCAGTCCCGATCTGTTGTCACAACCAAAATGTGAGCTCAGGCTTGATCTCTCTCCACTGTCATTGTTGCACTTGTTTACGTAAGGAAGTTATCTTTCCCTCGAGCATCTCCACCCTATGCTCGAGGGTAACCTCGGAAGCACCTGTAGGATCTTGTCACTATACCTTGCCTTCTACCTATCCATGGGTCTTTCCTTGGTCTCATAATCTGGGCCTAGGACCTGTGCCTGACCTGCTTGGCTCTGCTCTTATCCACATCCTTGCTCCTGCTCTCCTTGCCTCTATCCAGGATCCTATACTAGACCCTGCCCATCATGTCATTGACCATCAAAAGGATCATCAACATGACCTGCACCTATGTCATCACCATCATTATTGTATGGGATCTCTGGTGGTGCTTGAATTCTTGCTCCCCATGCCTCATCTGATATAGTCAAGCACCACAGAAAAATAGTCACATACTAGGCCATGTAATCTGGTGTGGTGCCTGGGTCTCTAACATGTCGGGTGGGTCCCAAACATGTGGTACCACTTGTAAGAAGCTAGCCCTAGCTCGGACTACTGTATACATGGCCCCATGGTCCGCCTCTCTGCATCATGGCGAGCATACCACATATCGGGATGAGGATGCCCTGAACCCTACCTAGTTGTTGCTGACATCGGTCTACCTGTATATCTCAATAATATAGTGTGAGATGCTAAGAAGAAAGTTCTCTACCACATAGACACTAAGATCTACTCTATCCTCGGGCCACTGATATGTGTCTATAGGGCCTCCAAATGATGATGTCTCTCTCCAACAGAGTCTCTCGTCAAACTCTCATTGGTAATAGTAGATGTTGCCTAGGTGCCCTCATACATCATCTCCCACAGAGACCCATGCCATATATGTTGGCTCCTCTGGAGCTTGGGTGTGTAACACACCCATCGGGCATCAGATTGCTATATGGTCCCAGTCAAGATCTATAGTAAATACGCCAGGCCCCACCATCTTCTGATGGTGGTAAGTAATCAAGTGCAGATCCTAGTATAAATGTGCCAGTATGCACTGCCCTAGTAGTATCACTCACCACTGAAACAATTCATGAACTAATGTGATCAATCCCATCGGAAATGATGTCCTTGTCTTATCAGTGAGTAAGAACCCACTGATAAGAGCCATCAAGTAAAGTGGTCCCCAGTGAAGAGTTGGATCAGCTATACAATCATGTAAAGACATTGTCATACCCTCATGGGGTATCTCATCATGACCAAATATGTCACTAATCGCTGCAGTAATCGACCAAAATCACTTGTATACTCAATCATCGAGCCCATAATGGGAACACGTAAAATCCACCACACATCCTCTAGTGTGATGGTCATCTCTCCTATGGGGATCTTGAAGCACTGGCTCTCACTATGCCACCACTCAATCAAAGTGGTCAATAGGCCATGGTCTAGGGTAATCAATGGCATCCATGCACTACATGGCCTAAGCCAACCACCTCTAGTAGTATCGTCATCACATGATGGTCTCATCGGCATATGCTCCCCTCCATCTCGGCTATGCGAGTGTGTCACTCTCGAGTGCTGCATGCAACACTTGGAACCATCTTTGCTAAAAAAATTTGCATGTATTAGACACTAACAATTCTTCTAAGTTCTTCTATTGTTCTTCTATCCTCTGCTAATTTTTTTTTTTTTTAAGTGTCATTTTGTTTTTTGGCATTTTCTCTCTTATTCATCTCTTTTAGGTGCATGCGTGCCCTTTTGGGCATGTGCACACCTTGTGGCATGTGCGTGCCCCTTTTTGGTGCATGTGCACATCATTTTAGGGCACTTGCACTATGTTTGTCTTCACTTACACTTGCGTGTGTGTGTGTGTGTGTGTGGTGTGTGTGTGCCAAGGTTTTGGTGCATGCATGCATGCGTGCATGTACTATTATCATATGTGCGAGTGTGTATACACTTTTTTGGGTGTATGTGAGTGTGCGTACACATTTTATAGTGCCTGCATGTGCGCATATGTGCTTTAGGGGTACCTGTGCCACCATAGGAGTGTCACCTGTGCCCCACGCATATACGTACACTACACTATACCCTACTTCTACACTCCTAATTAAGGCATTAATTACACTATTAATGTGTAATTGACGAAGTAGGTCAAGCTACTCAAAAAAGAAGCCATCATTTGCGTGGCGGGCATACTACTCTGAACTTGGTTGTGCGTCTCTCATGGGGTCATCCTCTCACCATCATCCTCATCACTATCGGGGGTCTCAGCGGTAAAATTTTGGCAGCGGTCGGTAACAAATGAATTGGTCGCGATGATTTACCCCCTCGGGTGGGGTATATTAAACCATTCTCATCGGCCATGATGCCTGAAGATTATTTTGACCGCCATTGTTTCTCTAACTCTTCTTCTACTCACCATGAATAATTATTTTATTTAAATAATTATTTTTCTTTCATTTTTCATCATCTTTAGGGAATTCTTTGCCATCTGGTACTCCTTTCTTCTCACTAGGACAATTTTATTGCTCTCCTAGGCGATATCCCTTCTTCTACACACTCCATCGAATAATTATTTTTTTTAAATAATTATTTTATTAATTTTTCCATTGTGTTGGGGCATTATTTTTCACATGCTGCTTCTTTCTTCTCCCTGGGCATTTCTTTTGCATTAGAGATTCTTGATTCTTCTACTTTCTTCTACGCATCCAAAATCAGAAATTAAAAATTCAAAAATAATATATCCATCCAAAATCCAAAAAAAATTTCAAAAATTCTCCAAAAATCCTAAAAATTGTAAAACTCACAAAACTAGGTAAACCAACTCATAGCATTGAAAATCGTGTCTTGTGCATGGTATTCTTTCCATATCTTGTTGGAAATTTCACATCTTCATAGATCAAATGACTCGTAGATCATCAGATTTACAACCATTTACAAAGCTAGCCTACTTTCTTCATCGTACTCTACTACGGGGCACATATAGTTATGTATTGTTTCATAGCACACTACGCTTTCTCATTGGACCCAATGTCCTTCATCATCTTCCCTTGCATGTATCCTTGCTCCGGGGCATCATTTTTAACCCTTGTCATCAATCACAAATGTTTGGGGATCTTCATCTTGATAAAAAAAACATTTATACAACTATCTTGACCATTGTTGGTTGGAATATGTGTGTTTGTACTTGTTTTCCTATTAAATGAGCTTGTTTCCTTCTCATATTGCATTGCATTTTTGTATGTTGCATTGAGTTGGTGTTTTCAGCAATGGATAATTGTTCTTAGTATGACTTTTCATGTCATCCTACTTTTTTCGCATGCTTATATTTTTAATAAGGACCAATGACGTAGATCTTTGGCAATATGATGACAATAAAGTTATTTCAATACACTAGATGAAAGCTTTCTCTTTTCTTCCTCTCTATCATTCCTCTTCTACATCACTCTCTTATTAACACTATTATTCTTATTCACCTGGGGCATCCTACCCATTCTTCTTCTATTTCCTTTCTCTCACCTTTTTCGATTATCGATCGCCTTCTCTCATCACCCCATCGACACTCGAGGGGGCATCTCTCACTTCTACTAATTTTTCTTCTATGCTTTCAAAATTTATTTGTGTCTACTATCTTTGAAGTGGTGTCACTTATGCCACCCCAAAGAGGGGAAAATGTAGACACCTATAATTTAACCCGAGTAATTTAAATACTTAAATTACACTAATTATCCTCTTTCCTACAAATTGACGACATATCGTCAATATAACACACTTCCTCTTCTATCACCATTAATTAGCTACATTATGCTAGTTAATTAACCCTTCTATCCAAAAAATACACCAATTAATGACCTTCCATTAATTAATCCCCTTTCTATCTATACTAATTAATTATTATTAATTAATTAGCTTCCTCTTCCATTAAATCAATAAATCATCATTATTTGATTAAATCCTCTCATAGTCTAAATCATGCTAATTATTCCTCTAAAAATCTTCTATAAGCTTAACCTATTAATTAATCACTTTGGTTAAGTAATAAAGCCCTTCAAACCCCATGGGTCACTAAAGGACAAACTAAACTCTCCTAAGGTTGACTCAACCCTTTCTAAACCTTCCTTATCCACAACTAACCCAACCTCTCCATTTATCCCATATGAAGATGGATGTATATATTCTTCTATCCATTGGGCTATATAAGGAGCCCTCCTCCTACCTTTCTATTTACACTACACTCCTAAATGAGCATAGAGCATACACTATAGCCATTTTATCATCTTTGAGCATTCTTCCATTAGAAGAGCTAGCCTTCTCCATTTCTTGCATTCATCCACCCAAGTTTTGAAGTCATATGGAGATATGTCAAGTGGTCTTGTAGCCATGATTTGACAAGACTCCATTCTTAGAAACCTTGGGATTTCAAGAACATAATCAACTCTTTGATTGCTAGAGATCTACATAGGTTCAATCTCATCTCATTTAGCATTCAATAAGAGATAGAAGTTAATTTGTTTAGCATATTATCTTGAAATATTCATTTCATGTTTAATGTAGAAATGTTGATAGGTTAGCTTTTCTTAAGCTCTTAGCATGATGATGCATATGTTTAGTTTAACATTGTATTGAAGCTACTAGGTGTTAGTTTCAACTTTACTTACATATCTAACTATTTCATGCATACACTTGCAGTTTTTATAAAAGCCCTTGAATGCATTAGAAGGTGTGAGTAGTGCCATTGGTGATATTTGGAGATCAAGGCCTCTTCACTAGATTCTTGAGGTGGATTGACAGGTCTTATGTGACCATGTTGAAGAAGAGTTCTTGATTCCTTATTTAGTCATGTTTTGGTAATGAGACCCATAAGTAATAGAGGAGAATGTATTGTGTGTTGTTCTTTTAATGTGTTGATGATTTGTATTTTGACCTTGAAGTTTTGTTTATCTCTATTTCGCTCAAGAAGATAGTTGAGAAGGAATTTGTATGTACACTTTGTGTCTAGCATGTGTATGAATATCTTAATATTTTTGTGTTATATCATGTATGAAGCCTTAAAGTATGTATGAAAAATCTATAGTTGTATGCTATTGATAGTTATGTTATCACCTAATGGAATCAAGATTTTATTCTCCAAGAAGGGTGCGTAGGTTAAAGGATTGCTCCATAATGGTGCTTTGAAGGTATGATTTGTCTTGATATCATTCATATGGATATGTCTTAGTTTTGAAGCATTGTTAATAAGTTAGAAAGGATGAAGGAATGTATCTATGCTATGGTAGAATAAAGAGATGTGGTCTTGAAGGTATGTTGTAGCGAAAGAAGTGCGAGAAGTGAAATGTTGGTTTCAAGTTTCGATGTGTCAAAAATTGGGCTAGTGAGTTTATGGGTATGTATGATGTAACTCGGGAGGTCTATGTTCAATGTTAAGATGGCATTTCCTTGTTGATTCATGGTAATATTTTTCTCTCTCTATTTATTGATCTGATCTAATGAAGTTGTTGTAATCATCGGTTGTATGTTGAGTGTCTACTTCTTTACTCAAGTTTGCATGCTTGCAAGCACATTGTCTAATTGAAGAATGATGTGTGGAAGTATTCTATGGTGAACTAGTTTGGCCTTTTTGGTTCAAGATGAGAAAATATGTTTTATGAAGGAATCATACATGATCTATTAAGTATGCATGAGAAGAAAAGCATGGTTCATAGGGGATTTCCATCATGAGAAATTTTAGAGGTTAAAAATATATATGGACCTATGAAAAAGTGTATTAGGTCGGGGAGCTGAGTAGAGCTTCTAAAATAGAAAGACTATGCTAAGAGACCATATTCATCAAGTTGAAAGAGTGTTATGTACATTGATATGATGACTTGATTATACCATCAAGTGCATTAAGGGACGTTTAATGAAGGAATGAGTTTCAAGGTATACTCTATATGTTATATTCTACTCTTGGTTTCATTTCATGTCAAGTTAAGGCTTGGTGTTGATGTGAGAAGGATTGTGCATTCAGTCAAGAATGAAGATAGTGTTCATGGTCTACAAATATGTGAAGAAACAAGGTGTTCAATTAACCTAGGGGAGTTTGGTTATTCTAAGATAAGGGAGTAAGATCTGAGTCGAGTTCCAAGAAGAAGCTAGTGAATTTATGATACAAGATTGATTTTTGATGAAACAAATTACCAAGATGAGGTTACAAGAAGCATGTGAGTTACAAGAGATGGTCAAATTTTTCATCTTGATTAGTATGGTTAGTATTTTATCGGGGGAGCTATGTGAATGAGTTAAGTCTAGGTTAAAGAATTATTAACATAAGTTGTTGTCAATAATGTGATTCGAAACTAAGGAGGATCAAGTAAGTTTTTATGAAGTCAATTTGTTCTAGTATCCTTTGTCATATATGTCAAAGGGAGAGAATCTACTAAGAAATAAGAAGATTGATGTCTCGAAGGTTATTGCTTATCTGGTTTCCATTAATGTTTCGGAAGGTGGTTGTCATCAATGACAAAGGGGAGATTGTTAGAAAATGTGTCATTATTGATTTCATTGATGTCAAGATGTATTGATGGAAAATGGTGTTCGGGCGGCATAAGTGAGTCGGCATGGGATGCATCATTAAAAAAGTGAAGGTTGATTGGTAGTGTGGTGAAGTATCATGGTGTGTACGTGTGCATGCATGGTCTAATGCATGGTTCAAGAAAGCAAGGTGTAGCAATTGTTCTCTAGAGGTGATCAAAGGTATTGATGGTGTCTAACATGTTCAAATTTATGTAGAAGAGGTGTTAATGAGTCTCGTTAGGTGGAAAGCATGACAATTTACTTGAGACATGTGGTGATACAATCCTAACTAGGCCTAATGCTAGTCATAGTGCATTGTAGATGACATGGTTGCATGAGATATGAAGCGGTGCGGCCCTATATAAGCATGTGTAAGGTGTTTTGAGTTTTTATAGTAGTTGTATATTGTGGATACACACCACTTTATGCTCATCTTATGAAAACTTAAGTTCTGTCTTTCTCTTATGTGGTTTATTTGTGAAGTAATCCTATATCATACCAACTATGTGGATCCTCGTATGTGTGATTCATAGATATAAAGAGATATTCTTATTTTGTTTATATGTATTTTGTGAGATGAGGATCAATATCCAAGCTCCATTAACTTGATGAGTACCCCTTTGGTGCCACGGAAAGGCCACATAGTGATCGTAATGTTATTTTTATATGTTCGTATTTTATTCCTAAATTGATAATTTTCTATTTTTATAACCAACAATTTACTTGATTGATGTGTTCTTTAATTTTGGGAATTTAATTTTATTTTGTGCTAACAAGAGTTCATTGTATTACTATGGTTGTTTAGCCATTTACTTTTCTTAGATTGAAATTTAGTTTAGGAGTGTTAAATTTTTCCATCCTAGCCCAAGGCTTGGAATTTGATGCCACTTGGCATTTCAAACTGATTGATATGTTGGTTATAATTTTGTGATGTAATGTAATAAGTCAAGCGATTCACCATGGAGTGGTAGGACCTATAGAACCACTTTTTTGTATGGGGATATGCCCCATGGGGTGATGGGGATGTGTAACTTTGAGCTACAAGTTATTATGCCACTTAGATGGAGGGAACAAGGCTCTATGTGCCTAGTTCCATAGGGTGAACCGACCTAATTGAATGGAGAGATAAGGTGATGGGGCTCTTGGTGAGTGACCCGACTTGGAGAGATAAGGTGATGGGGCTCTTAGTGAGTGACCTAACTTGGAAAGATAAGGTGACATGGATCTTGGTGAGTGACCTGTCTTGAGAGATAAGGTGATGGTGATCTTGGTGAGTGCTCCAACTTGGAGAGATAGGGTGACGAGGCTCTTTGGTGAGTGACTCAACCTAGATTTGGTACTATGATTCTTTCCTCTCTTGGGAGGCATATGGAGTTGTTTTGGGAGGCTTATGGAGATTGGAAGGCATATGGAATTGGTATGTATGATATATGAGTTACTCCTATGAGTCATGTTATGTATTATGATGTTTGAGGCTTCATAATCCTCTTTTGGACATATGTTATTGGATCTTATCTTCTTATTGTGTGGTTACATTAGTGGTTTTGAGTCATATAAAACTTGTTGGATACATATTTAAGTGATGCCTCATTTTATATTAGGCACATGTTATATATTTTATCTATGATTGGGGCATGTGTGTTGAGTTCTATGTTTTGTGGACCATTATTATCATTCCCATGGTGGGTTTGGCGAGTCTTATTGTGACACAATCAAGAAAATTTGTTAAAAAGGTATTTTGTGGGTTCTTGGTGTTGTGATTTGAATGTTGTGTGATGGTGTGATGTTAAGTGTTTTGGGAAAACTGTTGGAAATTGGAAATTAATATTCTTAACAAGTGATAACATTGTGAACTTTGAGAAATTGAATGGTTTACTCAGTAAAAATAATTAATTTTGAATATACTTATGAGAAAGCAAAAGTGAATGTGTTTCAAAATGACTATAAAATTAAGATATGAATTCACTATGGATTTTAACAATTGAACAATTAAATCTTATGAGTTTGAAAACAAAGGAAATCTGTATTAAGGAAAATATTAATTGAGTAATAAAAATGAGAGAAATGGCAATCTTCATAGCACATTAAGAAAATGAGAAAAATTTGAAATATCTTAACTTTTTTGGTGGTCACGTCTTAAGTGACATAGCCTATTCCCTAAATGGATTTATCATTGTTGACTTCCTGGTTTTTATCCCTCTTGCTACCCTTGGCGTCATGTCACATCAAGGATGATTCTCTTATAAGGGGATCGTATGTAATGCCACTCCCATTTCCACCCTTCCGACTTCATCGTGAGAGATCGAGTTGGTCGTGGTAAGGTTGAGTTCCCTTTCTTCACATTGTGCTTACAATCTAGTTTTTTTAAAATGAAATAATAAAAATAATAAAGGTAACCTTGTAAATGTCCTTATGTGAATAAACAATCTAGACTCTATGAAGTGTCTTTGTGTTCTGAAATGTGTGGTGACATCATTCTTCTCTACGATTTGTTGACTCAAGATCCATTTCAATTTCTTGAGTCTGAAATATGTTTATGGTGTTAAGGTTTGATTGTAGGAGTTTTACATGAGTTGACATTCAATCCTTGACGAGACTTGTCATGAACCCTAGTTTGAAGAGGATTGATTTCACAATGTTAACTAACACGATATTAAACTCTATTTTGCAAATGACATATTTATGCAAAGTAAATCTGAACATTCATCTTAGGGGAGGCTATCCAAAGATGAAATTAATTTGCACCTTATTGACATTTATATGTTAGGGTTTAGTGTTGATGTTGTTTGTAAATTCAACCACGATCATGTTACTTCTGAGTGTGAAAAATTATATTACTTGTAAAATAATAATGAAAGGAAATAAGTGATAATAAAATTGAATAATGGAAATAAAAAAAAAAATAAAATAATGTAAGAAGATTACCCACGAAATGAGAAGATTGAAATTAAAACAAAATAATTAAGAAATAAATATATAATTTTAAAAAATGGAAAGTGGGTGAGATGAATTGTTTTAGGGTTCCTTCATGCTTGGGATAAAAAACATTGGGAGTGTTAGAATAGGTGGAGGGGCATCCGCCATGGAAGATGACACTATGAACCTCAAGAAAATACAATTTGTAGGTGCAAGCTGATTACACAACCTCTGTCGTCATCCTCCATGGTGAGCCAAAATAACATATTTATAAATTATTTTGGATTGTTGGTGCCACGATAGATATGTTGCAAAATGTGGATGCAAAGACAAGGAATGTCAAATGTTTGACAAAATGACTTGAAAGAGTGTGTTGTACACATATTAGTTTTTCATTTTAAAAGGTGTATTGAATAGTGTAAATGATTTAATATAAATTGGATTACATATTGATTTAAAAATAACTATACCATAATGAATGATATAAAATGTTAATATACAGTAAAGCCGCAAAAAACAAAGCATATACAATATGAAACCCTAAGTAAGAGGAGGAGATAGAATGACTTAGCTAATTTTTGAGAAATCTAGAGATGATGCAGGCGAGATGCAAGATGAACAAACTGAAAACAATGTCTTCAATACTCTCAAAGGTTTTGGAACTCATGAATATATAGGATAGGAGCACCCATGGGAGGATAGGAGCCCACTGGGTGGTAGTGTCTATGTGAATGATCAGAATCTAGTCTTTTCTATTTAGGAGGAACTTCATTTTTTTATCTTTGTTTGTCACTCTGGATTATCTTCTTGATCGTTGAATGTTCTTCTAACATGCAAAACAAATTGTCTACCTACACATGTCAACAAACCACATCATATATAATAAAAATAAATGTGGAATGTGGAGTTAGACTAAACCCGATGGTCACCCAAAGAGTGAACTTAGTACCAAGCATTGCGCTACATTTCGAGACTCCATATATTTATATTGGAAAACATGTGTAATAATTCCCTAGGATGCCCTTGTGCAAGTTACACAATGATAACGAGATAGATCCAAAATGTAGAAAATGTTTAAAATGTGTGAAATGGAATATAATAGACTTCCCTCATATGTTATGTATGCGAGAATAATGCATCCACTATCCCTTGAGTGGAAGTTCTAGATGGATTCTTTGTAATGCTTTTGTGCCTTTGGATGCAAGTTTAGGTGGTAGTAAATAATGTTAGTGCTTGGCCCCTTATTTGAGAGAAATAAATATGTATATATATGATTCCGATGTTTGAATTTTGTAATTTAAAACATGAAGGCTAACCCAAAACCGTAAAAGATGCCCAAGAAGTAGAAGATATCCAAAAGAGGTGAGAAAGGGGAAAAAAGGGTCAAGAGCACCCAAGAGGGACAAGAGCTCCTAGGTGCTAGTATCCTAATTGGGTGCTACTTTATGAGGTCATAAAATATAAATCATTCAAATACCGATAGGGTTGTAGGGTGTATAAGGTGAAAAAAGTATAATAAACAAAGAAAATGTCCTAAAGACATTTGTCAAATGCTATTTTCCTTGCTTAGGAATCATTTATATATTAGTATGTTTTAAGACCTAGAAATGTACGCATTTGTATAGATTTTGTGTCTACATCTTTCCCCCACTTTATATTCTTAAGTGAGTACTTGATAGCATAAATTAGATAGAAGATGCATACCTTATGATCATGTAGAGAAGAGTGTAGTCGATAGTGTGCCGAGTGGACAAGTGAAGCATGAAACGATCACGATGTGAAACATGGAGACTAAGTGGGAGAATTTCACCTAGGGGTGAATCCTATGCATATTAATATGTTTCCAGAGATTGTGTGAGCTGGTTCTTGTTGCGTATAAAGGACATACTTGTAAAAGAAGTGTGAGAGAGTATTCAAAGTCTTGTATATTAAAAATTAGAGTAATGCATGTATAAGTAAGTAAAGAGTGTAAAAACATTTAAAAGGAAAGTGTGCAATTGATGTATGAGATAGAAAATAGTCCTTTTTATTTAGATTTAATGGATTTGGATGCTATTTGTGAGTTTTTGAGTGATCTAATTCGAGAGAAAGTTATTTGGGTGATCTCATGCCAAGAGCGAGTGTTTTGGGAGATCTCACATCAAGAGTGAGTTTTTTTGGCAATCTCATGACAAGAGAAGAGTATTGGGGAGACATGTCTATCTTTTCACTGCTTCCATGATGCATCATGAATAAGAACCATTGTTGTTGATATGTCCCTAATTTATTTTGATTGTTTCGATTATTCCAATTTTTTCGATTGTAAGTGAAAAGTGACCGAAAGACTAAATTTTGTACTGGAGGTAAGTGCACACTCTTGGAGAATTGATCTTAGAATTATTGTAAACTATGCTGAAGTGAGAAAATTATTTCTTTTTCCCCTAGGACATTAATGCCCATTGGGGACACAAGCACCCACCACTACTGTCTAGGTCTACGTGCTAGTGTCTTCTTTGTGTTTTGGGCCCAAGTCTTATTCTGAGCCAATCTATAACAATGTTCCTATGCTGATTTTGTAATGTGTTGTGTTGTACTATAGGTTTGAACTACTATAGGGGTGATTTGTTCACCCAATATATGCCCCTCATCGTTTGGGGTGGATACAAAACTATAGGGTAATGCGTCCAAAGGAGGGGCATCTATTGGGTGAACAAGCCACCACTATAACGACTCGGAGCTATAATACAACACAACACAATACAAAATCATCATAGGAAAAAAGTTATGATTTACTCATAATCAAACTTGATCCCAAAACATAGAGCTAGACACTATAGCACCTGAACATAGGTCACTAGTGCCTAGAACTAGGCGCTAATATCCTAAAGGAGTGAAATGCCTTGTGTGATTATGTCCAAGTCAAAAATGTCAAATACTACAAAAATTAAAATTTTATTAACTAAAAAAATAATTATTTTTGACACGGTTATGGATAAATGATTGGGTGACCATGTCGGTTCATCGACAAGTGGACTTGATCCAAGGGCATAACTTACATGACCCCCCTATCTATATATTTTCCACGTTGATCCATCGATGAGTTGAAAGGAATCCTAGCTGGATCGAATCCCAACCAAACATAGTAGCCCCTCCGATAGTGGTGATTGAATCCCAATAATAGTTTGAATCCCGTCACGGGATGGTACCATGATCACTCATTTCATTTTAACGAGGACTCTCTCATATACATCTATGTAGGGGGCCCTCTTTTTTCAAAAATAATCACACATACCATCTCATCGATCTTCTACAAAGCCAAATTTTTTCCACTCTCTCAAACCTCATAAGTTTATCCACTCTAACACGAGGCATTCTTGCAAGATAAGAGATCAAATATCAAGCACTCTCAATAAAATGAAATTACTAGTCACTTTTATTTCCATATTACTATCTCGTAGTAATTCCAATTTACCATATACTATAATTTCTAATTACCACCATTCTTCCAACTAATACACGTCACATGGTTTACTCACATCTTAAGCCTCATTACTCTATTTTCCTCCCCTTGGAGCCATCTAGATCATGATATCGTCTAGCACCATACTATATAGTTTTCAACATCCTATATTCAAATCTAGTACATGTACTAATCAATACATATGCATACTTTGTAAATACTACTACCTCTCCTATCTTATCAGTCCTTTATTATTACATCTTTTTACAACCTTGCTTTCAACTTAGCGCTCATTTTTCCACCCTTCACTCTTTTCATCGAAATGGGAGCATACTGATCGAGATCATTTTTATAATCCCTCTCATGATACACCACAATTAATCAACACTCCTAATAAATTACTATCAAATTTTTCTCTCGATCTCATTCAAACATGGTTATAATTATTCTATAGGACAGCAAATACTTTTATTATGTCAAATTTATCCCCTCAAATGACCTAATATAGGGAATATAAAAATTTATCCATGAGTAATCTACTAAATACATCTTATTAACTACAATACTATAATTCACATCAACCAATCAATCTGATACTCACATTTACTATTGCTCTAGTTGACCTAACTTGGGAACCACATTACACTACCATTTCTTCTAGATGACCTAACTTGGAAGCCATCTAGTAATATTCAAATGGAACACCCGTTTACCTTATAGGAGTAAAGAAAATAAGACGTCATTTAATTTCATATACCACTCCTAAATTTGTTCTTGAAGCGGGGCTAAATAACTTACAATCATAACTAATATGAACTAATCGGTAACAAATTCAGTCTTTATCCATCTACAACGGTTAGAATGTTTTTGGGAAGCATCATGGAAGGAGAGAAAAACATACCTCTCTCCCCAACACTCTTCCTCTGGCAGAAAGACACCCAAATCCTCCCATTATCAAAAAATTAGGTTGGGAATTGATCACTCCCTACCCCCTCTATCACCTTTGAAAAACAATCCAACATCTCGAACAACATCATGACTATGATCTAAGTTTCTCACTACAACATTTTGTTATCTCCTCTTACGTCACATTGGTTAAAATTTTGATCTATGGTTCATCACACTACAAGCTAATATATACCATGCGCACTTTGTAATATGGCTTCTCCGAACTCTATACAGGTATATTCCTTACTTCCTTTACACTACTTGAATTTCGGGTATGTAGAGGTCTTGATAGGAGGAGGTGATGGGGTAAGTATCTTTAAAGGTGGCTGCTTAATTGGAATTGATAACACTATAGAGGACTTGATCGAGAGGAGGTAATGGAGTACATATTTTTTAAAGATGGTATGACAATGGGTTGGATAGGTGTTTCTTGACTTACCAAAGAAGGAACATTTGTAATTATGGCATGATGATCATTAAAAATAGAGGATCAGATTTGTGAGCCCAGATTGGGTTTAGAAATTATAGATAAGAATGTAACAAAATGTTTTGTAGCAAATGGAATAAAACCACGATCTTTGAAGGTGCTTAATTATTTGTTTTAAATGATTGTAATCATTGTGATGATGGTGACCTTTATAATTGGCATGTCAATAGGGAGGGTAGCAATGAGTAGGTGGAAATTTAATCAACGGTGACCGAGGAGCTCGGAAGAATGTCACGTTGCTTAGCATTTTGATAAAACTTGAGAGGTACTTGGAAGAGGTAAGTCTCGAGGTTTGATTATATGATCACATCCAAAAGACATATGATTAGGATAAGGTGTAGAAGAATAACTAACATGGGCACGAGAATCATCCTTGAGATGTTGGATTTTAGTTGTGAGAGATGTAATTGTGGTTTCCATAGCTTGAATTTTATCTTGAAATAAAAATGTAAAGCTTGAATTGAATTGCAAATGTATTGATTAGTTATGGTATTAGGTTCAATGATACGGTCATCGTAGAGATGATTGAATATGGCACTTACTTGTGTAGGTGGTGTATTGTGAGGGAGTGTAGACACCAAAATTGGGTCACACTCCCCTTGGTCCCTAGTCAAAAACCAAGGCCCCTTCCACTCACCCCAACACCACTATTAATTTAATTGATTTAATTAAATTAATATATATCCTCACAATATTTATTATCTAATTATCTTAATTTCTACCCCACCACCTCACCTAGACACCTCATCCAACCACCTCACCCTAGACCTATTCTTGGCATGTTTCCATAACTAACAATAACTAAGTCTTACTTGCCTTAATGAGCTAAGATTTGGTCTAACCCTAAAATCTCTCTAACCACATTCCCGCCCATTAGAAGGGAAGTTTCCATTCTAATCTGGAGAAAAAACTAACTGGGCCTAAGAAATTAGAAAGATCTACCCATTTTAGTAAACTTAGGGAATCCTACCTTAAGTCGATGCTTGTCACCTAAACCGACACCGGTCAACCTGGAACCATCATCGGTTACCATTTATTCACCTAAGAAACCTTGTTTTTGGGTTGGTACATTCTAGAGAAGAGGAAGAGAAGAGAGAGCTGCATGCAAGTAGAACCAGTCTTTTTCATGCACCCAGACATCCATAGCCAAGCACCAGGACATATCCAGAAGCATTGACACTCACGGTAACATTCTGGGAAGCATCACTATTGCACCAAGCTCCATTCCATCAACCGATCATCACCACCACCCAACCATTGGACCTACAACATTGGTAAGTGTTTTATCATTAATCATTTCCATTCCTATTTTGTTCATAGAGTTGTTATCATTTTTGTTACCATTCTTCTATTAACATTCCCATTCCTCCATAGCCATCTTTCTAACAAAACCAAAAATCCCTCACCCACCCATTTATCATATCACCTATCCTAGCCCTTCCACCTCTCTGAGTGTTCTCATTATTCCCATAAACCTCACCATCCCCTTCTTTAGCCCCATCTAACCTCACCTAAACTCTACAATAAGGTTTTCATTGATTACTATCACCCTACTATACCGACACCGATACCCATAATCGCGTTTCGGTCTCCCTAACCATCATCATTATATACCAACCAACATCGGTCTCTGTGTTTTATACCCTGCCCAAGAATAGAGCCAAACAACCTTTTACCAAATAACCTAAACAACCTAGAACCTAACCCTGACTAGTCTAGTACCCTGACACCTACCAACCCTTCAAATTTGACTATAGCCTAGCCTGTTATATTAGATTTTCTTATTGTACTTGAATGAGATACCTAAATCATATCAACTACAGTAGTAATTTACTTATTTCTTGCATTAAGTTGTTTTAAACAGTGGATTGACAACCATCTAGGAAGTATCACACTTCTTGGAACTAGCATACGCTAGGCAATCCACTGTCATATATTATTTAACTATTTTTTTGTGGTCTTGTTTTCTATTACAGGTAGTTCCTCTTAGCCAAAAGAATCTCTCACAATCGGCACTAGATCAAGAAGTTAGAACATGCGCAACAAACCATCAACCATCCCATTTAATAGTATTCCTCCTAGCCCTTACCCTTATCTGTTTCATCATTCAAAAAGTAAAGAAAATGGTGAAACATTTTGGCACACCCAGTGGGACCCATCAGGGGTTCTATTGCATTTTCTTCATTCCTAGGAAAAAGTTGTGTGTTTGTTTCCCTTCAAAAATCTTACACATTAATCTTCTTCCTTGGTAATCTTCTCTTCTTTCTAATTGCTCTAAAGGATACATTTTATTTTGGTGCATTTAAAAAGAACCATTCTTCTTGCTTTTTGCATTTAGTGAAAGAGCATACCCTCTCCTATTCACCATTTGTGTCATCAAACATAATATTTTGATTTGGGCTTAAAATTGGTTGCATTACATTCTATTTGTTGCATTTAGCTCACATTAAAATGAGGGCAACCTATATGCTAGAAGTCATGCCCAGTTGATGGTTGACACAAAGAATCATAGAAAGCACATTCTCTCTCTCTCTCTGTGTCTTACCAAACTTGCACAAAATTGAAATATACACATCTTTCTTAAACAACATCTTACCTGGGAACACCTATCCTGATCACATGATCATATTGGTAGGTACTCCCCAGCTCATTGCCTCTGTCGAGTCATCATCTCAGAGGACGGCCCCCCCCACCATAACATACCTAAAACCTCTCCTTTTAGATATCCTTCTTCTGTAGGATGCCTTCCTAACCAAAAAAATTTGTTCTAAATACACACAGTCAGTTCTAAATAGCGTAAGCTGAACACACATAAAGAAAAATCACTCTTAGGATTGTATTTTTCTTAGCATTCTTCTTGCTTTGCGTTTTGAGGTGTGAGGACACGATTCCACATTTTTGTTTTTTCCTTGCACACTCCCCATCATAGTTGGAGTATTCTGACTTTATCTGAGTGTGTCAGGCCCCATCTTCTCATTCTCAAATTCCTGAGTTTGATTCTTCACTTGATTTAAATCACAACCCAATTTTCTTCATTTTTGTCTCAATTTCACAGTAACTAGCATCGGTCCAGCTGACCATCATTGGTTTTCATCTAACCATCATTGGTTAAACCTAACCGGTGTCAGCTCCTGACTTTCTGGGTACTTTGGCCTAGGACAGTCTTCATTCATCATTTTGTTCTCATTTTTGGCCCTTTGGGCACTAACATATTTTATTGATACTCTATTCTACTATGTTGATATTACCATCATATAGAAAACATCTCCTTGTATTGTCTATCAACCTTGTTTCATTTTCTGAAACTGGGGATTTTTCACAATAACCGACATCGGTTTTACAGTGACCGATGTCGGTTTTCTAGAACCGCACATTGTCAAACTGACCATCATCGATGTCTGTATTTGGTTTTCCAAATCCAAATCTTGACCAAATTCACCTCCCATCCTCATTATTTTCTATCCTCTTTTTATGTGTCATCTACGAGAATACATAATTGTTACCGGTTAGTGCTTGTTCACATGGTGTTGACTCGACGAGATAGACTAACGCCCTCATATTCCACGCTAGTCTTCAACCACTCCCAAATAGTCCCTCATCACCTACCATCCTATCACCCATGGATCTTACTCACTATTACCATTACATGTGAGGAGAGACATACTCCTCAATTGAGAATAGACAAAATAATAACAAATGATATTCCGTATATCTTCATATTACATACAAATGATTATATAGGAATTATATTTCCTATAATATAGGAAACCACTCACCTAAACTATACAAGTTGTTTTAACAACTCGTAACAACTCCAAAACTAATACAATACAAATAACATGAGTTGTTATAATAACAACTCATATAAACAATATACAAAATATAACATTGCTCACACATTAACATAATGGAGCACTAATATAATTATTTCCTAACATTCCCCCCCTTAGTGCGAACATGGGAAAACCTTCTTTTTGGTGTGCAACGTGCCCTACGTAGCATGCTCATGATCTCTCTGGTTTCAAGGGACAATGCCAACTACCTCTGGATGGTTTTCCAGTGGTTAACCAACAACCACACAACAGATGGTTTTTTTTGAGGACAATTACCAACAACCTCTTGATAGTTTTTCACGATAACTAACAACCACGATATGATATCATGATGATGCAAAGAGTATCAACAACTCTCATCACTATCTCATCCTGTAGGGAATAACATAGGAAATTATCTTTGACATTTGTTGCTCATACATACATAGAAAGCTGACATACTTGGAAATGGAACATTGGAATGATGTTCCCCCTCAATGTGAAATTTCCACTTATTGAAAACAAGATCACTTTATGCAAACCGAGGCACACCACACCGAAGCACTAAAATCAAACTACACACACACATGTCACCAAAGCTAATATGCCCCACCTGTTGCATGACGAGAGGTCATTAATGACCTCCAACCTCCATGCCTCCTACCTCCCGGTTTCATGCTCGAAAAGAAGTCTTTAGAGCCACTGTCTTCATTTACTTGTTGATTCCTCATAATCGATTCATCGTATGCCCATATTTGCTTCTTCCATTTTGATTGTTCCATTTAGAAGATCACGAGCTCGATTTTTACAAAATGGAGTTTTATGCCCCTTTCTCTTGCAATGCATTTTGGTAAAAACATTCAATTTCCTCATTATTATTTTGGAGAAATTCTTGTACTTCTTTTTAAGTACAATGCAGTTTCTTCTTCTACATCTTCTTTAGTCCTTTTTTCCTCAGCTAGAAGAGCTGATATCATATCTTCCAATGAGTTGGAAGGCATCTGACCAAGTGTGAAGACAATATTACTGTATTTGGGAGGAAAACTATTTAACAGAATAGCTTTTGCATCTTCATCATCTACAGGAGCTTTTACTTCTGCTAGCTGTCGGAGAAGAGACCGTAAATCATTAATATGACTGGACATTGTAGTTCCTTCACCCATTTTTAACTTGAACAACTGCAATTTGAGAGAAAATTTTGCGTTCACTGCTTTAGCACCAAAGGTTTTGTTCAAGTTTTCCCACATTTCATGAGACGATTTCTTGAGATCAACATAGTGTAGCTCAGTATCTGAGAGAGCAAGACCAATAATGGCTTTGGCTTTATCATCTCTCGTTTCCCATTCTGCCAATTTGGTCAGATCTGTAGGTTTTGGTTCTTTTCCATCGACTATCCGCCAGAGATTTTTATTCATCAACTGCATCTGGATCTTCACTTTCCAAGTATGAAAATTGAGCCCATTGAATTTTTCTAGAGGGACTTCCATTGTGAGATGGAAAAAAATAATTCTAACAACACTTTTGATGTTTGACAAGACAATAATAACTTGAAAAATGATGACAACTTTGATTCTTTTGATTACTTTCGATAAAAAAATCCTAAAATCACCTATATGAAATTGAATTTAACAACCTATTATTCACCTAAACATATTTTGACGATACAATGATGAAAAATATATTAATAAACCTGTAACAACATGCTCTATTTGACAACAACTTCTTGATGTCAACATTTGACATATTAATTTTGACTTGACACTCCTAATAATACAAACATTTAATTTTACATAAGAGACAAGAAAATTATTAACAACAAAACATAGACTTTATTCCTAAACATATTAGGAGACGGATGACTCAATAATTAAATTTTAGCTATTTTAAAAATGCAGCAAACTTATCTAACAAGTGTCCCGAAAGCCATAAAGTCGACTGACCTCTGAAATAAAAGACACGAGTCTTCTGATATATATCAATTTCCTTTTACGAATGGTGTCAACTGAAGATGATTTGGCACGCATATACTGGATAATGGCATCAACTAGAAAATCTGAGTAATGAACAATAAGGAATCTACAGACTGCGCATATATCATTTGGACAAATCTGTACGTAGGGAAGTGTAGTGTGACTCAATGCACTCAAAATTTTGACAAATCATATGCTCAAAACCCCGAGATAATACTTGCATGTGAACGCATGCAGTCATATCATTGTTCAGATGCATGTAGTGAACGCATGCAATTCAAATATCATTGTTCAGATGCATGTAGTGAACGCATGCAGTCAGATTACTTATAATATGCAAATATTGATAGATGCATAAACTCCATTTGAAAGCCAGATATAGAACTCCTCAATCACCTTCTACACAATCAGTCCCCATTTGTTAGATGCAGTAAAATACGAGGCCGTGTGGAACCTTCCTCATCACCTTCCACGCAGCTACACAAAAAATTGACTAACTTTAGCGGATCGTATTTTTCCTTTGCTACGTATCTGTTGACATAGGTCTCTCATCTCGCTCTGAAACCAACTGAAGAGAGCATATCAGAATAGTTGCAGGTAATAGACAAAATAATAACAAATGATATTCCGTTATCTTCATATTACATACAAATGATTATATAGGAATTATATTTCCTATAATATAGGAAACCACTCACCTAAATCTATACAAGTTGTTTTAACAACTCGTAACAACTCCAAAACTAATACAATACAAATAACATGAGTTGTTATAATAACAACTCATATAAACAATATACAAAATATAACATTGCTCACACATTAACATAATGGAGCACTAATATAATTATTTCCTAACAATTATCTAGGTGACGAAGAATTTACACGACTCCTTGATCAAAATCCCACATCCTTTTAGTTCTACCTTTCCTACTCTTCCACCCCTAGGACTCCTCGTGTCGGGTGATATATGACATGCATGTATCCATCTCTCCTACCCTTATTCCCTCCATCTTCCACATATACCCAATCCCAATAATGTGGCGTTAGCTTCACTAGCTTCACCCCCAGAGACGTTATGCAACTAGGATCTAGGATAGCCATGATAATTTGCCTGCAGAAGATCACTCGCACCTATGTATCTTTTGTCCCCTCATTTATTGACCACCTATGCCATAGCCCTATCTACACCCATTGTATCAAAAATACCCATTGCAACACAAGCACACGTGGTGTTGGTGATCCCTACTCCATTCTAGAATCTTTTCCTCTCCATCCCACAAACACTACTGCCCTTCTCTACTAGAGTCACTATGACCATCCCACCTACATACACATACTATCAACAACCCCCTATCTCATCTATCACCCATTCTGGATACATACCCTCTATATCAGGTCCCCTATTCTCAACCTCCCTATTCGACATCACCATACAATGGAATTCCGCCCACATCATAGGTTTAATACCAGCCCCCTTATGCCACAGGAGGAACCCTTCCACCACAACCTACCAATGACCTTATCAAATTGATGATGGAAAGGATGTAGACACTAGAAGCATCGGTTTCCAACTCACACAATTCTCTCACCTATGATGAAATCATAATGAGCCCATTCATTCCCATCCATCCCTATTCGCCCATACCTGTACATTGGGAAATGCCAAAATTCAACCATTTCAATAGTAAAGAAGACCCACAACAACATTTGTGGTCTTTCAAACATGGGTGTTACCTGATCACCCATGATGATGCTTTACTCCTACGGACCTTCCCAATGTCCTGATAGGACCTGCATTGGACTAGTATAGTGGGCTACCAAGACACTCCATCTACTCATTTAATCAAGTAGCCCAAGCCTTCTTAGATCACTTCTCCATCAACATTGTTAAGAAGGTTACCATGACTGATCTTTATTCCACACGATAGTATGATGATGAGTCTATCATTGAATTTTTCACTCACTAGCACAACCTAATTAATTAGCTCACTCACATTCTAGCTACCTCAAACTAAACTTATAGAGCTATTTACTTGGGCTTGTGCTAGACACATCTCACCAACCCTATAGGTGTAAACCTTTCACACTTTTGATGAGGCATTCACCATGGCACGAAAAAATTGGAAATTTGTGCTATCGAAGAGAAGAAAATTCAACTTCATAATAAGAACATCACATTCAAATCAAATGATGCTTCTTCATCTTCAAAACCCCAAAACAACTATTCAAAACCCAAAGGATCTACCAATGCCATAATTCTCAAGGCTAGCCCCCTCATCAATCAAACCCAACCAAACCTCCTTCTAATCTCTCTCCTGTCCAAGCTTTCCAGTTTAGATGAGAACAATGAAAGTACACTTCCATAGGAGAATCTTATTCTTCTATTTTGGAAAATCTTGTTAAGGTCTGGTGCATTACCCTTCCACCTATAAAACCACATACTAGTTTTGACCCTGAGCGACCCCATGCCCGCATGGTATAAGGAACATGACTTTTGTAACTATCATCATGTCAAAGGTCATAGTGATAATAACTACATCACCTTCAAGAATATCATCCAAGAAATGTTAGACAATGGAGATCTAGTCTTGGATAGCCCAAATGCACCCACTAACCAAAACCTACACATCTTCAAGAAGCCATTCCCTAATCATGCCCCATCTTCCAACCAAGTTGGTGATACTTCAAATAATGATAGTAATGTCCGCGAGGTCCATGCTATTTTTGATGACATACTAGTTGCTTCCCAATTGCCTCATGTTCCTTCCATAGATGAAATCTTAGCCCAAGCTCCCTACCTGCACAAGAACCTATTTCATCTACTCCTCCACCCATGAGGGACCCCCTTCATTTTCTTCCATCACCCATGGAAGAGCCTATAATTAGCACGCCACCTTTGACCCCTCAAATTTCTAAGCAATTGTCAGTGGCACCTCTCCTACTCATAGAGATGCATGTCCACCACCTACACCATCACAAGGAGAGTCCACCTCATCTAGGCCCATCCTCTCCTCTACCCATGAGGATCCTATAGAAATACCATTCTTTTGATGACCATTCACCATCGGACCTTCAAGATCCCACTGATCTTTTTTCTCTCTTACCCACAGAGTCCGAGGCTAGCCATTTCCTTGTATCTCAAACACATTTTACAGGGATTACCACTCGATCCACATCATCCCCACTTATGATAACACCATTTTCATGCTTGGCCAATCACTTGGACTATGTCGATAGAGCCTTACTTTGGGGATGCCTTCTACTTCTTGTTTCAACACAAATGCAATTGTCACTCACTGACACCTCCACTATCTATCCAAAAGTGTTTCGAGTGACCAAACCAAACACAACCACGACTATTACAACACCTTCCATGTCACCACCCATGGCCCAACTCACACCTCTTCCCATAACCCAACATACATCTACACCCAAACACCTACCCACACCTATATCATCTCCCTTACCTAAACCTATCACTACCTTAGGGGTCATACCGACAGCTAGCCTTACTCACCCACCCATCAAATTAGATTTAGCCACATCTTCCAAAACTAACACTAAACTTACCCCGCCCCTAAAAAGAAGATCCAACCTCCTAGACCTCATACACCAACCTCCCTACCACACCATTATCACCTTCACCCCTTCCGTCCATCCTAGGACCTCACCCCTCGACCCTGCCAAGAAACCCCCATCCACCGGTAAACCAAGAATGCAACAACCCATTTCCTCATCACAGACCTCTAATATACCCAAGTGACCCACACAACTTCCACCCTCACCCGTAACCTTCTTACCACCCATACCTCCACTACCATCCATAACTTCTTCACTACCCATGACACTTTCTTCTCTTTCACTCATGCCTCCTACCCAACCTACACCACCTACCTCCACAACACCTCGGTTACCCCATGGGTAACCCATCCTCTTCCACCATCTAGATTTTCCCTCCACATCTCATACACCCATGTCACCTTTTCCCAAAAGGATGCAACCTAAAGCTAAAAATCCACTACCCTCCAATAAGGTAGTTAAACCAACCAAACCTTCCATCGCTAACTCTTCTACCATGCCCCTACCCAAGCAGATACGACCAACACCTAAGACCACACCACACACCAAACTAGTAGACCAACCTACTCCCCTCTTGTAAAGACTCTTCCTCCACAATCAGCCACACCTACACCCAAACCCACATTCACCTCCCATTGTGATCCACTAGTAGGGATCCTACACCAAAATCTTAACCAATCTCCTCAAAACTTCTGTCATCACATTACCACCTCTTAGACCTTACGACCCACTCAAACCCAAACCAAAAGGGTTTGATGAAACCAAAATTTTTGCCTACCATCATGTGTCAGGACACGATGTAGAGAACTATAAGGCTTTAAAAACCACTCTTGTCCAATTATGTCCTCCCAAGAAAATTTTGATGATGATGATCTTCTTGATGAGGACCCCATTTCACCTTCACCAATTTCCATAGATCTTCTCCCATTACCTACTCAGTGACCAAAATCTCCACCCCCACAACTCTTTGATCCACCCCTAGATTCAGATCAACATGGTTCATATAAGAGAGTTGGCCAAACCACCACCAAAATGCCAATGTGCCCTACTCATTTCACAAGGATCATATCCCCCACTAGGGTTTTGTCCCTCATGCCACTATACCTTCCATGACACACCCTCTTCATCCACCTCCCCTCAGATTAACATGATCAACATTGCCACCCATGCTCAGAAAGACAAGGGCAAGGAAAAAGCAACTAGCCCATCAACCAACCCTGTACCCAACATACCATCTCACACCCATACCCAAAGTCATCATTCGAGGTCCTGCATATCCTATTTCGATGGGGTCACACATCGCACAATGCTAAAACAACTACACCAATCCCCCCTCAAAATGTCTTTATATGACCTCATCCAAACCTCTAGAGTCACATTGTCAAGCCCTCATGGAGGTCCTTCAATCTATTGAAGTCTTACCAAATGACCCCACACCCATAGCCTCCATCATTACCCCTCACCACGTAGCCTCTCTCACTAGGTCTTCACCTTCCTCTACACCTCCACCTACTCACCAAGTGGCCACCCTCAGCTTTTCAGATGAAGAGATTGCTCCCTTCTAGTCCATGACCCCGACCCCACTCTTTTCATCTCCATCTTTATCGATAATATACACATACGATGTGTTATGATCGATGGTGGTGCTAGCATTAACATCATCTCCTCCCATGCATACGACCAAATGTGGATACCTACCAATTACATGCATGGTAACCTAGTTATGTTGTGCTCCTTCAATGATGCCATGACCTCTACCCTAGGTACCATTGTTCTCCATGTCCGTGGGGCCCCGCACTATCCCAAAACTTTTCTATGTCTAGAAGGAGAGTTCAATATAACTTGCTGCTTGGCCGACCTTGGATCCATGTGCCATGGGTTGTGTCCCTTCAACTTTACATCGATGCCTCAAATTTGAACATGAGGGACATAATTACACCATCCCTGCCAACCCATCACCTTTCAAGACCTATAACATGCTATATCAGCCCAATGATGTGCTTGTACCGGTCAAGGCATCTACCAATGTCACCACTTCACCTTCACCCATGAGCCCATCCACCAAAATTACCACTACTCTCTGCTACATCTAACCTTGCTATCCCCACTGTAGCTATAGCCTCTACCATTGACACACTTGTTTCCCCATCATCTAGTGAGCCATCTATACCCACTACCCACATACCAACTATTGATCCCTTAGAAGGTGTTTTTCAATGCCTCACTCTGGGGAATACCACCTATACAATATCGATACCTTCCTCACCCCACAAGAGTATGGGAATCTGCGTCAACACCCCAGCTATGACATCCACATCGGTGATGTTTTTCCTTATGGCCCTCCCCACCTTCACACCAACCTAACATATGGGGACTTGATATTTCCACCTATAAACCCAAACCTCCATCCCAAGCCCAACCATTTTCATCTAGACCTACACTCCCTCACTAACCACTGCTTTTCTCACACTTTCCTCCACCGGTGCACATGGAAAGGATTTGGCTTTGGTTTTTATGAACAAGGCCACCATACTATCATTTCTTGTACCTCTCATAAACACAATGACCATAGTGGCATTGGTTTTGATGCTCCACCCTCCAAGAAGGTTCATGTCGACCTTATCCAGATGAGAAATCTTCCCCCTCTCATTCACCCACATTACCATCTTCACCCACGAGTCCATAGATCCCGAATCTATTCCTCCTAACTTTTTTTTTTCATAAACACCATTTCCTTGGGACCACTTTGACCTATCAACATGATGGCGAGGCTCCCTCTTCTCTCCCATTCTATATCCTAACATGATCGATGACGATATGCCTTCTATTAACATCATTCAATGTCAGATGATGAATCCATCTCACACTTACCTTGGTGTGAAGACTCTTATATTCATCGGTCATTACCCTCTGAGACGTAAACCATGTTGAATGAATCGACCATCGAAATCAACATTAATACTCAGGATGACCCACACATTCTAAAGATCGGCCAATCCTTAGATGCTACTTGAAAGGAAAGCCTTCACCTCTTTCCTTCGGGACCATAGCAATGCATTTTTTCTGGTCCTATGCCGATATGCCTAGTATTGACCCAAAAATCATGGTTCACAATATCATAACCATTCCTGATGCCAAACCCATCAAAAAAAAAGCTGGAAAATGCATCCTCACATTTCTCTTCTAGTCAAAGAAGAGCTTCAACACCTTCTCTCGGTTTCCTTCATTCTACCCATTGATTATCCCCAATGGATTTCTAACATCGTTCCTATCACAAAGGTGATAGGGGGACTCCACATTTGCACGAGATTTCCATGACCTCAACCTCACTTGTCCCAAAGATGATTTCCCCCTACAGGCATTGACCAACTAGTTGATCTCACCATTGGCCATGAAATGCTATCACTCATGGATGGTTTCTCGAGGCTACAATCAAATATTACTAGCTCCCGAGGATCAACACAAGACTTCCTTCATCACCCCTTGGGGACTTTCTGCTATCGAGTCATGCCTTTTGGCCTCAAAAACTTGGTGCTACATATCAACGAGCCATGACTTACATCTTCCATGACATCATGCATCACATATTGGAAGATTATGTAGATGATCTTCTTTCCAAATCTAAACATCAAACTAAACACCTTCCCATCCTTAAAGTCATCTTTGACCACCTCATCAAGTATTGTGTTCATCTTCAACCAAAGAAGTGCGTCTTTGTGGTACTTTCTGAAAAACTCCTAGGTTTCATCATTTCTTTGTGTGGCATAGAAGTCGATCCTGCTAAAGTCAAGGCTATTCTAGAAATGCCTCCACCCACTAATCTCCATCAACTTTGAAGCCTACAAGGAAAGTTGCAATCCATTCATCATTTTATCTCACAACTTTCGACCGTTGTCAACCATTTCATCATCTTCTCAAGAAAGACATGTTCATTCAAATGGGATGATGAATGCCATAAATCCTTTGAAGCCTTAAAAAATACCTCCTTCAACCACCAGTGCTCATTCCTCCTAAGGATGACCAACCCTTTTACCTATATATTTCTGCCACTGACCATTCTCTAGGTGCCATGCTTGCTCATCATGATGACCAACACCGAGAGAAAGTGTTTTATTACATAATCCATACCCTTCTTGACTACAAAACTAGATATACCCATGCTAAAAAATCTTCTTAGCCTTAGTTTTCATCACCACCAAACTCTGCCATTACCTACTCAACCACAAAACCTTCATCATTACTAATACTTGACCCATTACACTATATGTATGCCAAACCTATCAACATCAATGTGTTACACGTTGGCTTATGCTTCTTGCCACCTCGACCTCAAATTCATTCATCAAAATTCCATCAAGGGCTAGGATATCACCGACCAATTGGCCGATGCACCTATTTCCGGGAATCAACCATCTAACTTTGACTTCCCAGATGAGTCTATAGCTACCCTTTCCTGGAAATGAACCCACTTACCAAATGACACTCTTCTTCGATGGCTCCAAGTGTCAGTGTGGGGGTGGGGCTGGTGTTATCCTCATTCCTCTTGATGGTGAACCTATGCCTTTGTCTTTCAAACTCAATTTTGATTGTACAAAAATATTGCTTGAATACGAAGCACTCGTATTGGGTCTCTAGGATGCTTATGCCTTAGATGTTAAGTCAATCAATATCTTTGGTGATTCTCAGTTGGTCATAAACCAAGTCAATGGTATATACCAATGTCATAATGAGATACTTCAAAAGTATAAGCATCACGTAGACATACTTTTGACCACCTTTGACCATTACACACTTCAAACCACCCCACATTCTACCAATAAATTTGTGGATACCATGGCCACTTGGCTTCTCAGATACCTACTTCACCCGCTGACTCTAAAATATTTGTCACCATACAAAGGCTACAATCACCCTCTTATTTACCTCATGAGTTTACTCCATCGGAACCATTTCCCTAACCCACGTGACCTTTGGTATAAGAAATATGCAGACTATCTTTCCCTTTCCATTCTACCCACTGATCTCACTCATAATGGACAACGTGCCTTTCTTAAAAGTGTCTCCCATTATGTCATCATGGGTGGTCTTCTTTACAAATGTGGGCTTTGACGACATTCTCTTACGATGCCTTACAAGTTTTGAAATTCCTACACCATTAAGGAAGTCCATGATGGAATTTGTGGAGGTCACTTTAGTGGTTTAGCCATGTCAAAAAAATGCATTCTTCACCTAGGCTATTATTGGCCAACCTAAACCATGATTTTTGTGATTATGTCAAACATTGCGTGAAATGCCAACAACATGCTAATCTCCATCACACACCTAGTCATGCCTTACAGGTCACACGAGACCTTTGGCCTTTCTCTCAATGGGGTTTGGATCTTGTCGGTGAGATCAACCCCATTCTTCACAATGCCACCAATGGATCATAACCACTACCGAATATTACACTAAATGGGTAGAATCCATTCCCCTCATTTCTACAAAAGATGAGAAAATATGTGAATTCATCAACCATCACATCATTTTTCATTTTGGTGTTCCTCACCACATTATCACTGATAATGGAAAACAATTCAAAAACAAAACCCTACGCAAACTATGTGACACTTTTGGCATCCAACTCAGTTTCTCATCACCTTATTACCCACAAACCAATGGTCAAGCTGAATCAACCAATAAAACCTTGAACAAAATTCTTATGAAGGTAGTCAATGATACTGGGAAAGATTGGCATACACACATTCCTTTCACCTTGTGGGCTTATCATACTAGTATTCACACTTCACTGCTGCCACCCCCTTTTCTCTGGTCTACGGTACCGAGGTTGTCTTACCTCTCAAAGTCCAGATTCCATCTCTCTGCATCTCACTACAAGACATGCTCAATGATGATGACTTTCTTCCAAGATCGTTTGGCACAACTTGAGTTATTAGATGAACATCATCTCAATGCTCTTGACCATCTCCAAATCTACCAAAAATGTATCAAATGTGCATATGAAAAATGTGTTCATGAATGAACCTTTCAGGTTGGTGACCTCATCCTGAAAGAAAATCAACATGTAACCAAAGAGAGAGAAAAGTAAATGGGAAAATTTTCTCCTAATTGGCTTGGACCCTATATCGTTACCCATGCCTATGGATCAGGTGCTTATCATTTGTCTTCACTCAAAGGTAAACCCAAACTGAGCCCCTTAATGCCTTGCATCTTCAACCATTTTATTGTTGATATCAAGTCCTATATCACTTTTTGTCAGTTGATGCTCATCCCTTGAGCATTGTTCACCTTCCATATTACCCATTTTGAGGATCCATGACTAAAAAGAATCATGTGATTACCCATCACCTTTTTAGCCTTCTTCAATATGAGTACCACAACTCTACTCATAGCATGATTCTCATGGATACTTTTCATCTTCTTCAAGATGGAATCCCATGGTTGTTCATCACTCAAAACCACCTCTTTCATAGTTAATCTTTGTGTGCTATGGTCTTGTCTTCTAAACAAGAACCTAATCTTCCTCTATAGTCTTGTCCATGACTTAAACATCCAAAAACAAAAAGGGATACAACTCCTTGAGTCAAACTTCCAGAAAAAGATGACTCCCTCAAAAGGACATCTCTTCACTCTAATTCCACCACTATAAATAGACTTCTCCCTTGAAGGAAACTATATAAAGTCATTACAAAAAATATAATAAATATCCAGAAGCTTCCCACATCGATCAACTTCACGAAGACCTCAAGGAGATAATATACTCATCCCATATAGACTTCCCACATCGATCAATCTATTAAAAAAAACAAATGAAGAAAAAATGAAATTTTCATCATGGACTTTCCTATTCTTGATCTTGGGTTTCTTGTTCCGAAGACACACTTTGTATCATACACTAAGTTACGCTAAACCACCCATTCTCACCTCCTTTCCTTTTTAGCCTAATTTCCTCATTTACTCAAGGGACTTGCCTGCAAACGTGACATTTCGTGATTATGTGACTTTCTTCACCCTTAGAATGGTCCATTATGCAATGCCTTTAGGGTCTTTTGTTCATGAGCCCCTCTTAGGTATGATTGACTCATTAGGGTTCTTATCAATTAAGTGGCTCTTTTTACCACCTCTTACCATTCACCTTCCTCATTACTTGTTGACTATCCTATATAGGGCTAGATCATCAACACCTATATTTAAAACCACTCAACCACACCTATGATAAACTAAACTCAATCATGCCTATGACCTACATTCAACCATGCCTAACACCTATCAACCCATTCTTTACTTCATCATAATCTTCCCTAGCTTATGGGAGAACTACATCGGCTTGAGGTCCCTTTTCACCGGGACTATGTAGGCAACACTTCGAGGGCATGGGGCCCTTGGAGGTTAGCTTGACCACTCTCTACCCTAACCAATTCCCCTTTCCCTTTCCTTTCCTTTTCCTATTCACATTCTACCCTAGTTAGTTTCCTTTCTATATCAATAACTAGAAATTACACCAAACAAACAACAATTGTTAAACATCTTTACCATCATAATTTACACATTCATTTCATCTTATCTCTACAATTTCTTTACCATAATCATACATTTTCCTACAAATCATCTTAACATGATCCATACCATCATTAAATTTCACACATTAATGAATTAGAAATTCAATCAACCAAAACTTGACTCAACCATCCTAAATCTAAACTCGACTCAATCATGCCTAAACCAACCTAACTCCATCCATGCCTAAAATCAACCTAACTCAATCCATGCCTAAATCAACCTAACTTAATCCATGCCCTAAATCAACCTAACTCCATCCATGCCTAAACTAACCTAGCTCAATCCATCATCCCTAAAACAACTGACTCCATGCCATCCATGCCATGCCATGACCCATGCCTACATGACTTGACTCTATCATGCCTAATCCACTTGTTTCCATCACATGTATAATATATCATGCAAATTAAACATATACACATCATGCCATAAACATCATCATCACCATATATATATAATCATCAAATCTCTACATGTGTACTCAAAATACATGTGAATATATATATACAATCAAATAATCACAATCTCTCAAATGTCTCATATACAAATACTCATCCATCTTCACATGGCCGATATCATATATGATAAAAAATCATCAAAATCTCATATCATATACATCCTCAAACATCATTTGGCATGCATGCCGGTATATATATATATAAAAAATGTCAAAAACATGGATACATTCATATCATCAATGATCTATCACTATACACAATGGTGATATCCCTCACTATCCTCCTCTCATCTCCTCTCTTTCTCCTAACTCCTCTCTCTGGGGTGTGCCCTCGCCCCACCTCTCTCCCCTTATGGGCCTTGATCTATCTCATGATGGTCCCCCTCACTGAGAGCCTCCTCATGTGCTTGGTGGCCTCACCCTGACCCTTCCTGGGGCTCGTGCCCCCTGTGCTCTCCACTTGTGGGTGTGGGATCACAGTCCTCTCACTCGAGGCTTTTGTGCTCTATACTCTCCATAGGATAGGAAATCTATCCCTATGGCCATCAAAATATCTTGATAATACCTCACCTCACCTAAGGCATCCCTCAACCTCACCATGGGTACTATCTAAGAGGTGTGCATGGGTCTCACTTGCAACCTATGTACCTTATCTCTAAGGACCTCTATCCCATTGCATACTACGTAAAGGGACCACCTGTCCCTATGCACTGCTTGACTATCTCTGAGGGGACCTGTCCTACTCCTGTCTGCCTATATATATAATTTGGGCTTGTAAGGGCCACAATATGTATGCATGTGTAGTGGCCAACTAACCTGACCCTATGAAACCCTATATAATTTGTGCACATAGGGTGGCCACCTATACCCCATCCCCATCTCCACCCTATGTGTGGGTACTTGTCCTTGTAATACTTGTGACTTGGGCCTAAGAGGGCCACACTGTGCCTGTAAAATAACCACCTCTGTCCTCCCGAACCCATCAATTGCCCTACTGTACTATCCCCAACTGTGTAATTAGGGTAGCCACCTACCCCTAATATGTCCCTCTGAACTATGATGGTGGTGGCCAATCTAGTTGCCCTAGTCTCGGTGGTGGCTCTACACAGTAAATGTGCTACCACCACTTTCTATATCTATCGATTCACCCCTGACATCATCAATCCATCGGTCTCTCACCTACTCCTCCTACCCTATCGGCACTTGTAGGTTGTGGTAGGGGACAGAGACCTCTCCATGTCATCCCTCCTATACTGTGGGAAGGGTGGGGTATATCTGTGAAGTAGCCCAAACTACCATCATCTACCCTATCAATGGGTATCATCTCATCTCTCTCCGTGCGTCACCCCTCTATCCATCAACTAGGATGTAGCTCTCTAACTCCTCTTCCATCCACCCATATGATGGAAAACCCACATAGGGCCTCCAAATAATGTCCATGCTAGATAAACCCCTCTAGAAAACACCTATAATAGGCTACATCATGTGTGTAGCTCTAGCTGGCAGCACTCCCCAATCATGCTCACCCATCCATCACCTGAAGCCCACTCAAAAAAACCAGCTCAAATGCATCATCCTGGGCATACCTAACATGATGAGACACACACATGATGTGCTCATATGCCAACAATGGAGAAAAAGTACAACAATAGGCTAAATTTCCGTAATCTCCCATATGCCCATAACTCTCTTGTATAACTACACCAAGTATGTTGGTGCCCATGCAAAATGGGTCCTCTCCTCCATCATGTCATGGAGGAACCCCATCAATACTCATGGGAATCTCCCACCCTCTACATCGCAATGTGAAACAAACAACTACCTCCATAATCAAAACTACTAGCCTCATCTCCTCTGGATGGGCTTGTACATATCTCACCATAGCTCATATTGGTGCTATGGAACCTCATCTCTACCATACCCTCACCAAACATACCAGCATCAACTCCTCGAGGCCTCTCGAGGAGATAGAATACACCTGCTTGTCCCCCTTCGGTAGCCAGATCCTGATACACATCCTCTAGGGTGTTGTGATCTCACTCACCTATCGGCAGATGGAAGGTATTGGTCATTTGAGTCCCATCTATCGATGAGAGACCATAAAACTCAGGCTCCCATATATGCCTGTAATGTCTCACCCCAATCCTATCAAGACAACCTCTCACAACATGGCACTCCATCATCGGCTATCACACTCCCCTCCTACCTCCATGAGCAAAGGGAGTACCCTATCTCTCATCATCATAGCTTGTCCTAGCTACATTTGACCAAAAAAAACATTATTCAAACTTGCCTTTTACCAACATTTCCCTCACCCCCCTCATAAACCCTCCCCTAAACCCTTCCCCTTAACCCCCACCCCACTATTAACTATTTTACCACTTTACCTAACCTTTCCCTATTTACCCTTCCTAAACCTCTAACCTCTACCCTATTCCCTTTTCCCATAAACCCTAAACCTTGAACTCCTAACCATCAAACCTACACCCTAAATTCATTATAACGGCACCGGTTCCCCTCACTCGGTCATGATAAGCGTACATCGATTCTTCGATGTAACAAGATAATGTAGACCAACGGTATATAAACATGTTGGCCATACATCAACGTCGGTCATTTTTCCACAGCCGTGCCCAAACACCAAACCCCCCATTTCTTTTTTCCATTTCTTTCCCATTTCCCTACAACCTACCCAAACCTACCCCAAATCCCTCCCCAACCCTATTTCCCTACTTATGACCTTTCCCACCCCTCCTTCCTCAAAATTTTAACCACCAAATTTCAAATTCTCTAACCTACCCAAACCTTTTCCCCATTTCCCTTTTCATATATCAAACAAAATGATGGATTAGATCTTACCTCATCTCGATGTCACCTCCATGGTGGCACGTCGGCTACTTTTTGTTTGGTGGTCCACCCGAACCTCTCTCCTGCCTCCACCATGTCAAACTCTCCCTCCTCCACCTCTCTACCAATCACTCACTCCACGATCTCGATGGACCCATCTACCCACTCTCCTCTCCCCACCGATCTCTCTCCACCTCACCTCGGTATCGGTCCCACATACTTTCCTCTCATGATAAAGCCACAAAAGTCTTCATGCTCTTGTGTCATTTTCCAAAAATCCAAAATGTACAAATGAATCCATATTATATGGATTTTTTTTTTTATATACCCACATCGACCTAACCGATGTCGGTTATACCTAAATTGACATCATCCTCCTTGTGCCCTAGTAAACCATGTTAGTTGTACCTAAACCAACATCGGTCATGTGCCCTAATAAACCATGATCGGTTTACCTAGACCATCACCGGTTACGTATGACCGACATCGGTTACTGTCATACTCTTGTCCATACCCTTTCCCCATTTCCAACGAACAACTTAACCAACCCAACCACCGTTTGACCTTACCCACCCTTATCGCAACCTACCTCCATGCCTACCTTACCTATACCTGTCCTTAATTACATTTAGGGACTTGTTATTTTACCCATACCTTGGCCCTACCTCACTTCTGTGACCTCACTACTTGGACCCAAAACATTGTTAATGACCTATGAACTCATGTGCTCACTATACCTTGCGACATTGTTACCCATGTTGTTTGACCTAATGACCTTACCTTTCCTATTATTGTGTCATTTATCCTGACCCAACCTTTGGTGTACTAGAACATACCTACATGTTCCTGCACTTGACCTGCGATGTGTTTCTTCCACACCATATCCTATACCTTGGATACCAGAATCACCTCAACCTTGTTTGGATAAACCTATCGACCTTAGACGATGTAGAGTTTGCATGCTCTTCAACCTGGTACCATGCCACAGTTTATACATGTGTGCATGTGTTTTTGAATATCACTACCTTTGACCCTAGCCCATTACCTTGATTACCTGATTAGACCTTTACCCCATTACCCCCATTGTCCACCTTCCTCTTCATCACATCCACCTTTTATCAAACCACTCATCGATTCTGTCTTCTACCTCATTAGTTCCTAGTTTGAGGGGATCACCTTCACCCACACATGGGGCAACCACATCTTATTTTTGTTAGTGTCACTTACCAATACAAGCTACGCAACAAAAAAGGGGAAAAATGTGTAGACACCAAAATTGGGTCACACTCCCCTTGGTCCCTAGTCAAATAACCAACTCAAACATACTCACCTAACCATGGCCCCTTCCACCCCACATCATTATTAATTTAATTAATTTAATTAAATTAATATATATCCTCACAATATTTATTATCTAATTATCTTAATTTCTACCCCACCACCTCACCTAGACACCTCATCCAACCACCTCACCCTAGACCTATTCTTGGCATGTTTCCATAACTAACAATAACTAAGTCTTACTTGCCTTAATGAGATAAGATTTGGTCTAACCCTAAAATCAATCCCTAAAATCTCTCTAACCACATTCCCACCCATTAGAAGGGAAGTTTCCATTCTAATCCATGAAAAAAAACTAATTGGCCCAAGAAATTAGAAAGATCTACCCATTTTAGTAAACCTAGGGAATCCCACCTTAACCGATGTCAGTCACCCCTAAACCGACACCGATCAACTTGAACCATCGTTATTACCATTTATTCACCTAAGAAACCTTATTTTTGGGTTGGCACATTCGAGAGCAAGAGGATGAGAAGAGAGCTGCATGCAAGTAGAACTAGAGTCTTTTCATGCACCCAGACATCCATAGCCAACACCAGGACATATCCAGAAGCATTGGCACTCATGGTAACATTCGGGAAGCGTCACTATTGCACCAAGCTCCATTCCATCAACTAATCATCACCACCACCCAACCATTGGACTTGCAACATTGGTAAGTGTTTTATCATTAATCATTTCCATTCTATTTGTTCATAGAGTTGTTATCATTTATGTTACCATTCTTCTATTAACATTCCCATTCCTCCATAGCCATCTTTTGACAAAACCAAAAACCTCACCCACCCATTTATCAGATCACCTATCCTAGCCCTTCCACCTCTCTTGAGTGTTCTCAGTATTCCCACAGACCTCACCATCCCCTTCTTTAGCCCCATCTAACCTCACCTAAACTCTATAATAAGGTTTTCATTAAATTACTATCACCCTACTTACTCATAGCCCGATTACCCATAACCATCATTGGTCTCCCTTAAACATCATCGGTTATACCCAACCAACATCGGTCTCTGTTTTATACCCTGCCCAAGAAACAGAGCCAAACAACCTTTTACCAAATAACCTAAACAACCTAGAACCTGACCCTGACTAGTCAAGTACCTCACCTACCAACCCTTCATATCTGACTATAGCCTAGCCTATTATATTATATTTTCTTATTGTACTTGAATGAGATACCTAAATCATATCAACTACAGTAGGAATTTACTTATTTCTCACATTAATTTGTTTTAAACAGTGGATTGACAGACCATCTAGGAAGTATCACACTTCCTAACTAGCATACGCTAAATGGTCAACTTATATATATTATTTAACTATTATTTTGTGGTCTTGTTTTCTATTTTAGGTTTCAAAGTAACTACCATAATGAATGATATACAATGGTAATATATAGTAAAGACGCAAGCAAACAAGCATGTACAATATGAAACCCTCGAGAAGAGGAGGAGATAGAATGACTTAACTAATTAATGAGTAATATGGAGATGATCTGGGTAGATGAACAATAGGAACATATTGAAAGAATCATCGTAAATGCTCATTGGAAGTTTTAAAATGTAGGAATGTGCAGACATGATATCCCATGGGAGGACAGGAGTGCCTAGGTGTTAGTGTCTATTTTGGGTGCTAGTGTCTATGTAAATGATTAGAATCTAGTCTTTTCTATGCATGAAGATCTTCTTTGTTCATCTCTTTTTGTCACTCTGGATTCATTCCTAAATCACCGAATGTACTGTAACATACAAAAAAATTGTCTAACTACACATGTCCACAAACCACATCAAATCTAATAAAAATGATGGAGAATGTGGAGTTGGGATGACCCCGGTGGTCACCAAGAAGAGTTAACTTAGTACCGAGCACTACACTACATTTCAAACTGCATGTAGTTCTATGTGAAAGTGTGTACATAATGATTCCTATGATGCCCTTGTGTAAGTTGGAAAATGATATAGCGAGATAGATCTAGAATGTAGCAAGTGTATAAAATGTGTGAGATGGAATAGAATAGATTTCCCCTCCTATGTTGTGTATGCGAGAAAAATTAAGCCCTTGTCACTTGAGTGGATGTGCTAGATGGATGCTATGTAATGCTCTTTTTCCTTTGGATCCACGCTTAGGTTGTAGTGGATAATGCTAGTACTTGGCCCCTTATTTGAGATAAATAACTATGTATATATATGATTCCCTTGTTTGAATTTTGTAATTAACAACTGGAAGGATGACCCAAAAGTGTAAAATATTCCCAAGAAGTAAAAGAGACCCGAAGAGGAGAGAAAAGGGGAGAAAGAGTCGGGAGCACCAAGGAGGGACAAGAGCTCCTAGGTGTTAGTGTTTGAGGTCACAAAAGATAAATTAGTTAAATGTCAATAGGCTTATAGGGTGTGTAAGGTGAACAAAAGTATAACAAAAAAAGAAAAGTCCCGAAAGACATTGTCATTACTATTTTTCTTACTTAGGAATCATGTAAATATTAGTACGCTTTAAGACCTATAAATGTACCCAAGTGCATAGATTTTGTTCTACATATTCCCCAGGTTTATGCTATTGATTGAATACTCGATAGCATAAAGTAGATAGAAGATTCATACCTTATGATCCTTTAGAGAAGAGTGTAGATGACGAGTTCCAAGTGGAAAAGTGAATTATGAAATGATCACAATGTGAAGCGTGGATACTAGGATAGGGAATTGGGACCCTTGGGTGAAGCCTATGCATAGTAATGTGTTGTCGGAGATTATGTGAATTGGTTGTTGTTGCGTATTAAGGATAAACTTACAAAAGAAGAGTGAGAGAGTAGTCGAAGTCTTGTACATGAAAAATCATAGTAATGCATGTATAAGTAAAGAGTGTTAAAATGTGTAAAAGGAAAGTGTGCACTGATGTATGAGAGAATATATTTTCCTTTTTATTTGGAGTTGCTAGATTTGGATGCTTTGATGGTGATGTTTTTGGGTGATTTCATGCCGAAAGTGAGTTTTTGGGCCATCTCATGCCAAGAACGAGTTTTGTGGGATATATCACACCAAGAGCGTGTTTTTTGGGTGATCTCATGCCAAGAAAAGAGTATTAGTGAGAGAGGTCTAGCGTTTCTCTCCGTCCATGATGTTTCATCAATAAGAACCACTAAGAGTCTTCTTGAAACATGATTGATAGATTGAATTCTGTACTTGGAGGCAAGTGCATGCTACTAGAGAACTAATTTGATAATTTCTATAAATTGTACTAAAGTGATAAAATGACTGATTTTTCCCAAGACATTAGTGCCCATGGGGACACAAGCACCCACCGCTACCATCCAGGTCTAGAAGCTAGTGTATTCTTTACCTTTTGGGCCAAAGTCTTTTTCTAATCCAATCTATAACCATGTTCATGTGTTTATTTTGTATTGTGTTGTGATGTGTTGTAGCTTTGAACTATTAGAGAGGTTATTGTTTCACCCAATACATGCCCCCTTGTTTGGGGTGCATCACGAAGACTATAGGATAATGTGGTAAAAGGAATGGGGTAGTTATTAGGTCAAAAAAATCACCCCTACAAGATCTCGAAGCTATAGTACAACATAACACAACACAAAATCATAATAGGAACATAGTTACAGATTAGCTTAGAATCGACTAGGGCCCAAAATACATAGCTAGACACTAGTGCTTGAACGTAGGTCACTAGTGTAATGCGGAACTAGGTGCTAGTTCCATAAAGGAGAGAAAATCCTTGTCCACTTTTGTCCTAGTGAGAAGTGTCAAATACTACAAAAATTTAAATTTTAAAATTGATAAAAACAAGCATTTTTGAATTTTTTTTGAATAATAGTCACACATACTAGCTCATCAATCATCTCCAAAGCCACGGTTGTTGTCACTCTCTCAAAATTGTGAGGCTAACTGCTCGAATGTGTGGCATTCTTGCAAACTCAGATCTCAAATCTCAAGCACTCTTGGTACAAATGAAATTACTATTCACTTTTTTCATATTACTATATATAGTAATTCTAATTTACCATATACTATAGTTACTACTTATCACCATTTTTTCATCTAATACATGTCACATGGTTTACTCGTATCTTAAGCTTCATTACTTTGTTTTCCTCACCTTTGGTGCCATCCTGGATCATGGTCTCCTCTAGCACCGTACTATACAATTTTCACCATCTTATATTCAAATCTGGTTTATGTACTAATCAATACATACACATACTTTATCAATACTACTACCTATCTTATCTTATCACTCCTTTACTATTAATTTTTTTACATCCTTGCTTTCGAATCAATGCTCATATTTCCACCCTTCACCCTTTTACCTTGAAATGGGGGCATACAATCAGATCATATTATAATCCCTCTCGGATACAACACAATTAATAGACACTCCTATACATTACTATCATAATTTTCTCTGATCTCATTTAAACATGGTTACAATTATTCTATACGATAGTAAATAATTTGTAGTATTTCAAATTTATCCCCTCAAATGACCTAATATGGGGAAAATAAAAACCTCTCTCGTGAGTAGTATACTAAATTTACATCTTATTAAATCAACTACTATCACTCACATCAACTGATCAATACAATAATCATAGTGACTATTACTCCCGATTACCTAACTTAGGAGCTGCATTATATTACCATTGCTTCTAGATGACCTAACTTGGAAGCCATCTAGTACTATTCAAATTGGAACACCCATTATTGTAGGACTGGGGTAATGAGATGCCATTTCCTTTCCTAAACGAATCCTACATGGGTTCTTTAATCGGGGACAAATAGGTTACTGAATCGGAACTAATCGGAACTAATTAGGTAAAAATTCAATCTTTATCCATCTGTAATAGTTAGACCTTATTTGGGAATTTTCATGGAAGGAGATAAAAATAGACTTCTCCCCAAAATTCTCCCTATGGTGGCAAGATTCCCAAAGCCTCCCATTATAAACAAATCAAGTTTGTAATTGATCACTCCTACCACCTCTATCACCTTTGAAAAATAATCCAACATATCCAATGACATCATGACTATTATCCAAGTTGTTCCTTACAACGGTTTGATATCTTCTCTTATGCCGGGGTTAAAATGTTGATCCATGGTTCACCACACTACAAGTTCTTATACTCTATGTGTACTCTGCAGTATGGCTTCTCTGGATTCTATATAGGTATGTTCCTTACTTCCTTCCTTTACAATACTTGAATTTTAGGTATGTAGAGGCCTTGATAGGGTAAGTATGTTTAAATGTGGCTAATTAATTGGAATTGGTAACATTGTAGGGATATTGATAGAAGGAGGGTAATGAGGTAAGTATTTTTAAAGGTTGTATGACACTTTGGGTTGGATAAGTGGCTCTTGAATTACTGAATAAGGAACATTAGTAATTATGGCATGATGCTCATTAGACACAAGGGAAAAAAATTTGGGAGCCCATTGGGGTTTATCAATTTTAAATGAGGATGTAGCACAATGTTTTGCAATAAATGAAATAAAACCATGATGCTCAAGGTTTCTAATTATTCATTTTAAAGCATTACATCGTTGTCATGATGTCCATTAAGTCTATGATAGTTAAAAAATGGGAGACATTTATATTTTGCAAGATGATACGGAGGGTGGTAATTAAAAGGTGAAAAGTTGATCAACCGGTGATTTAGGAGATCGGAAGAATATCACATTTCTTAGCATTTTGATAAAACATGAGAGGTCTTTGGAAGAGGTAAGTCTTGGGGTTGGGGTTCACTTATATGATCACATGAAAAGACATATGATTAGGATAAGGTGTAGAGGAGGAACTAGGATGGGTCAGAAGCATTCTTGAGATGTTGGATTTCAGTTTGTGAGATATGTAATCATGGTTTCCATAGGTTGAATTTTATCTTGAAATAAAAATGTAAAGCTTGAATTGAATTTCAAATGTATTGATTAGTTGCGGTATTAGGACCAATAGGGTCATTGTAGAGATGATCTAAGATGGCACTTACTTCTATAGGTGGCTTATTGTGAGGGAGGTACATAGTGTCTAGGGATTTTTGGAGAACATATTTGCAAGGTGAGTGCATTTGAAGAAATTAATGCAAGGAGTGGAGTATTTTAGGATCCATGAAATAATATTGGATAGAGTAGGAAAAATAAGGATCCAAGTGTTTGATCATGAGTGGGGTTCACGAAATGATTTAATATAACTTGGATTAAATCTTAATTTCAGAGTAACTACTGTAATGAATGATATACAATGGTAGTTTACAAAAGATAAAGATGAAAAAAACAAATAATGTACAATATGAAACCCTAAGCAAGAGGAGGAGATAGAATGACTTAGATGATTTCAGGTAATCGAAGATGAATTGAGTAGATGAATAGATGGTACATACTAAAATCAATGTCGTCAATGCTCAATGGAGGTTCTAGAACTTAGGAATGTGTAGGAAATGAGATCCCATGGTAGGACAAGAGCACACGGACATTAGTGTCCATTCAGGTGATAGTGTACGTATGAATGATCATAATATGGTATTTTCTCAGGCAGGAGGAGATTCTTTTTGCTCTCTATTTGTCTCTCTCGGACTGCACCTAGATCACTTTGAATGTAGATGTAACCTATAAAACTAATTGTTTACCTACACATGTCCACAAAACACACAACATATAATAAAAGAAGATCTTGAATGTGGAGTCGGATGACCTTGGTGGTTCCCAGGAAGAGTGAACTTAGTACCGAGAACTGCACTAAATTTTAGACTCTATGTAGTTCTATGTGAAAGTGTGTGTAATGATTCCCTATGATGCCCTTGTCCAAGTTGTACAATTGTAGTAGGATAGATCAATAATGTGTGAGATGGAATAAAATATACTTCCCCTCTTATCTTGTGTATGCAAAAATGTATCCCTTGTCCCTTGAGTGGATGTACTAGATGGATGCTTTGTAATACTCTTAAGCCTTCAAATTCAAGCTTAGGTGGTAGTAGATAATGATAGTGCTTAGCCCTTATTTGAGAGAAATAACTATGTATATATGTATATGATTCCCTTGTTTGAATTTTGTAATTGACAACCAAAAGACTGACCAAAAGTGTAAATCATCTAAAGAAGTAAAAGATACCCAAAAGAGGCAAGGAAATGGGAGAAAGGGTCAGGGAACACTGGGTGCTTGTTTCCTAACCGGGTGATAGTGTCCGAGGTCATACAAGATAAATCATTCAAATAACAATAGGGTATTAGGGTGTGTAAGGTCAACACAAGTATAAAAACAAAGCAAAAGGCACGAAAGACATTGTATATTACTAGTTTTCTTTCTTAGGAATCATGTATATAATAATATGATTTAGGACCTAGTAATGTACCCAAGTGCATAGATTTTATGTCTACAATAAAGTGAAATTCCACAAACTATACCATTATCCTCCCTTCATGTGCCAAAATAAGATCTTATAATGGATACGGTCCACCCAACGAGTATGGAAATTGATATTTTTGAAATGTTGTAGTTGTAAATGCTATGATGACAGATAAGCAAGATGTGGAAGTAGACACCTTACAGTAAAGCTGTTTGACATAATTCTATAATTAAATATGTGGACTCTTGGACAAAATTGATTGTTGGGTGCACACAAAATGGGTATGTTGTTTTGATTTTGGATACTTTCAAACAAATTCAATTTATTATTTTAAAGCTAGACACCATAATTTTTCCAACATACCCCGCCTATGCCAATGGGAGTCATGGAGAAGAGTTGGGACATTACCTAACCATGTAGGCTTTAGTTTTGTTTGTTCATTTTTAGCTTGTTGGGTGTTGGGTTAGAGGAGGATGGTTGAAAATACTTGGTCACACCTTCCATCTTGAGGCAACACAAAATTTTATCATTAAAATTATATTCAAATGTGTGGTGTTTACATGAATTTTTTTCCTAGTCGACTTTCTTGGACATGCCTAGTTACCTTGAGGAAACTCTAAACTTTATCAGGAATGTGCCAATAAAGCCTATGGTGGTTGTGTGGGTTCGTATGCTTGGTGTTTTGATGAATGGATTTCAGTCCAAGCCATGAAAAAACCAAAACATGAGTTTGAAAATAGGTTTGGGCTAAGTATGTTGTCGGGTGTTATAGTTGGAAGTACCATAATATATATGTGTGCAAATGTGGAGGCATGTTTAAGGAATGTGATATGTTTTATAAATTCCCCTAGAGGAGTGTGGTCACATGGAATTTAATGGTTGCAAGGCATGCAAAAATGGATTTTTGAAAATGTGTTTAATGATTTCAAGAAAATACAATTCGGTGGTCAAATTTCATGAGGAAAAGCCCCAGTAGATGCCTCAAACAAGCGTCGAAAAAAGGTATGGATCTCTCTTCCTCTTGTTTGAAACTCGTGTTTCATCATTTATTCTTAGTTTCAGATTCCAATATGTTTGAATATAACAAACATTCAATTAAAATGAATGATACGACTTTTTTCTTTCCCATAAATGTTTTTTAAAATATTTCAAAAAAATTGACCTTAGAAACCGTGTGTATGGAGCGCTAGGTGAAACAATTAATACCAACCAAAACCTCTAACATGATCTAGGTTGACCCAAGACACCATGAAATTCCTTAACCAAGATGAAAAACTAGATCATATGCCTTATCTATATGATAGTGGATACCCATTTAGAATTTCATCACTTGTGGTGATGTTGACGTTTTAAGAAAATGTGACAGGTTTTGTCTTATGGTTGTTGTATCAATTAGGTGAAATTGAAAACTACCACCACGTACCCCTCGACCTCCATTGGGATAATTGAAACCAATTCTCAATTTCACGAAAATTATTTCTTATGTTAGATTTTCAAGTGGGTTTTAGTGCTTGCCACCGATAGTTATCTGACAATAGTGTTTGGCGTGTTTATGATAATTGGCCCAGAAGTCACCCTTTTAATTTGAACCTTGTTCCTTTTAATCAAATTTCTTCTAATTCAATTATTTATTTTTTATAGGGGAGTAAGTAGGAATCAAGAAACTTTATGTTTGAACTAAAAAATGAATGTTTTTGGAACCTAGATTGTAACCTCTTTAGTTGTTTTGGCCAATTTTTGTAAACTCACAACTTGAGCTAGAATTTCTTTTGAGGCTCCCATTGGACTTGTAATTACTCATGAACCCTTTTTATATTGCTACAATGTTGTATAGAGTATGATTTAATCAATTACTTTGTATGAATGAATTTTGTAATTTATAGTCTTTTTCTATCTCATATTTCTCTCTCTAGAAATAACTATGAAATTTTGGTTGGTCTTGGAAATGTAAATGGATTGAAAATGTAGATGGGTTTGAAATAAAATAAAAATGGATATGAAATGTAAAATGGTTATGATATTGTGAATATAAAATAAAATGTCTTCTAGTTTTTCTCTCTCTTCCCTACTCTCTCTTGAAACAAATGTGTAAATGAATGTGGAAGTGTGAATGTGTGAGGAAATAATCTCTCTTTCTATCTCTCACTATTTCTGTATCTCTCTACTTTGTTTTTGATTACTTGAAATGTTGAATTCATTGGTTTGTATTTAAGTGTAAGGGTTTTCCATACCAGTCCTAGGACTAACCCTGCGTTGGTTGTAGGTACTCCGAACAAGAAGGATTAAGAGTGTGATATGTTGTAATTAGTGAGATGACATTGAAATATTGTACATTGACATAGATTGCAAATGTTAAATGAAATTGAATTAAAAAGAATGCATTATTTAAATTATTGTGTTTCGAAAAACAAGTTGTTTTGGACTCTTATGTTTCAAGCATTGTACATGGAAAACTATGTGGTTTGTATCTGCTTTGTTTTAAATAACCTTTCAACACTAGTAGGAGTGACACCTAATGAATATAGGACCAACTATGTAGAAACCATGTTAATTTGATAAACAAAGAAGATAGTTGACAATGTAAATTGGTAAAAAGTGTATCATTTATTTAGTAGGTGTCATGCCCATTTGGATTTAAATGTGGTTCTTATGGTTTAGATGATTATAGAAATCACATTCCGAGGTAATTATTGGGGTTCATACATAAACTCAAATTTTTGGGTAGTAACTTATCATTTTTAAAACCTTATAAATGAAGTGAGTATTTAACCTTTGTCATACCCTCCCTCTCAATCAAGTCACATCCAATTTTGCAAAACCCTAACATCTTAAGAAATACTTTAATCCTCACAATTATTCTTCTTGTCCTACACCTAAGAAAATTCTTCAAAAGATCATTTCTATAACTTAAGTTTCGTTGCACGAAGCAATGGCTATGCGGTGTGACCTTACCATATATGGGGTAAGTAGGACTAACACTTCCTTGGTATCCTAGTGGACCACCAAATTATTTTGAAGATAGATAGGATTAACTTCATCATTGAATGAACTCTTCATGGGATCCAAATGACACAAGTGGAGTTAGTGTACTAGTTTTAATATGCATTAAACTCTTGTTAATGATCTCTTTAATTCCTCACAAATAAATGTGTTACCTTGGCTAGTAAAAACAAAACACCTTGGTCTTTTATGAAGGTTTTATGGGATAAATATGTTTGAACACCTTAAATTGATCTATAGTTGGGCGTAGAGCCCTAAGTGAAATTGAAATTAAACTAGACCTATGCCCATGAAATGTTATCTTGTGTGCGGAAATTGTAACTAATTCTTAGCAAATGGAAATGTTTTTGAAATTTTTGACTTAAGAGAAAAGAAGAAATTGAAAACTTGGTCCCTTAACTCCTAGCTAAGTCCTTTTATGAAATTAATGGATAAAAGAAATGTTCCATGCAGGATCATGAAATACAGAACATGAGCTCTTACCTTGAACACGAATCACTTGTGATTTATGCATAGCTTAAAAATTATTCCAATCATGTATAACTACAAGAGCTTAAGCATGTAATTTTTTTACTCATATTTGTTTTAAAATAACTCCATTAAGAGACCAAAGTAACAACATAAGTGTAATGAGAACAAGAGTAAATGAGATTTTGGTTTAGGAAAAAGTTATACTTGAAGTCCTTATAACTTAATTAGGCATTCTCATGTTGTTAAAAATGAATATGAATGGTTCTTGGTGAGATCAAACATTTGAGCAAACATAAACTCTTATAAAAAAAAAAAAGAAAATTCATGACATGTAAATGTTAAATTGACTCAAACTAACTTTTGAACTATAACAACTATAATAGGAAAATAAACATGCTTTAATGGAGGGAAGTTTATAGGAAGAGGTAACTTGAACCTTAATCTCCTTTAAATCCTAAGATTTCTTCCCCCTTGACTTCATGTTAGTTCCCTTGCATAATGAGGGTAAAAGTAAAGTCAAATAAACATATTTTTGAGAAACAAAACATTAGTATAAGAATGAGCATCAAGAGTTTTGCATGTGTTTAAAATGTGTCAAATAACAATTGAGTTATGGAAATTATTGTAAAGGAGAAATAACCCAATTAACAATATTTATTATAAGCTAAATCTTAAAGGAAATAATGAATATGTAGCATTGGGAATGAGAATATATGCTTATATGTTAAAATCTCTTCAAATCTATAAATTTAAAAATGGAACTTAATAATAATAAAAATCTATAACCATGAAAATGATGTGTTGTGGAATATGGATAGCCTTAAGTTCTCGTGTGGGGTTCAAGTATGTTATAATGTATTCATCTATTCAAGTAGATTTAAAAATAATGTTCTTTGGAGTTATCATGTCGCTACTATGTGGGTCCATGCTTTTGTAAGTGTCTTATGTGATGTTGAGTTATTTTGTTTTGAGCCCAAGTGGTGTCGTGTAACAAGTAATGAAAGACAAAAATATTATTCCTAATCTTTATTCTTGTTTCTATTTGGGTGTGTAAATTTTGGGGCATGACAACTTGTTCATGTGCCTTAAAAAACACATTTTTCCCGCTTTCAAAATTTTTACCTTCCATTAGTTAAGCTTTGCTTGGGCGAGGTTGTGACCATGGGCTAGGGCTAAGAAATGTGCTAAGGGGTCTTTCTTCAAACTTGTGTACATATGTGTCACTTGGGGGAGGTGCACACTCGGGTGTTATGATATGTGTGGCACCTTATTAAGACTACTTTACGGAGGAAAGCACATGACAGAATCCAATTCCAATGGTGTGTCTGCAATTTTCTTACACATGCATTCAAATGTAGCCATCAACTATTCCTCCATGCAAGTACCAATCACCCAAGACTAGAACATCAATAACAATTGCTAAGACCGGCGAGCACCCACATAGGTATAGTTGTGTCCAGGAACAATGTGAGTGGACATGTATAACCACAACTAAAATACAAATGGTTTCTACATGCAAGTACAACCAAACACAAGATTTAGGTACAATACAGGAGAGAAATAAGTCTATCACATGGGTAAAAGCAACATCGATGATGAATGTGACTAGTGGATCTTTCAAACTAAAAAGACCCATTGATTTTCTAGAAAACCCCAAAAAACGTGAACTTTGGTACGATACGAAATTCCACCAACTAGCCCAGAGTGACAATAAAAAATCCAAAGCAGGACTATATTTGACGTACTTCATAGGCATGATCAACATTCAATGGCATAATTCATTTCTATCTATAGAATGTATATAGTAAAAATTATCCTCACAAAGCCACCTATTGCCTTTTCTCTTTTTTTGATTCTCGAAATCATTCAAGGATGTAAGAGAAGAACATAATCGAGAGATCAAAAGATATATAATAACAAGCTTGAAAGACTCAAGATTCCAACAAAAACATAACAAAACTATGTTGTTTGATTACGAATGCTACGATACCATGTGAGAATGTGGGTCAAGATTGAACACCGATAAAATATGAATGTACAAAGAGAGTAAAGTTGTAAGAGAGAGGAACCAAACATGAGCCAAAATATAGCTTGTATATTGAATTCATTAAGAATGTCTTTACAAGACGTGTATAAATATGAATTGGAGAAGTGTAAGCACCACCTAAAAAGGTGGAGAAGTGTAACTCCCATCTATCCTGTTGACACCTAAGCAAGCTAAATACATGTGTAGGAAAAAGCATGCAATGGAATAAAGATGAAGTGTAACTCCCATCTATCATGTCAACACCTAAGCAAGCTACATACATGTGTAAGAAAAAAAGCATGCAATGGAATAAAGACATTGCAACGGAATTAAAAGCCTACACTAACAAGACCCCCATTCATCAATTTAGTTATAGTGCACATTCGATAGATGTCATCTATGCAAGTTCGATAGAAAGGAAAGGTTCTCCATAGGACGATGATGAGTTGAATTTGAGAGAAACAAATATGTTCATAAAGGGATCTCCGTCAATGCTCTATTCGTGAATGAATACTACATGGTGGTCTTCTATTTCTTCCTCAATCAAACGAATAAAGACAACAAATTCCTTCATATCAAATCCATCTTTGGCATAGCTACCAAGTTAAAAGACCGCAACCTTGCATAAACTTACGTATGACTCAAATATTGAAATATGACTATGCAAGCCATCCCCTAAAATAATCCAAAACAAATATTAGAAAACAGCATAAGAAAATATTCTAGACGCAGACATACGTACCGATTTCATTTATACTATCGACTATGGTAAATAATTGATAATATGAACAGAGAAAATTGAGGAAACTAAAAATATTCAGAGTTGAAACAAGCACCGGAGAAAGATAAAATTTCGAGATTTAGATTGAGGCTCGGTGGTAACCGATTCAATATTTACATAGAAGACACCATTGGAATGTATTTTGGATGTCGAATACTACAAAATTTAAAACTTGCATTGAACAGAAACAACACTAATTAAATTTCTGCACTTCTCAAATTCCTAACTAAAAACAACATTCAAGGATGGCAATTTAAAAATTCAGATAAAAGAATCAAGTCCAAGCAAGAGATCCACTCCAAATCTAGGAAACTCTTTGGAAATTTCTATTAAAAACAAAATAGATTCGCATCTAAAATCATGAAAGAATTGAGTAATTACATAGAGAGGAAAACTCGTTACATTTCGGGGCCCAAATAGTGGCAAACACCCTGCTTTTAATAAACAAAAGGAAAATTTTAAGAATACGCAAGATTAAAAAGATTAAAAAAACAAAAAAATTGCATTGGAATCAAAGTGAATTATTAATATTTCAATGGGAAACGATAACTGTAAAATCAAAATAGATCCTTCTACACGTTATTTTGCGTAGAAAGGCCGGAAATTATAAATGTTTTAATATGTGAAATTTAGAGGTCAAAATCAATGATTGAAAGATTTTCTACGGATAAACGTCATTAAAATTTGACTGGACATGTTTTCCTACCGTAAGCAACTCCGTGAGAAACGCCTTAAATGTCTTATGAAGGTGGAGTGCCTTGTCCTCCACGCAACCCCTATTTAAATTTAGTTGTCAAGTTTGACTGTGACTACGAAATAGGATCTAATTGCAATAAATAGAGCAACAGTACAAACTTCTTTTTTATTTCAGCTCAAAGATTGAAGAAGAAAGAGCTGAAAATGGCAAGCCAGGATGATGTTAAGGTTCTGAGTTTCTGGGCCAGCCCTTATGTTATGAGAGTTTTGATAGGCTTGGAAGAAAAGGGTATAGGGAGAGGACCCGGTTGTGGTGCAGGGTCCAGTAGTGGAGATAGTAGGTGAAAAGACATTCACCTTTTTAATAACATATTTTGAATGATATGTGAAGTTAATACAACCTAACTGTATTGTATTGTATCATTATTATTTAAACATGGAAGCATGAAATGTTGAATAAGACAGTTTTAAAATTGGTCAATATTCTCTTATTCATTGATAGAACTAAAAATATATATTAATTTATATACAAGTGTACAAAAACCAAGTCTATGCAGTCAACTATTCATTAAGTAATATTTTCATTGTATGTACATCATATCTATTACAGTCACTTCAACAAGTCATTTCTCAAGACTTTCTAAACCAGATCTCAAATATAATGCACTATTTTTGATGTAAGAGTCTTCAATCCCAAGTAAACACCTGCATAACAATAAATGAAATTATGGTCAGGCTCACCTTTCATAGTGTTTAAAAACTCAGTACCATATGAACAATAAATTGTGTAACCAGCTACATAAAATAATAAAAATGACCAACTAAAATATTATCCATTGGATTAAATCCCAATAAATCTCAACCATTCGATTGAACTATCATATTGAATCCATGTCAACTAACATCAACCAATCAGAATTTAGGATGATAGAATAAAAGCTGAAGGATGGATTACAATTCCATTTGTTCATGCAGTTTTCATCTCTCAAAGTTGAAGAAGTGAGGAGCAGTGCAGTTCAGGTAAGACACTTATGAATTACAAACTATTTCATAATTCAAGCCCTCTATTTATTTTTTCAGTGTTTGCATATTGCAGCAGAGTTGTATATGCCAATTGCATTTGCTTTAAAGTTTCTGAAGTCTTTTCAACAAATCTAATTTGTGCATATCCTGCCATCATGGCATTCTATGAGACCACGTTTCTTTGAGGAATTCTATCAAACAGTTCACCTACGTTTCCAACAAAAGCATTTTCTGCATATCCTACAGTCATTGGGGTCCAGAAGAACATATTTCTTTGTGGTATTCCATCAAACACTTCACGTGCTTTGTCCATGTTCCTGCATTTTGAATACATGTTTACCAGGGCAGTTGCAACTCCAGCATCTGACACAATTTAGACATTTCTTTTTGCTTTAATGAATGTTCACACCCTGTTTCAAACCTCCCATTTTGCACAGGCTGGAAGTACTCTGCCAAATGTAAACTGATCGGGTTGGGGACCAGTTTGTTGTTCTGGTGAAACAGTGGGACTGCCTAATCAGGATACCCATATCTTCTGTACGTTGCAAAATCATATGCCATGACAGTGCGTGCAAACAACAAATACACTTCTTTGGGAACATATATTCTTCTTCTCTAGTGTATAGTCATCATCTATAACTAAACAGGCATAAGTTTAATTGTATACATAAAAAGATGGAAAGTATTCTAATTACATGTGCAAAATTTATATTGAAAACATAACTTTAAATTGAAAACAGTGTTGTATGTGCACACTATAGTAAATTCTGAAGTTCTTATTATGCTAAGTAAATTCTGAAATACAATATGCAACATAGCTAGAAAGTACAACACTACTGGAATATACAACTCTGTTGGAATATGACCACATCAGCGTTCTATAGTCCAACAGTGTTGTATATTGCATTTATGAATTCACTATATTGTTCATTTTTTCCAGATATCTCATTCTCTAGTTGAAAAGTATTTTTTCCAATCATCACTGTGATATTAGCATAAGTTTGATTGTATACATAGAAATTTGGAAAGTATTATGATCACATGTGAAAATTTTATATTGAAAACATAACTTTAAAAACTACATAGGAAGAGTCCGATGAATACAGTAGTTTGTCAAGTTTTCGTTAGAAATATGGAAGGAAAATTTTTAGTTCTATCAATGAATAAGAGAATATTGACCAATTTAAAAATTGTCTTATTCAACATTTCATGCTTCCATGTTTAAATAATAATAATACAATACAATACAGTCAATGTCTTTCACCTACTATCTCCATTATTGGACCCTGCACCACAACCGGTGCCTATCCCCTAGCAATGCTCACCCACCAGCCATTAATGTTTTCATTATAAATTTTCCCTTCCATATTTCTAACGACAACTTAGCTTTAAAAACTACATAGGAAGAGTCCAACGAATACAGAATGAGAATGGTATGGCAGCAAAACCATGGAAAAGTCCACTACAGGCAATCATATTTATGCCATGGCAGCAAAAAACTACATAGGAAGAGTCCAACGAATACACTAGAGAATGGTCTATCATGAAAAAAGAACAATATAGTGAATTCTGAAATGCAATATACAACATTGTGCTCATTTAGTCAAATATACATTGTCTATCCAAGCACTTTCTCTATTCAACATATTCCATACAAGTTTCATTGTCATAATGAAAACTACAAGTCAATTAATTCCTAAAAATGAAACAAAATCATTCATATTCTAGCAATCATCTTTCCTTCAACAATTCCAAAATCATATTCCAGCATTCATTTTTGGTATATTTATAGTTTCTTTTCCAACAATCATCTTTCATGTTGTGAATCAGGTATTTCATTTACACCATGAGAAAAGGTGCTATTGCTAGAAGATCAAGGAGGCCCAAAGTGAGAGGTGTACAATTATCACATAATTTAAGTGATGAAGAGGATAATTCAGCACCAACTGGTAATGAACCAGAATGTAGAAACCCACCCACTGTCTCAGTTCAAAGAACATCTGCAACAAAGAAGCTTAGTGTCATCCGAGGTTGGACAAAAGAAGATATGGAAAAGGCAATAGATGATGTTGAGTTTAATGGGTTCTCGCTAGAGCAAAGCAGCGAAAGAAGTATTCCATTCCACCCACATCATTACACTATTGGCTAAATGGTCTCACCCACACAAGAGGAGGGTCCTCCAACAGTTCTAATCAAGAAGAAGAAGAGGAAATTGTTGAATGGTGCAAAGAAATGGCTGTTATGGGTCATGGCTTGGAGTTAATGCAGCTAAAGGAAAATGTTGCTCAAATTTGTGAAACAAGACAAAACCCCTTCAGAGATGGGTTTCCTGGTAAATCATGGTGGGCTGGATTCAAAAAATGTCATCCAGACCTTGCAATCCAAACAGATGAGGGACTTGATAGGATAGAGCTTTAAACTTGCACCCTACAATAGTAACCAAATTTTATGATAATTTGGCCAAATGCTATGGAACCTATTCATACGACGCTCATAAAATCTGGAATTGTGATGAGACCTGGTTTTGCGAGGCTGGAAGAAATTGTGGAGTGCGTGTAATTGCTAAGAGGGTAGTCGTAATGTCCCAAAGGTAATACCAAAGAGCAGGAGTGGATCACTATATTGTGTTGTGTCAATGCAGCGGTTTGTCAATCCCGGGATTTTATTTGTTCAAGGAAAGAGAATGATAAAGAATTACATTAAAAATTGTGAACCTGGAGAATGATAACGCAATTACTGTTTATTCAGTTCCTCTTGTTTCAAATTATATAAACACTAAAAAAATAATTTCTAGATATCTTCATTAAAGTTGTAGTAAAAGTTCAGTTTTCAAACTCTGAGATGAAGTATCGGTGGAAGTTGAATGTCTTGTGGAAGCTGAAGGCTTACTTTTTGTTTTTGTAATTAGTAACTAGCAACCCAAGTTACAGTAATCCCATTAACAGTAATTAGCAACCCAAGTTGAAAACGCATGGCACTCATAAACCCGAGACTGGCACTCATAAACCCAAGACTGGCACTCATTAACAGTTAATTTTTGGACTGAAAAGTTACTCTTTTGGATTGAAACCCGAGACTGGCACAAATACTTGGAAATGGCCTAAACCAGCGATTGCACAGGAAATAAATCAATAAACCAACGATTTTACGCTTGGATTTGTAAAATAAGACAAATGAAAAAACAAATTTCTTTTGCTGAATGGCAAACAACAAACTTTCCATAATAGTGCAGTGTTTAAAAACACTAAGGATCATTGCCAGTGAGAACCCTCTCACCTCTGCGTTTTCTTCTCATCTTCGTAGCAGGCCGAGCCAATGCCGAGGAAGAAGTCGGTCAGGAGTGGAGAAAACCCACGCACCCACCGATCTGCAAGATCCCAAGAAATGGTCGCTCGAGCTCTGCAACTGAACATGCCAAAAACAACACTGAATGAGCTCCATCTCCATTTCCCGTGAAATCCCAATGCGCGATTTGGCGGTGGCAAGTTCCATAAACCAAACCACGCGCGTGCGGCTAGTGGGTTAGCATTGATGCATGGCGGTAGCTCGGACAACAAGCCCAGGCGCGCGAATGGACGACACCTGGTCCCAAGCAAAAAAACTACTTTTTTTTGACATCCCCCAAACGCAGCTCGTACACGTGGCGCTGAGGTGGCAGTGAGGTGGCAAAGCAATGTTGGAGGTCAAGAATTTGGTGCTGCATATTCTCGTGGTATTTTTACTCGCCTAGGTGGCGGTGACGTGACATAGTGATTGCAAAGATAGGGTGCACCACAACCGGGTCCTCTCCCTAAAATATGAGATTGTGCCACAATCTTATCTGACAAAAGTCCCCCGTATTCTTTGAAATGAATCTAGTGTACAAGAAAGTACATGTTCTTGTTCATAATGGCAAACCTTCAATGGTAGAGTCTCGATTGCCACGGAATACATTGATGAGGTCTGGACCTCCCGAGTCCGACATTAATGAGAGAGCTACTTGCTCGGTTACGGCGAGTATGTAGATAAGAAGGTATGTTGTTCATGCCTATTAAATGTTTTGTTTCCATTTTGGGGATTTATTATAGGTTGTTTGATTAGCTTTACAAATATATGTGATATTTAAGTTGAGCGTTTACTAGTTGCCACAATAAATGGTAAAATACAAGTTATCAAATTTTTAATTAATTTTAATAAAAAAACGTTATGTTCCATATTGCATTTTGTTTTCTCCTTATTTATATTCTTCACCGAGTCCTTTATCATTCCCCTTTCTCTTTCAGATTTACGAACCAGAAACCCGCATATTCGGACTTTCAGGGAAGAACATGAAGCTGCCAAGCAGAAATATATAGAAAATTTGATGGTGTTGGAAAAAACACTGAAAGAAAAGGATTATTTTGGAGGAGATAAATTTGGATGGGTGGATCTTGCGCTTGCGCCACAGATAAGTTGGTTTCCTGTATGCGAAATTGTTGGAGGATTGAAAATTTCAATGGAAGAAAAATTTCCTCTGATTTCTGCGTGGATGAAGAAATGCAAGGAGAGGGGGAGTAAAGAAAATACTCCCAGAACATGAAAAGCTATTACAATTTGCAACAATGGTTAGAAAGACGGTTGTAAGCCCAGGGTGAGTTGCTACCATAAAAGAGTGCAGTTAATTCGCATTTCTCAAATATAGTTTCGAGAGTGTAATTGCATTATTGGGAATACAGTAAAATTTATGTCAAGAGGCCTCTTTTTATTAAAAAACAAGATGATTAATTATTTTGCCAATATATAGTGTTTATATATACTTGTTTCTAGTTATGTGGGGAGGGTTATGATTCTTTTGACTTTTATGTGAATTTGGAAAACATGGATCAATCGACTTTTAAATGTAAATCACATTAAAATAACAACAATATGGTTTTGTAAAGTGCATTACAAGTCATTAATGTTATTTAAATGCATAAAATATTGATTTATTTTAAATTATATTATTTGATAAAATATTCATAACAATATAACTACACTTTATGTTACATATTTATTTATGTGAAATTGTTTTTTTCTTCAAATATTTATTTATGCGAGAACTATTATTTTTGTGGGATATTTTATTCATATAAAATTGTTACTTTTTGTGAAATATTTATTCATATGAAATTTTTATTCATGTTATTTTTTTTTTGCCATTAGCCAAACAATCTCTATAATTATTTATTATTTTAATATTCTTTCTAATGTATACTTACGGATTCTTATCATGGCATTCATGTTCTACGAGTTTATTTTTAACAAATAAATACGATTACCTCGTACATTTAAGGTGAATGAAATACAATCATTTTCCTATATACTAGTAATCACACGTGAAATGTGCAATAAAAATGTTGAAGGGGGATACAACGAACAAGTTACCCTTGAGGGAGTAAACTATTCAAGGAGGAAGCGGGGCAATGAAGAATGGGTTTGTAGGAGGAGAAGTAAACTACTAGGGAAAATGTTGGGGGAGCAATTGTGTAAAACTCTTCATTTTTATGACTACGCATATATGAACCACATGTCATTTTTAGAAATTCTCCGAAAGAAAAAGTGGGTGTGGTGTGCATGTTTTTGATTCAACATACTTTGGATGATGAATACTTCTAGGCAAGGAAAATTTTGAGACCCCCTAAAAATTCATAGATAGCACTTGGAAAATGTGTGAAAATGAATTTCAAAATCATGGTGAATTGGAAGGAAACAAGTTTCAAATGGCTAGTGAATTATTTGATAATGTTGGCGTCTAAGTAGCAACTATTTCCCAATATTATATGCTATTGAGCGGTAGCATGTGAAATCGTCTTAAAATTGTTTTTTGATAATAATAACTACAACAACCTGCCTCAACAAAAAAATTCTTTTGCAAAATATGGAGTAATTTTTTTCTAATTTTTTTTTGCAAAAAAATATTAATGTCCCCAAATTGTATATGGGAATAATAAAAAAATTGATTTTTTTATGTTAGCGATTAAAACGACCATGTAGAAAAGAAATTTGTCCTCACAAAATATGGCGCAAGTAAAAAAATCCCCAAACATTTTTTCTACAACAAAATATATTGATAACACATTTTATTATATATACGATGTCAATCATTTTCCTATATAAACAACTACCACAAGTAGCATATATTTTTTGCTATGATCGGTAACACATATTGTTCTACCAACTGGTAACATATATTATGGTACCGACTTGTAGCACTATATATGCTATTGGCGATAATAAAGTATATGTTCTTGGTTGGTAGTCAAAAAAAACATATACCAAATGATAGCATGGTATATGGTAATGACCTGTAGCGAAAAATGTTATCGGATATTAGCACAAAGATATGCTTTATCGGCCGGTAGCATATACTTTTCTAATGGTGGTAACATACATTGTGTTACTTGGATGGTAGCATATACTATTTTGCCAACTTGTAACATTTGTGTCATTTTGTAACATATGCAATTGCAGACAAAATACCATAACACTTAAAATACCTAGATGATAGAGGGTTTCACGGTACAATAATCTCGATCATCAATGCCTGCACGGAGCCAATGAAGATGTGTAAAAGAATTGTTATTAAAATTTGATTTATAGCTGATAGTCATAATTTGGATACAAAATTGTAAATGCATAGTTAGCATATATACATGAAGGTGAATGTGAAAAAATTCAATTTCGTGTTAAAGGCTATTTGAATTAAAAAAATCGATTATTGGTGTTAACGATAGGAAAACTAACCTCTAAAAGTAAATTATACCTAGAAACTTTAGGCAACTTTTGGTCCTAATCCCAATGCCTAAAAATAGCCAAATGCAAATTTCAAAAATTGGAATATTCACCACTAAAATATACGTTGCTTCTAAGAAAACTTATAAATTTTGGAATCCTAAATTTTGCATATGTTAGATAAGGAAACTTTGTGTTTAGCATTATTTATGTTACCAATTTCATGCACATTTGTGATTAAGTTTTCTCTTTAGAGGTTAAAGCGAGATCATAGTTTCCCTTGAACAACAATCCTTATGATGCCATCTATCGATGACCATTAGGACAAAACTATGAACTTCCATTTTTCTCCATGCTTGTCAGAAAAATCCACTAAGCCTCTCATTTGGGAATGTTTAAGAAGATAAGTAATGTTTGATCAATTCGCAGAAAACGAAAGTTATTTTTTGAGTGCATTCTTGGGACCTTCTCTTATCCTCTAGCTCATCTAAGGTTATAAATAGGGAACATTTATGTTTCAAGATTATAATTTGATCTATCAATTGTCAAATATTTCTTACATCGGTGCTTACGAAACAGAAAATTGGTACCTAGGTATTTCCACGCCTACTTTTGAAAAGTACATCTACAAAATCCATCTTATGTTATCCTTCAATTTTTTTCTCATGCCATGATTTAAAATCCCATTTTTTCCCTATTAGAGTTTTTGGATCTCTGATGAAAAAAAAATGCACGAGTAATTGCATAAATACAAATAGCTAACAATAAGATGCAATATGATAAAAAACTCATAAGACAAAAATGGATCTGAATCAATGAATGCTCTATATGTCCCATAGGATAAAATGATGAAAGTCATGTACATATAGGTGGTGAATGTGCAACCACCTCCTAGATCAAAGGGGAATAAATCTCATTAATCGATACTAGAAGTAGAATTGACTCAATACAACTACTAAGCTAACTCGGCACAACTAGTAATCTAACTCAATATAATTGGCACACCTAAGAAAGGATATCCCATGAGTGTTGGAAAGCATCAAGTAAATACAAAAATGTAAAAAAAATGAATATCCCACACTAGCACCCCACATAAGCACAACTTAGGTGGGTAGTGAAAAAGGAAAGTGGGTCCCAAAACAACGCTTGATGAAGTACAATGAAAATATCTCATAAAGTGGATAAAGAAGAAAACCCAATGGGAAAAACATTCCCCAAAGAGAGAAAACGAAGAAGTGAAGAAGGCTAGACATCCCCACAAAGATGATGAAGCTATTGATGTGGATAAAGAATTGGGTCTTGGCAACATGGCCATGTTAGGTACCCAAGTACATAAAAGATGAAATGGGAATGATAAGACAATCCAATATGAATAGAAAAATTGGATGAGGCACTAATAAAGAATATCCAACAAATATCACTTGCTCCAAAGATCACCCTTCATAAGTAGAACTCATGCACAAACAAATATGTCCAATATTGTTTTAAAAACTACCGGTTGGCCAATCGGGCACAAAAATAGAGGAAAAAGTTGGTGCTACAGAGGAATGGAGAAGTTGTGTGAACATGCCATGCTCAAAGAGTAGTATGGGAATCCTAAAATGTTATAAGGAAAACACAAGTGTTGAACAATGTTTCTCATACACTTGATTAGTGAAATCGTTACAGAAAACAATTAACTCTAAATATGATAGGGTTTAAGGTACCTTTGAATGAGATGTTGATGGATACAGTGCAAAAGAGAACACCTCCTCGCAGCAAGCTAGATGACATGCACAACAAAGAGAACTCAAAGGAAAAAGATTAGTAGATATATGGGTGGGTTTCCTGAAAATGTCGGTCCTAAAGAGTGAAAACTTCCTGACGATGGATTTCAACCCACATTTTGATAAAGATAAGTAAAAATGATTGATAAATCGAATGTAGCAGATAAGTGAAATGAAACAGAAACCTGAAATGTACTAAATAGAGTAAAGATGTAGATCTGATATAAATAGATGCAAGCTAAATCAAACCTGCGTGGGTCGATGGTGACCACATGGTGCAAAACACAATTGATGGCAACTAGGGTAGTGTAGGAAGAAAATGCAAAAACTAGACCTGCAGGGGTCTCTCGAAGCCTGATTTGGAGCTGATTTGAACTGAGAATGATGATAAATTGGAACAAGATGTTAGGAATATTTGTTAGAGCATCTTTGTGTGATTATATTATACTGTTATGTAATTGAAATTATTTTAACAACTTCTTGCATATGGTTAGTTTGTTAGTCGTGTCTATTATGGGGTTATTTGTTTATGTGCCTTCCTATGTAATAGGAAATGTAATAGGAAGTTGTTTTTCTATTTTTGGATATATAATAACGTATGTACTATGGAGAATCATATACTACAGAGTGATTATTATTTGTATTTGCCTTTAATCTTCCAAATCTTTAGATCTTGTATCATAGCGATATATTTTAGATATTGCTAATATGATTTGTTAAATGACTCGAAGGGAAGTCTTGATTGTTTGGTGCACCATATTATCAGAGATCATGATAATAGCTGAGAGAATAAACAAAGGCGTACCTATTCATGCAACCTCGCCATAAGATTTTGGGAGTCAGTATGGATACATTTTGTGCAAATACAGTCATATTTAATCTTCTGCGTGAATGTCTATTGCATAGATCAGATTTGGGATTGTGTGCTTGGATATTTTTGATATCTATCATTTATTAAAAGAATCACAATTAGGGGAGACTGGAATGATTCATTGAAAACTTGTTGGCACGTGGTTTTCACTGCGAAAGGACTGAGAATCAACTTCCCTTTTTATGGCTCCACAGCAACAACTTCAACTTTGGACTCCACCAATTCTCCACAAAGCCCACAGTTACCAAACATTAGTCTATTGCATGTATAATTTGCATATTCAACAGTGTGGATTGCGGGATATACGTGTAGACCAAGCAACTGTCTCTCCATCGTGTTATTCTCCTACGTCCCTGTCAAGTCATCATCAGTTCATCTGGACTATGCTGCATTTGGCGTTTTCACATAACATTACTACATTGGGTGTTTTCATAGAATAGAGTTGCATTTGGCGTTTGGCGATATTGAGCTATGGTAACTTGAATATCCAAATATTTCTTGTTTCTGGAGGTATTCTTGGTTGTGGCGTTGGAATTAACATCGAGGAAGAAGTGCTGCAGTAAAGTCAAACTCCTCAACAGGATGAAATTCCACACATTAAGTCAACATTGAATGCTCAAAATCTGCTAGTTGTATATTGGTGAGTCTGTTGTGTTTCAAGCTGTTTTATATGTGTGTACACACACACACACATATATATACATACATACATATATGTACATACATATATACATATGTGTATGTATGTATATACATACATATATGTATATATGTATGTATATACATATATATATACATATATATATATTAGTTAATTGTCTCTTCACTATGGAAGGCTTTCCCATCAAATCTTTCAATTAGATTTATCTTTTCCATTTTGAAACTGAGATAATAATAAACCCAATTGTATAGTGAAGAGACAATATATTGTCTCTTCACTATACTGATTGGGTTTATTATTATCTCGATTTCAAATGGAAAAGATAAATCTAATTGAAAGATTTGATGGGAAAGCCTTCCACACTTAACAAGTATGACCCTAACTACAATTGATCGATAAAGATTTATGGCACATTGTCGATGTAAAAATTAAAAAACCAAATGATACGGATGAAGCAATGAAATGGGAAATTAAGGATAAAAATCAATAAAAATTATCGGCCTTGGACTATCTCGATGCATATTTGCATCATATTGATCTTACCAAGTCATCTAATAACATTTGGGTGACACTTTGAACAAGTTATTTGGATCTCAAGTAGGTAGTGTAGCAATGGTAATTTGAGTAAAAACTTTTGGGCTAAAGATGGGAGAAAATGACAATATGGTTCAACATATCAGTAAGTTTCGATCCATTTTAAATCAATTAGCAGGAATAAAAGCAGAGGTGGATAAAGAAGATGCTAAAGCAATCTTACTAAATAGTTTGCCAAAAGAGTATTTGAATATTGTTTTTACTCTTAGTAAGATCAATCCTAGTTTGGAAAATTTAATTTCCTCTTTGCTTGATGAAGAAGAAAAAATCAAAAGGTCTGTACCAGAAGAAGAAACAATAATGGTTGCAAAAAATAAGTCATCCTTCAAGAAAAATACACATCAATTCAAATCTTCAAGAAAACACCTTCTATGTCATTACTGTAAACAACTAGGACATGGTTTTGTGAATTGTAAGAAAAGAGCTCAAGATCTCTTAGATGATAAGTTGGATCAAAAGGCTTTAGCTTCTAAAGAAGATTGGGATGATTATTCTAACCCTGCAAGTGATAATGAACTTATTAATTATCCAAGTGATGAAGATTATTTGTATTGAGCATCTATAATCTTATTGGAGGATGGAGGCAACAAAGATAGGAGGACAATCAACGTCCTCGAGTTTGTCACTACTGAGGCCGCAAATTAGTTTAGTGACATTTGTTTGCTTTATGTGTAATGAAGAAGAACATATGAGCATCCTTATTTTTGTGTATAGTACAATGTTTGTGTTTTCCTGTGCTGATGATGATGTGGAGATTTGTGTCATTTAGACTATTGCGGTAGTGTTCTTGATCGATTGAATTGATGGTTAATGTGAATTGGTTGATGGGTCCCAATTCATGTATTCACTGGATAGGTTGATGGGCCCCTATTCATGGATGATGTAGTTCCCATAGTCAGTTTTGAGTATCGAGACCATGTGCAGGCTACAGAGCGACATGCTGCTTTGTTGAAGATGGTGTTTTTCCCATGTTCACACTAAAGCGAGGAATGTTAGGAATATTTTTAGTTTCATTTTGTGTGATTATATTATATTGTTATGTAATTGAAGTTGTTTTACCAACTTCTCACATATGCATAGTTTGTTACCTATGTCTATTATTAGGTTATTTGTTTATATGCCTTCCTATGTAACAAGAAGTTGTTTTTCATTATTTTGGCTATATAATATCCTATTTACTATATGAAATCATATAATACATAGTGATTATTATTTGAATTTTCCTTTGATCTTCCAAATCTTTAGACGTGAACACGTAAAAAGATTTTAACCTCGGATCTTATAGAAAGGATGCAAGAAAATTAATGAAAGATGAGGACCGCTTGATTGGGTTGGCGGCGATCGGTTCTAATGAAGTCTAGATTTGAAGCTACATGTGTGCGAGAATGATAAGATTGATGGAATACAAGGATTGTGAGATCAAAAAGCAAAGTGTAGAGTGGTTAGATGAAAGATAATAAGATGGACACATGCTGGGTCGAAGACGACCATATAGGGTCGATGGCGACTCGAGAATGAAATGAGGGTTTGACGAAAGGAAATGAGATGGAAACCGACATAAAGTAGGTTAAATGGATGGTAGACGAATGATAGTGTTCTAAGATAGTTGATGGCCTCAAAGATGCTTTGATATGGCTAAAAGACTTTAACAATCTTAAACTCTCAAATATTTCCAATAAACACAATGCAAGGGTTCTCAAGTAACTTCAAGATGGGAATAACAAATCTAAAGAAGATAGATAATGAAATTCACAACATAGCTTCAAATCTCAAATATTACATCCTTGAAAAGAGAGGGGTATGGTCGTATTTATAGGGTCGACAAAGTGACCTAGATGGGTCACCTCCAATTGCGGTGGCTCATCTATTTGGGTGGTGGAAGAGTGATGAGCTTAAGGAAATGATCCCTTATGAGGCGGATTAGGGTTTTAAGAGGTAAGGAATAGTTAGGCTTGTTTAGAATGGATAAATGGGTAGGTGGGAGGTGGAAAATATTAAATAAAGGCAAAGGGGAGGTGAAATCATTAAATGAGGGCCTAGGGATGGTAAATAGAAGGATTTAGGGAGGATAAATGGATTAGATGGTAATTTTTAATTAATTAATGGTGATTAGGGATGATTAGGGTAGATTAATTAAGAGCATTGTTACGATGATATTAAGGTGGGAAATAAGAATTAAATGGATAAATATATTTTAAATGGGAAGAAAGTTATGTGTGTGAATAATGAAGACAAAAGGGAGTGAACATGGGATGAGGTATATCGACAAAAAAAAATTGGTGTCTACATTTTCCCCTTCTTGTCGAGTGGTTTCGGTGGAAAGCTATGAGAAAACAATGTGAAGAGATGGCAAATGATTGATGAGATGCTCCCCTCAAACTAGGGACTAACAACACGAAGGGGAAGTGATCACGAGTTTGAAAGAGATAGATGAAGGGAGAAATAGTGGAAAGGATGAGAAAAAAACATGATACTTAGAAGATGCCCTGTGAGGAAAAACAAAAACAAAAAATATGGTGGTGATTTTGGAATCACTTCAGTAGGGAACAAAGTATGACCTCAATGGAGATGATGACAATGTCATATGCGCTACTGTGAGTCGAGAAAATCAAAATCGGCAAGATGGAGGGAATCTAAGGGGAATTGAATATAATGGATGTTTAAGACGTGGAACCGACGGGTCAAACGAAAAACATTAAATATGGCCAAACAAATGTGAGGATGGTCAAGACAAATATCCGACAAGGCGCGGAGGAAAATTATGTGATACCCTTTATAGATGAGGAATCGAGTAAATATGCGTTCGGTGGAACAAAGATAAAAAATGGCCACAACGGTGGACTTAGAAGGAAATATGGTGCCCCAATAGGGAACATAAAGATGGCCATAAAGAGATATGTGAAAAAGGCCAGCCACTCAAGGCAAGCAACAATGTGGTATGGGTGGTACACATAGGAAGAAAAGTGGAAAAAGATGATTTAATAAAGAAATGAGGTAAAATGGCTACAAGATTGAAAAAGTAAGGTTGGTTCGATGGCGACCCAAAGGGGTCGTATGGGCTATATAATCCCTTGGATCAGGTGACTAATATCATTTGTATTGCGTAATATGAAAATCGAGAGCTTTGAGAAGAGAAGAGAGTTGAGAATTAAAGCAAGATGGAGGTCGGTGGAGTAGTTGCTAGCTAGGAAGCACCAGAGGACTCGGAGGATGGTAAGTTTCTAAGCCTTATCCTATTCTTAAAGTATTTTTACTATTTTTTTATTTTTTTACTTTTTTATGATTTTTACGGTCGGTGCAAAGGGCAATCACCGAAAAGCTGGATACGGTCACCATCAATCGGGCATGTTAGGGTGGCGACCCAAGTTGGGAGGCGTTGAACCAATCTAAGTCGGCATTGACTTAGGATAGAATGGGAGAATGTGGATTTTGGAGGTTGAGCTATGCATACACGAGGGCTAATGATTTCTTGTTTGATGGGTTTTACGAGGCAAGAGTCACCTTAAATCTCGAGATAGAGATCCATCCTTATATGATCAGATTATACGAAATGTGATTGATGTGGAGGGGGATCCTTTCCTCATAGTAGGGTTGGGTGGATTAATACCACTAGAGGATTCCGAGAGATGTGGGCTAGACAATTGCTTTAGTAGGCGATGTGATGTGTATACTAGCACATTTTGGTTCAAGATTGGGAGATGACAGTCCACAATTGAGGATGTATACCACATATTGAGGTTGTCGATTCAAGGAGCCCATAGAGCCAATCACTAATGAGAGTAGATTGGGTATATTGACATGGATATTTGGAGCCGATGCCCCAAAATCACATTTACATTAAGGGCCTTTCAAGATGAGACTTGATATGTGTAAAACATGGACAAAATCCTATAGAATTATATTAATAAGCCAAATCAAATTACAATAGGGAGGTTGTAACTCTTATAGGAATTGAACAACCATTTCTAGACAAATACAAGGTTGCACAGGTACAACTGAAATCATAACAACTTCCAAAATACATCCGGGAAGCAATAACCAAATACAAACAAGTATAGTTGCAGCAATAATGCAACAAATAAACAATACGATATAAAATGACAAATATTGTTATAAAACTATATAACAATATATAAACTAATTACCTTATTAAATAATTAAATATTTAAGGTAATATAATGCATAAATTAACCTAACATTCCCCCCCTTAATTTTGCATTGCCTCAAGGGATGAGGAGAGGAACTCTCTGAACAACTCAAACTTGTCACGTGCAAGTGAATTTGTGAAGATATCTACTCGTTGTTCAGCTATTGGACAAAATTGAAGCTGTATATTGTGCTTCAAGACATGTTCACGTATGAAATGTACATGTACCTCAATATGTTTTGTTCTTTCATGAAAAATTGGATTAAGAACAAATTTGAGAAAACCTTCATTGTTAACATACATGGTGGTTAATTTGTCTTGTGGTATTCCAAGTCCTTCCAGTATGCAACATAGCCAAATCACTTCACAGAAAACTTCTCATGCAGAACGATACTTGGATTCTATGGAAGAGAGAGAGAAAAAGTTTTGTTTCTTACTTCCCATGATATTGGTCCAGATCCCATAAAGAACACAAACCCTAAGTGGATTTTTGTCATCAATGTTTCCTGCATGATCTGAATCTGAATATCTTGATAAGAAGAAGTTTTCATTCTTCTTGTATTCTAGACCAAGATCCACTGATCCTTTGAGATATCTCAAGATGCGCCTTGCTTCTTTCCAATGACAAAATTTGGGGTCCTACATGAACTTAGATAGATAGCTTACTACAAAGTTGATATCTGGTCTAGTGTAGGTCAAGTAAATGAGACTCCCAATCAACTTGCCGATAGAGAGTTGCATTTACCTCAGGAGATGGATCTGAACAAGATAACTACAATATGTTCTCCATAGGTGTAGCAATCGGTGTGCAATCCATCATCCTAAATTTCTTGAGCGTCGTCTTCGTATATTTTAACTAAGAAATAAAGATATGATTCTCTTTATGCCATACTTTCAATTCAAGACAATAGTGCATCAACCCGAGATCTGTCATGTCGAATGATCGATTAAGATATTTTTTCGTTGCATCGATCATCCTCATTGAACTACTAGTGATGACTAGATCGTTGACATAGAAAACAAAATTCGCAATCTCCCCCCTTGCTTTTTGAGGTAGAGATTGGGATCGTATGGATTTCTTATAAATCCATGTTATACGAGATGCTCATTAATTTTGATGTACCATGCCCGGGGTGCATGTTTGAGGCCATACAACGATTTCCTTAGTCTGCATACCTTTTCTTCTTGACCAGGTATAACATATCCTTTAGGTTGAGTCATGTGGAATTCTTCTTGTAAATATTCATTCAGAAGGCACTTTTTACGTCCATCTGATGGAATTTCCACCCAAACTATGCAGCTAGAGAAAAGATCATTCTAATCATTTTGATCTTAGCTATGGGAGAAAATGTCTCCTCGTAGTCAATGCCTTCTTTTTGTGCACACCCCTTTACTACTAGTCTCATACTTGTCTATCGTCCCATATGATTTGTAATTCATTTTGAATATCTATCTACATCCAATGGGTTTATTCCTGGTGGAAGATCGACAAGTCCAAGTTTTATTTTTCATTACTGATCGATATTCGAGTCCATGACATCTTCCAAGATTTTAAGACTAGGGCTTCGTGAACTATAGAGGGATCATCGGACTCAATAAATCTACTCATCAAATAAAATTTCACTTCTTCTCTTACTTTACTACGAGTATGTGGTTTAGGGGTGGATGTATCCGGTGGAGCATCCATTCTTACATCTTGTAACATGATAGTATACCACTTGGGCATACGTTGAACTATTCCCGTGGGTCATGGTTCTATCAGATCATCACCATCATCTCCATCATCATCTATGGGAAAACCATCTTCAAGTTTTTTACAACTGAAGAATCTACATCAGGTGAGTCTGGAGGAGGAGACTCTAATTCCTTCTTCTCAAAGAACTCAACATCTATGCTTGGTGTATACTTTCTTGGTCTTCGGATCCATTAATCTATACCCAAGAGTCTCTTCACTATACCCAATGAAGATGAGTTTTTGTGATTTCATATCCAATTTATTTCTATTCTTCTTGGGTATGTGCATACTTGATTTGCACCCAAATACTCTGAGGTGTGCAACAGATGGTTTTTGCTTTGACCATGCTTCATGTGGCGTTACTCCATCAAGAGAAATTGTGGGCACTCTGTTAAAAAATACACAACTATCTTTTTTAGTTGCTTCTTCCTGAATGTATTTTTAGTCCGAGTCATCGATCATACATCGCACCATTTCTATGATAGTACGATTTCTTCTCTCAACAACACCATTTTGCTGCGGTGTGTGTGGAGGAGGCATTTGTCGACGAATCATGTGAGCTTGTAGGTAGTCCTTGAAATCATTACTTGGTGAGTTTCCCCCTCGATCTAAGTGGAGAGTTCTTATGTGATTACTGTTTTGTTCTCAACAACTACTTTTAACTTCTTGAAGGTTTCAAAAGCTTCACTTTTCTTGCGAAGAAAAAAAATCCACATTTTTCTTGAATAGTCATCAACACAGAGCATGAAATACTTGAAATCCAGAATGACTCAGTTGCATTGGACCGCAAATATCGGTATGAACTAGGTCAAGCTTGTCATGATCTCAAAAAGTACTCTTCTGGAATGAAGCTCTATGTTGTTTTCTTGCTAGGCAGTGAGGACATTTATTTGTATCCTTCTGAAGAGATGGTAACCCATGTACCATATTGCGCCGATGAAGTGTCTCGAGATACTTGAAATTAACATGACCAATTCTTCAATGCCACAACTGTGCAGAGGTAGAGTTCTTAGCCACAAGTGCCTGATCATCTCTATGGACAAAATCAAGTTGGAACATGCATCCCACATTGGAGGCTTTTGCAACTATTTTTAAGCCTCGTGATTTGTCTTGAATTAAACATGTTTTCTTGTTGGAATGACTATCAAAGTCAATTTTTAAGTTGTGATCTAGGAGTTGATTGAATAAAAAAAAATTTTTAGTCAACCTAGGGACATATAAGACATTTGATAGTCTACAGTTATGTGAACCAAGGGGTAGAGAAATGTTCCCAATCCCTGAATTGTATATGAAGAATCATCACCCAACAAAACATGGTTTTTTGAAGGCATTTCCCTCATTGAAGTAAACCAATATCTATGGCCGGTCATGTTTCGAGTGGCTCCCAAATCAACATACTAGACATCACTAGATGACATGGAGGGTTCACTTGATCGAGAAGTGTATAAGTAGTCTTCATTATCTTAATGTTCTTCTTGTTCAACAATATTTCCTTGCTGATGGGGTCTTCTTTTCCAGTTCCCCTTTTATGCCCTTGATTGTAGTTTGTATGTCCCTTGTGATATTGTTGATGTTGAGGTCCAAAATTACTTGATGAACCTTTCTTGTATGTATTATACTAACAATATTTCAACTCATGTCCTCTTTTACAGATTGGACATTACTTCTTTTGTTGTTTGTCCCCTTGATGTTGATATTGATTTTGATGTTGGGACTTTTAATAGGAATTATGTTTACCTTTTCCTTTTCCTTTCCATTTTTGATGAGAAGAAAGTGCCTTCTCCTCTTCATCATCCTTATTATGCATGGCTTCCTCTTGTTGCAATAAGTTTACCATTTTTTCAAAACTAACTGTCGTATCTGAAAAGTTTAGTGTTGTTACAAAAATGTGGTAAGAAGAAGGGAGAGCTCTTAGAACAATGGGAACAAGAGCTTCATCTATGACCACTTCTCCTAGGGCTAGAAGTGAAGCCCTCAACTCTGCAACTCTTCTCAAGAAAGCTTCAATTTTCTCATTTTGCTTGAACTTCAATGTGTGTAATTGACTCTGCAAATTTAGTATGAAATTCTTGTTTTTGGCCTCATATACCGTGCTCAACTTATCCCATGCTTCTTTGGCTGTTTTGGAATCTTGAATGTGGGGTTGCATCGTCAGACACTCCAAACAAGATGATGAGTTTGGCCTTCTGATCTGATCTATCAAACTTTCGTTGTGTTTGTATCAGTAGTTGATCTGGTCAGAGTACCATTCACAACAGTCTAGATTTATTCAAACTCAAGTTGTGTCTTGATTTTTGTCTTCCATGCAACATAGTTGTTTCCTCTGAGTAGTTGTGAATCTGGAAGAAAACATTTGGGGGCATTGGTGCCCATTTTGTAGAAATCACTAACAGGGTTAGGCTCTTATCACTCAAGGTATAAGGTCTCCCAATATATATACCGCCAGTCTGATATACTGAACCTTTCTATATATACACCCTTCCAATATACTCGGAGGTACATGGAAGAAGATCGCCATTTCTATATACCCAATGGTACGTGAAAGAGGTGTTAACGTATGTGAAATAATTTGATATGTGGTACCAAGACAATACTAAAAGGGGTCTCTAGGATTATTGACACTGGATCTCAAGAAATATCCTCATACATGTGCATAACTTTGCTATATACTCAGATAATTTCTCAGTCCGTATTTATGTCGTGCAATCATTCACAAATGGATGGATGGGATGGTGTGCTCCTTATTACTCGATTTAATGGGTCAATTCCCAGACGATATTGTTGCAACTATATTAGGCGTTAAGTGTAGTAGTAGTCATGATGCCTTTACCCGTAAGCACTTCCCGGAGGCAATTGTATATATACAAAAGCTACAAATGAGATCTAGGATCTTGTGAGTGTTTAGAACCAAATTTTACTATTTTTATTAGAACTTCCTGCCAGTTTTATGAGAAGTTACAATATTTGTGGTTGATTATGGCTACCTTGTAAATTAGTACAATATACTAAAGCATATAATTACATTCAAAAATTTGGAAAAATTGAATGACAGGAATTTTTTTTTTTTTTAGGCCTAGTGGCCTCTGGAGCCCAATACGACCCTCAATGCCAAAATTGCAAAAAAAATAGCTGAAAATGCAATTTTTGGGTATACCTCCTTTAGAAAAAGTTACTCGGAATGAAAAAATAAGAGGTCTAGGAGAAAAGAAAAATTTCCCTAAAATACGGTTTTTCTCACTAAAATGTTAGGGGCTGTTTAGTCATAACTAGAGGTTTAGTTGCGGTTTTTTTGCTAGTTTTACCTCCAAGTTTGGCAGTTTTTTCAAATTTTCCACTAAACGTCAATATTGGAATTTTTTATGTTGGGGGTGGGGGTCGAACCCCAAACCTCCCTTCCCCAAGTCTATTGGTCTAACCACCTTGGCACCTATAGCACTTATGCTAGAAAATGAAGCATATTGTATTTGAAAGCGATGAAAAGTGACTCACCTCATAAAAAATGACATGACAAAGGAGAATCAACGTGGCTATGAGGGGAGGCATTCCACGTTGTAAAGATATTAGGGTTCGTTGCATAGAAAATGGATCTACCCTTCTTATCTCCTCACTTTTTGTTTTATTTTCCTCCACCAATTTAGTACGACCATTTATTGGATTTACTAACCATTTAATGGTTTTTTGTAGGTCATAGGTTTTTTTTACTTCGCAAATGTATTTTTTTATTACGTGGTCATTAAGGAGGGTATATCTAGCGCTTTAATGATATAACATGCCAATGAAACAACTCGATTAATGTATGAGAATGCCTCAACCGATTATATTGTGTTTGGCTCCTATGTGGAACATTGCCTCCCACGACTCGCCTATGTTCAATAGCTTTGATAGAAGGTTGCAGGTTATACGTAGATGTGACCGCATTAGTGAAGAGTAACTTTGGTTAGATTCACCAATGTAGATCTTGGCTTGGTCTCAACGCATCCACGAGTCGACTAATGCCTAACTCGGTCAATGTAAAAGCACACAAATAACTCGTTCAACATTGCAACTACCAATGGATGGATTTGACCCATTGTGAATTATGAAGGGTCAAATCTATATATGTTGGGGCTTGGCTCTTAAATGCGGGGTCTCGATTGTTACGTGTAAGAGGCCGCTCAATGATCAATTCAGCTACTCGATGTTTGTTGAATGCAACAGGCTTGATGCATAAACAAAAATGAATTTTGGTGGCTTGCTCTCCATAATGCAAAGCTCAATGAAAGGCTTGTCTAGGAGCTTGGTCGGGGAGCTCTGGGGGCTCATGAGTAGGACTCACTGTAAAATAATAACACATTCCTCCAAATTTGATAGTACAAATAATATTATCTGTACCTAAACAATTTAAAGACAAAACCCCTGATGGGGAATTTTTTTAATTTTATTTTGTGAGTTCCAAGAAACAAATTTTCCTAGTGCAGAGGGCACCAAGGAAAAAAAAAATTTCTTTACGTTTACTTGGATATCACACAGGAGGTTGTGGGACTGTAAGGAGATGTGGGAAGGAAGCTTTAGAGGTAGCACTAGCTCTTCGATGATGCAAAATTTCTTCTCATGATTGTTCTTCCTTTCTGAACCTCTCTTCAACCTTACAGAGCTTCAACCAGCTCTGGGTACCAAATGTAAAACAGGGATGGAAGCTTGTAGAATTATATTAATCAACCAAATCAAATTATAATAGAGAGTTGCAATTCTTATAGGAATTGAACAACCATGTGCAGACAAATACAAGGTTGCACAGGTACAACTGAAATCATAACAGCTTCCAAAATACATCCAGGAAGCAATAACCAAATACAAACAAGTATAGTTGCAACAATAATGCAACAAATAAACAATACGATATAAAATGAAAAATATTGTTATAAAACTATATAACAATATATAAACTAATTACCTTATTAAATAATTAAATATTTAAGGTAATATAATGCATAAATTAACCTAACAATATGATCTTGGAGTAGTGAGGAGTAGATTGATATGTGTGGCTATGGTTGCTAGCTCATGTTATGCGTAATTCCAAATTCAGGTGGTGTGAAATTTCCATGTACATTAGTGGGATTGCGGTATTGTGGAGCATAGGTGATTATTTTCATTTGGTACAATACTATTGGCTTAGTTTTACCATGAGCTTTGAATATATGTGAAAAATAAAAGGTCGGGTTTAGATGTCTTATTCTCATTGACAACTTTGGTGTGCCTACGAGCACGTTATTCTAATTAGGCCACTAGGGATTCCATGGGTGACCAAAGACCACATAGAGCTATCAATTGTATTTATGAGAAGGCAAAGGTGACTAGGGTCATGATGACCAAGGAGAGAGGGGAGAGGATTGGTATATAGATAGGTTGGTAGAGTTGGATGTGGTTCGGGTTAGATGGAGGCCATATAAATATTTTCTTGCATGGCCTTGGGAATATGTTGAGTTGGTTGCTTATAAGGAGGATCAAATGGGTCTAGGGATGGAGTCCTAAGATGGTGGAGGCAAGTATAGTTTCCACAAGTCATGAGGCATTTCAAAATCATCCGGATAGTGCTAAGAGACCCTATCAAATACGTGTGAGAGATAAGGTAGAGAGGAATTTCCTAGTCCTACGATGGTTGACCCATTAGATGAGGTAGGAGAACCTTGGGATGATGATGTATGAGTTAGGGTTTGATTTTATGAGTGAATGACCACGACATGGGAAACCCATGCGGTAGAGGAGAGGGTCGAGGCAAGACTAGATGACAAGGATGAGGAGGTTCTATTAAGAGAGGAGGATATAACACTGAAGGTGATTAGGGGCAGAGATATGGAGGGATGACAGAGAGAGATGGCACACTTACATAGTGAGTGTGATATAACCCAATAGGAGAGGGACACATTGTGCTAATATAGAGAGAGAGAGAGAGCTAACACGCTAGGAGGTGATAGGATTGTGCCGGAGAAATACGACCATTCAATAGAGATAAATATCAGCCTTCGGGCTAGATTTGGCGATCTCGGGCCTATTTTAGTATTATTTTTGAGAGAGGAGTACCAATGGCATTACAGGGAGCTAGCCGAGATGGCCCCACCAATAATTTTCCTTTAGATTAATACAAGGCACTTTGGGAATGGAGGCACACTAATATGAGTGCATAGCAAAATCTATACTACCACAAGTGTTGAGTTACACAACATATCTAGCATACCAATGGGAAGCATGGGGCATGACTCAACCGATGCTATCTGGGAGCATGGTGAGTATGGCACAACGAAAGTGACCCCTAAGACCCGATGGAGGAGATGATGGCCAGAGAAAGGCATAGGCACCTGCCCCAAGGGGAAAGATTTGAGATTATTGGATGTACAACTCATAGATTTTGATGATATATCAGCTTTGAGATAACGCCCTTAGTGGCCTATCATGGATATATATATGATTAAACACAACAAAATCATATATATATATATATGATTTTGTTGTGTTTAATCATGTTTCATGTGTTGATTTATGGATTTGATTATTTTTATGTTATGTTTGAGATGTTGTATGATGATTATGGTTTAGATTATGTTGTCATTTTATGGTTTTAAAATTAGAATAGAATATTGACTCGGTATATGTGATGTGAAGAGTCATGATACATTAAAAATGATAAATAGATGTGATGTTTTTATAAATATGTTAGATATAGATGATATGACATATACAAACATGGTAAAAAAATTATAATGGATTTAGAAATATATATGTAGTATGTTAAGTATTTAGAGTAAGAGACAACGAATGAATGATAGAGAAGATTAGATGTGAGAGAAGGGATACAAATAAATAACATGTGACCATAAAAGGATGAACGACACTACATCGTAGCAAGGAGCCCATGAAGAATCAATGCTTCTCACCGGATTGAAGGTAAACAAGAAGAATAACTAAACAAGGAAATGCACTTGCAGCCAATAACGTTAGTGTTAACACATAACCATCGGTAGTTAGTTATCCCAAGGGTCATGAGGGAAAGTATGGAAGATGAACATATGGAACTAATGTTGACATGAAAAAGGGGTTTAGATGTAACTCATACAAGGGAAAATAGGTTCTTCGTAGGTGGTTTTCCCCAAGTCTATGCCCCATCTCTGAGCAATATGGTGTAATTGATCAATGTGGGAAGTTTGTCATGGATGAGAAAGTTGATCAATGCAAGAATATTTCTTAGGATGCTTTCTTTTAAACTTTATGCTTTTTCTTTTGAATATATAGAAGGTTGATCAATACAGAAGCCTTCACTTCCATGATATGAGATGCTAGCCATCATTCAAGGGATTGGTCTACATTTCACTTTCTTCTTTTTGAATTTGGATTTTTAGACGAAAGGATAAAATATGCATGATATTTTTACTTCGAGGATCAGTCTATACTTTTGATATTTTTCTTTATGAACAACTTTCCTTTGAGGGAGTAGTCTATTTTATTTTGGAAAGATTGCTTTTAAGATAAAAATTCAAGAATTATGACTTTTATTTAAGAGCTAGGGATATCAAGGTAAACCACTTAAGAGGGGATGAAAAATGTATTAGTGAAACCTATGGTCCCTTATCATGGTTCCATTCTAGGTAAATAAGGAGGTGCATGTAATGATTACAAGGTTCCCACTTAGAAGGAGGAACTTATCCGTAAGGAATATGCCATGGGCAGAGCCATGGTGCCTATATTCAAGGTCACATATATGAAAGTGACAATAGACCACATAATTCTAAATTGTTACAATGAAATATGTAAAAGGTTAAGTGATGGATGTATGGCCACCGATATGACTAAGTTCACGTTGCTAGGTATGTTAACAATAGAAATGCCACAAGTGCAATGTGTTAATATGTTTTGTTTCTTGTTTGCCATCGAGAGAAGTTAAACAATACACTTTAGACCCATACTTACATGTGATAATATAAGGTCTAATCTAGTTGGGAGAAAACTTTCCACATTGTATCCTTTCTAGAGTAGTGATGTTCTGAGTTTCTTTAAGGATAAGGTCATCGATATTAAATTCGTGTTCCTTGAGGTGATTTTTATAAGCATGTTTGATGTGCTCTTGATAGACGTGGTGATGCTCAAGACCTAAAAGGTAAATTTCATCTAACAACTTGAGTTGTGCTAGAAATTCTTGGCGATAATATTCATTAGAGATGACATCACAAAGAGAAATGCTTAAGGATGGGATTTATAATTCAAGAGGAAGAATGGCCTCAAATCCGTGAGACGAGAGATAAAGGAGTATCACCCATAGAGGTGTACATTTTAGTTTGATAGGCATAAATGGCAAAAGGGATATGAAGATGCCAATTACATCCTGATTTATCAAATTTTTTGACAATGATATTACAAAGAGTTTTGTTAGTGGCTTCACTTCATTGTTAGCTTTAGGATAGTATAGAGAAGATAAACTAAGCTTAATATTGAAATAATCACAAAGTTTCTTAATATATTGGTTTTTGAAGGAATTTCCATTTTCCATGATGATTTTATGAGGGATGATAAAGAGGAAAATGATGTGTTGATATATGAAATTAATGATCTACTTAACTTTGGTTGATGTGAGTGGAATCACTTCCACCCATTTAGTGAAATATTATATAAGCAGTGATAATAGAATGATGGTGCTTTGAGAGGAACGTGGATTGATGAGGACAATGAGGTAAGGTCCCCATTGTGAAAAGGGAAAATGTCATGTGATGACACAATGCCTGGGTAGGAATTTGGATAAGACTAGAATGTTGCTAGTATTTAAAGCATTTCCTGAAATATTCATGGTATTATTGATTAAGGGAAGGCCAATATAGCTCATAAAAAAGCATGTGCTTGGTCATATCCAAACTACTAAAATTTCCACCAAAAATACCATCATTGAATTCTGGATCGCATGTATAGATTTATGAGATTTAAGGCACCGTAGAAGGACACCGTGAAACCCATGTTTGAAGAGGATGTCACCAAGGATGACATAGTGGTTAGTGTTATAAAGAAATTACCTCCTTCCATTTTTAGATAGGTCGAGGGGATGATGGATTGAGAAATATAATCAAAGATTTGAGGAGACCAAAGATCGGAAGGATTTGATTCAACAATATTGACGTGAGGGGAGCTCACCGAGGTGAGCGGGTTTGTTAATGTGATGAACTATAACAAAGAGTTTAGATTCCTCTGTAGTCTAAGGGATGAGATATACAAGAGATGTCATAGTGTCTGTGAAGTAATTTGATGAGTGAGGGACAATTTTAAGGGTGTAGAAATCAAATTCCTCGAGGATAAATACAACGATGTCCTTATATTTATAAAGGACCTCATCTTTACATTGATAAACCCCTTTGAATTGATTAATGATAACATGATAATGTCCATATAATTTAAGGATTTAGAAACCAAGTAAAATAGTAGTTTGTATACCTAAGATGAGGGATTCATACTCATTAATATTGTTTTTGCATTTGAAATTAAGCTTATAGGCAATGAGAATGGGAGTGTCCCAAGGAGGAATCATAACGACACCAACACCTCCCACTTGCCAATACCGAGATCTCACAAAGAAGAGTGTCATATTAAGAGGAGATAACACATGATCAATAGTGTTAATAGAATCATCTAGAATTTTTTTCATAAGGAAGGTGATTATCGGAAGTGTGGCATCGCTTAATTAGTTTGTGATATCCTAGCCCTTGATTTATCTTTGAGAGATGAAATCTAGGTCAATCTCGGTCTTATGATTGAGAAGATAATGTAAAATATTATAAGTGGAAAAGAAAAGAGTGCAACTCAACTTTTAAGCCTCAATGTAGTGGTTCTCGTACTCGTGAAGGGTGTGACCAATGTAATAAATGACCTCTTCCCTGCCTCGCTTATCACCATGTGCCAACATGGCACCTAGAGCATGATCGGATGCGAGAAGTAGAGATGGAAAGGATCCCCCTCACATGGAGGTGTAAGCACAAAATGGGATAGGAGATAAGTATTGAGATATTCAAAGGATTTTTGGCAATTATCATCCAAATTAAATTCAACGTCTTTTTGAAGAAGATAGTGAAAAGGTTAGGAAAGGTCATAAAGTTGTGAGATGAAATGGTGAATGATTAAATTCGCCCTTCAAGATTTTGAAGTTTCTTTAGATTAGAAGGAGGGGAATTTCAAGTATGGATGTGAATTTTGTGGGGTCAACTTCAATACCCCTAATAGACACGATGAAGTCGAGGATGTTTCCGAGTTAGAACTCGAACACACACTTGAATAGATTAAGACTAAGGAAGAAATGGATAAAGCACTCAAAGAGTACTTTAAGGACATAAAGATGATCACAATAATGATTAGATTTACCCAATAGGTCATCAATATATTCCTCTCTTTGTCTTATGGATGAGATCGTGAAAGATGTAGGTCATGGTTCACCGATAGTTGGTTTCGACATTTTTAAACTAAAGGGAATGACTCGATAATAAAAATTACCCCAAGGAGTGTTGAAAGAGGTATTATGTTGGTATTCTTATGTGAAGAGCATATGATTATACCCAAATAATCCTTCCATAAGAAGAGAATCTCATGGCCAGTGGTAAGGTCCATGAGTTGATTGATGTTGAGGAGAGGAAATTTGTCTTTAGGGAAAACAAGGTTTAGATCTCAAAAGTCAATGTAGATGCAGAGTTTTCAAGAGGCTTTGGAAATTGGTATGATGTTGGAAACCCATTGCATCTAGTTGATAGGAATGATGAAATTAACTGAAAGAAGGTGTTGCATAATATTTTTAACAAGGAGGTCAACTCAAGGATGTATGTGGCGACTTTTTCTTAATTGACTTAGCATTAGGAAAGGAAAGGATGTTATGGAATAAAATGGAAGGATCGAGACCAAATGTTAGCATACGACCATGTGAAGGCTTAGTGATGTCGAGAAAGTAATGTGGTAAAATAATCAAGATCTTTTGGATCTAGGGATTGACCCACTTTGAGGATGTGGGGCTCTTACAGCCCCCATGTTGATGTCAATGGTGGATTCATTGAGAAGGGTATAGTAGACACCAAAAATTTACATTCCCCTCAACTTAAGGTCATTTACAACACTTCAATATATCATCCCTTTTAACCACCTTCAATTAAAATATATTCGCAACCCTCACGCCCCTAAAGTCTAAAATAATTTAATTAATTAAAATAAATAAATTGGTTACTAACCCCTTATACCTCGCCTTCACAACTCGTTTTGTTAACTAGGACACCTCACTATGACACTTCACTAACTACTTAACTACCTTTAAATCCACTTTCCAAAAATTACTAACCTATTTCCTAACTAATTAGTCATCTAACTAACTAAATCCTCCAAAACGATAACTTCCCTTATCCAAAATAATTTGGTTCATGATTTTTCAACCATCCTTCACCTTAAATACTTCAAAATCCACCATATCAAGCTCAAAATAGAATAAAATCACTTGATTTATTAACCAAACTAGGATTCTCTGAAATCGCCAACAATCTATAAATACAAGCATTCAGACCTCCTTTCCAAAACATAACCTCACATTTTGTAGGTGCACTCTACTTCAACTCCAATGTATCGACATACAAGCATATTAAATCAACTCTTATCAACATTATGCTACTCAATGGACTTTGAATCTGTCATCAAATTGCTCATTTTCAAAGTTCAACCATCTTCTTCCATCCATCTGCCAAACTGATTCATTCTGCAAGGTAATTTACTTGTTTCATTCATTTTGAATACTAAAAATAGGTACGTTTTTTATATATCATTCATATGAATCTGTTAATGCTTTTTTAGCAGAATTCATAGCTTAATCAATTTCTTTAACCTTTTTTTGTCAATTTTTAGAAGTAGCAGACAATCTCTAGCAATTTCCCAAATCACTAGCGATTCTTATGTTTTCTCCTTTTTCATTGTTTTCTCCATAATCGACTAAAATGCCTAGATTTCTCTTGTTATATGCTAATGTTCTATCTAGCATGATGTTTTCATATGACATTAGGTGGTGCTAATCTCCCTACAGCTGATTCCTTCCCCATCATTTTCCATCTTCTTTATTGGGAACAATACAATTTGCTCCATGATCTTGAACTCTGTACAATCCAGAAACTCCATTTTATCACCTAAAGGCTATTTTTGCCTCCACTCAATGCATCGAGAAGCTATAGATTATTTTTGGGGTGCATATGATGAAGCATTAAGACTACATGAGGACCTTGTTCAATACAAATGCCAATACGACACAGTGCCTTGAACACCTAGAAGAAGACTACCGCATTTCTTCGGGTTTTGATTCCAATAGCCACATTAGCATATCCAAAGATTGACTCAACATTTTCCCACTTATATAACACCCGGAGGAGGATTTCAACTTCTTTGTTGAGGATTACATCTCCATCCTTGATTCTGGTCTTATTGAGGAAGAGGAAGAGACAATTGATTCTATAGCCTTTAACATATATGAGAATCTTTATATAGACCAGAATCTTATTTATGGATGTAAATCATGATTTATGTTAATCATATATGTATCTAGTCTAAATAAGTGATAGCCACATCCATATCTTATTGCTTTATAAACACAATCATAAGTATTAATAAAATCTTAAAGTATTTGCTGAGCAAAAACATTATTTTATCTAAAACGTGATTTGTAGCCTTGTTTAAATGAAAAGGGGATTTTGATCCATTGTTTTTAAATGGTGCAAATACATACACAATCAACACTACGGGTATCCTAGAAACCCCACCATACTGAGGTCAAGATCAATTGTTACCCCTTGAAACCAATCAAGAAAACAAAGGTAAAAACCATGCTAAACATTCTAGCATGCCTGATGGGACCTCTTGAATCCCTGTTAATTTCTTCATTTGTCATGTTTTTAATTATTGTTTTCACTGATTTCCAATCACCAATTATTGGCTTAATCAGCTGTAATTCCTCTATTTTTCTTTCTAATATCTCATTATCAATCTACAATGTATTCTTTTATGTTTCTATCGGCTTCTAATCGATTACAGGCCTTTTTCTCTCTGGAAACTATACTTTCGGGTTTCACTAAGCAAATATTTTGGAAATTGCTAAAAACTAAACTTAAATTGAAAAAAAGGAGTGTTCTCATGGTAAGTTCTAAGGCCCTTTGTTTAACTTCCCATTTTTCATTTTTTGTTTCTTGTCTTCATTGAAACCAAAATTTCATTTTGGAATCTTAAAATAAATATTTGCATTCTTCTTGTTTCACATAATCAAATTAGGAGGTAAAATTAGTTGCATCCACTTACTCCTCCCTCACACACAACCAAACCACATATAAAATTAAAAACATATTAAAAAAACTTCCTACCTGTAAAACTAATTGGGATTTCATCACCCAACAGGGAAACCAACTCGGTGTTACCGAGTATAAAGACCTAATTATCGGTATATTTTGGCTCAACACGTGACTCCCGTATCACAACGGACCATGAAGTGAGGGGGTAGGCCCTAATATACACGCCCATACTGAAAATAGTATAGAATAATGCCTCATGTACATTCGGGTATATCAATTAATCGCCCTTAAACAAACCCGAAACTAGCGTTAGCCATTTCTTAGGCCTTCGTGACCTAATTTTACACGTTTCAATTTCATAATTAAGCAACATAAATAAAAATCAACACTCTAATTGCTTTTTTTGTTGTTTGTAAATCTACCCATCTTGTTATCATTCATTTGTCTAAGTTCATTGTGTGTAATTGTTTATTATGGTACTTACTAGACAAAAAACACGTAATCAACTTTCTGAAAACATGTCTACCTCATCGTTTTCATTTCAACAACAAGCTCTGTTTTACACTACTTCACTTCCTAGAACATTTTCCTCACCTATGCAACCACAAGCATTACTTTATCAAACAAATGCATCCAATCCCTTTTCTGATGCACAAACTTGGAATGAATTAGGGATTGGTTATAACAATGAAACATGACAACAATATTTTCACTCTCCACAACAATATCATAGACATATTCTCTATACACTAGAATCATAATATTCATCTTCTCCCACAACATCTGAGCTCCCATTATACAATGGGGGTGATCCTATTTTTGAAGATATGTTAGACTCAAATCCTATTGCTCTTAATGCCTACATGGTAACAAGAAATGTCCAAATGCAACTGTTTACACCACAATTTGTTGAGTAGGATCACAACCCTTCACCCACCATTACACAACTCATTGACCATAACCAAGAACCTATCATCCACAGATGTTTCCTTACACTTCAAGTCAATCCAAAACACTTTGAAAAACTAGTTAATCCTAGAATTTTACTAACTCTACTCATCCATTTGACACAGAGATGAGAAACCTTTTCTAAGTCAACCCAAAGCATCTGATGTTTCCTCAACACCTATCTATGATCTTCACTTGATCTGATCACAAAATTTATCCACTAAAAACTCACAAACAAGTCCTTCTATAGGATCTACACCTCCCCGAATAGTACCATTACTTCTACCTCAACTCTCTCGGTCTCTTGACATGTACCGACATATTCATTGAGCTTCATCTCTACTTCCATAATTATACCTTCCCAACAAGTTACTACCCCCATTCAAAATATTACCATGTTTATTCCCACAACAACACCAATGATTAATACTAGTGTCATTGCTAGTACACATCCTATTTCACAATACATACCCCAACCCTCACAACCATTGATTTATGTACCACAGTCTATACCTTTACAAAACATTCCACAAAAAAGTTATCCCACAACAAGAACTATCTTATACTATCATCTCCACACCATTCCAACAAATACCTACATATTCTCACCCTCTTATGTAAATGTCAGCACCATTACAATACCAAGGTACATTCAAAACATGTAGTCTTTTACGTTACAACAAGGTTTCTTTTCTCAACAAAATATCCCATCGCAAATTTTTTTTCTAGAAAATATCCCTCAACAAAACATTCCGTGCCAAAAATATATTCACCGATAATATATACCTCAACAAAACATTATGTAATACCATACCTCATAACAAAACACTCAGTAATAGAATAACCCTTCTTTATAATATTTCTTATCAACAAAAATACCTCAACAGAAAAATTTCTTACCAACATAACACTCCACAACAATATCAAGCATACTCACACCAATCTTCATATCAACCTATCTCATCCTTGAACCAACAAGCACAAACCGACCCCCTCCAGGGATCTCCTAAATTGTATATCTAGTTTAGAAGCTGCCTCATCTTCATCCAAAAATGTGCTCTCATATGAACAAAATTTGCAACAAACCCATTCATCCTTCTGTACCATATAAACCATATCCCCACATTGGGAACTTCCTAAATTTATTAAATTCTATAGAAAATAAGACCCCAACAACACATTCACACTTTCTTCCATTCCTGTTATCTGATATCTCATGATCAAGACCTGATGTTGAGAACATTTTCCATGTACCTAGTAGGTCTTGCCTTAGACTGGTATAACAGTATTTCACAAAATTCTTTATTCTCCTTCAAGCAACTCACCCAACTTTTCCTAGATCACTTTTCTATAAACATAGCTCGTAAAATCACCAAGAAGGATCTATATGCCATCAGACAATTTGAATACGAATTTATTCTGATTTTGTTTCCCATTGGAGGAGTGTTAGCAATAAATTATCTTTCACATTACCACAGACAAAATTAATTGAAATTTTCTATTGTGCTTGTGTTAAACACATTTCATCTACCCTACAAATTCAATCATTCCACACTTTTGATGAGGCTTTTACCATGGCCCGTAAGTTGGAATTGCGAGCTCTAGAGGATGGTCGGGTGAAGCTTCACCCCAAGAAACCAAAAATGGAGTTCCCATCTAAGCCAACTTCCAACCCTGATAAATCTAAAATAGTGGCCAACGTTTTCCAGTTAAATCTGCTCCTAAGGAAAATCCTATTACTGAACGCTCTCGTCAACAACTTAACTATACACCTATGGCTGAAATGTACAGTGAAGTTTTTGATAAATTTCTAGACTCTCTAGCATTATATCACTTCCACCCATCCGACCTATCGGAATATCGATATCAAAACCCATTTGGTACCGTAATAATGATTATTGTAAATTCCATAGGGTTAATGGTCATGATATAGAAATATGTCGCATACGTTCCACAATGTGCTTCAAGACTTGATTGATAAAGGTGACCTTCATTTGGATAATCCAAATGCACCCCCAAACCAGAATCTTGACATATTTAAACAACCTTTCCTGAATCACCCCTCATCTTCTAAACAACCGCAGACAAATTTAGTCCACACCATTAATACAATAAAAAAATTGAGCCTATTTCACAACCCATCATGTCACCCAATAAAACAAAGTCCACAGAGTCAACACCGTGAAGCCAATGAACCTAAAGTTATAACCACATAGCCTCCTCTTCTGAAACCAACATACAAATTACTCCTACACCCTTGTCACATAGTGATTTACTACCTACAGAATCAATACCAGAGCTTGATAAACTTATAATTGTAGAACTTCCATGTGTAATAAAACATGTTCCCATACCTTCATCAAATGTTGTTAATAAATCCATGCCCACACTTGACACAAGAATGACGCCACCTACACTTGCATCCATATTTTCAAAAATAACTATGGTACCACTCGAGAAATTCTTAGCTCAATCACCTCCACCCAAATCGGCCAAGGGTTATGATCATTCTCAACTCCTGAATATAAATAATCTAAAACCCATGAACCATTTAGATTACATCAATCATACTATTCAAACTCCCTTTCCTTCATTAGCATCAACTTCAACGAGTACACCTAGTCCATCCAAAATTCAAAAGGACCCAACAAATAGGGTGTTGTCTAGGTCTTTAGAAGTTTTCATTATGAAAAACCCTATCGTTTTCAAGGTCCTCCATCATTTTTCCATCTCTTCATCCAAGGGGAATGTCTTCTTTTAGATAACTCCCGTTAGGACAAAACCAAGACCAGTAGGATAAAATGTCATCCAAAACCCTACATAGAATCCCATGTGTTGTTCTTCCTCTCTCATACCCATTAATCATCTTATAATTATAAGAGCAAAACCCATGCATCATGTTCCCACAAAGAATTCCTTACCCTACACTTACACTCTTCAAATGTTACCCATAGTGGACCGTCGCTATCCATCTCCTATGCAGCTTGGTGTTACTCCACAAAAACCATTCATACCAAATCCTCAACCTTCATCTAGGAAGCCACCATGACCATCAAATAAACAACTTGTTCTTTCATCTTTCAAAAAGGATGAAAATATTTCCTCATTACCATCTACATCTAGACCTAAAGGACGTCACGCTACCATCTTAGAAGAGATCCTTTAAAAGTCATTTATTACATTACTACCTCCTACATCATTAGACCATCATGGATGGAATCCTTCATGGTATGATTTCAACTCCTTTTGTGATTATCATAGGACACGAGGCCATTCTATAGAAGATTGCAGGGCCTTTCGGGTAAGTAGTTCGGAAGATTGGTAGTTCACCCTTCCTTCTCAATCAAACACAACATCTACACTAACAACAACCTCTACATCACCCAATGAAGTTATTCTAGAAACCTTAATATGCCAGGTCGATGTTGTCCATGTCACTACTCGTACTCAATATTACGATAAAGTATCACCCAATCCTCGGAGAAATAGGACTCTTGTTTTCATCGCCACCTTCGAGTTACCAACTCCACCTAAGGTCTCCATTTCTGTAGCTACTAAAGGGACCAACTAAATTTCAACACCAAAGGCCAAAAATTATGTACCAATAACTACACCATCTTCCACTTTAATAAAACAAGTTTTCATTAAACATTTACATCAAATGCTAGTTCAAATGTCACTCTATGAACTAGTCCAAACATCTCCTACCCATAAGCAGGCCATGATAGAAGCCCTTCAATCCATCACTATACCTTCTAATGACACAACTTCATTTACAAATTTTATAGACGCTCTTAAAGCATTCACTTCCATATCATTTGAACCATCTAAGATACCTTCTCTTAGGCCAGAGGACCATGACTTGCCCCTTTTACTACCACTCGGATCAATGACATTTCTATCAAAATATTCATGAGTGATAGTGGCGCAGTCATAAACATTATATCCTCCCTCACCTTTGAACAACATAGGTTACCTAATACAGCTTTTGTTCAAAATCCAATCATGTTACGCTCCATCAATGATATGATCACACCCACACTAGGTAATGTCATCCTACCACCCAATCTTTGTGTCAAAACCTTACCATCATAAATGTATTACTCTCGGGAATACCACCTTCTCATGCTTAAATTTGTTCCATCATAAAAACCATATGGTTGCCTCAACAAGAAACCCATGTACAATCTTGATGTAGGAAAATTTATCTCCTATGGACCTACATACCTTAAAACAAATCTCATCTATGGTGAAAGCGACAATCCATCATCACATTCAACTCATTCACATCATGCAATGTCATTTAAATCAAATTTTAAATCTCTTGATAACCCCAACTTTTCCCATATGTATCTCCATCGTTGCACATGGAAAGGCTTTGGCCTTGGACATTATGAACAGGAACGTATGACCAACCCATCTTATGAACTCTCAAACCATATGATAAAAATGGTCTAGGTTATAGAAAATTCACCCCAAAAATCACTAAGACCATTACATCTGAAAAAGAAACTCCCATATCCATTATCAAACTAGAATCATCATCATCCAACAATCCTGAGGATTCCATGGATACAAATGATACTATACCTATCCCACCCAACTTTTTTTAATCAATACTATATCCTTAGGACCACTCACCTATCAATCAGGTCACTCCATTAAATCATTACCACTTGTTTTACCGGAAATGATTAAAGAAGATTCACCCACTATAGATATCCTTCATGTTAATACGACCAAGATATCATTGCTCACATGTGAGTGAAGAATTATTTCTTCGAAATCATTGCCATTTATTACACCTACTCTTCTTAATGAATCAACCATCGACGTTAACTTAGGAACCTCACAAGACCCCCATATAGTTAAATTCAATCAGAGTCTTAGTCCACAAGAATTACATGACTTCACAACATTCCTAATAAGATATCATCAAGCCTTCACTTGGTCATATAGTGATATGCTCGGGATCGACCCCAACATTTTTATACATAACATAGTCACGTATCCCGACACCGAGTCTAGTAAAACAAAAACTATGCAAGATTCATCCTCATATAGCTCTCCTTGTTAAGGAAGAGTTGAAATGCTTTTTAACTACTAATTTTATCATACATATTGACTATCCAAAATGGGTTTCCAACATCAACCCAAGAAACAAAGCTTGAGGAAAAATTCTTATTTGTACACACTTTAGGGATCTCGGTTGTGCCTTTCCAAAATATGATTTCCCTCTGCCAAACATAGATCAACTCATAGACCTGACAACCGACACAACATGCTTTCTGTCATAGATCATTTCCTTTGATGATCAACACAAAACTACCTTTATATCCTCTTGGGGAACCTTTTGTTACCGCATCATGCCATTCAAACTTAAAAATGTTTGGGCAACCTATCAATGAGCCAAACATATATCTTCCATGGCCTTATCCACAAAATTGTTGAGGATTATGTTGAAGACCTCCTTGGGAAGTCCAAATCTTGGAAAAACCACCTCAAAGTCCTGGAATTCATCTTCACCCATCTAATCCAATTGTGTCTCCACTTGAATCCTAAAAAGTGTATTTTTGGGGTTATCACCAGAAATATTTTAGGATTTATCATATCTCTTCATGGAATTGAAGTCGATCCCACAAAATTCAGGGAAATTATCAAAATTCCTCCACCTTCTAACCTCAAACAACTATGTATCCTTTAGGTAAAATTGTAGTCCATTCGAGTTTCATATCACAACGTTTTTACCATTGCCATCCATTTCATCATCTTCTTCACAAAGATGTTGGGTTCCATTGGGATTCTTATTTCCAAAACACTTTTGATCGATTAAGCAATATCTATTATCACCACCTACTCTCATTCCACTCTCTAATGGGGAGCCTTTTTACTTATACATATCCACTTTAGAACATGCCTTAGGGGCCATGCTTGCCCACCATGATAATCAAGGCCATGAGAAGGTTGTGTACTACATTAGCTACATTCTCCATGAATACAAAACATGCTACTCTAAAGCTAAATTTTTTGTTGTGTATTGTATTTTTCCACCTCAAAACTTCAACATTATCTTCTCAATCATAAAACATATGTTGTCACTAGTTTTAACCCACTTAAAGCCATGTATACCAAACCTTATCATAATGACTACATAACCTGATGGCCCATGTTATTGAATGAATTTGAATTAGAAATAATACCACAAAAATCCATCAAAGGTCAGGCCATTGTTGATCAACTCTCTGAAGTACCTCTTCTAGATAATCAGCCACCTCATAAATGCTTCCCCGATGAGTCCATTACCAACATCACTGAATCCGATGATTATGAATCAGATTTCATCCCTATTAAAATGATCCTCTTCTTTGACAAAGCCAAGTGTCAAAAGGAGGAGGAGTCGTGTCATCGTCATACCACATGGTAGAATTTTGACAGTGTACTAGCAACATGGTAGAATATGAGGCCTTAATCATGGGTTTGACCATTGTTATTCTCCTTGGTGTCCACGATCTGGAAATATATGGAGATTCAAAACTTATCATTAGTAAATTCAAAGGAGAGTATAAATGTAAAAATGAGTTCCTTCAAAAGTATAAGGCCATTTTCAAAATCCTCCTTGGCACATTGGACCATTACACTATTCCAGCCATTCCATGATCTTCTAATAGGTTTGTAGACACTATAGATTCCCTAGGATCCCTTGTACCCTTCGAAACAAAAAAATTGAAGAATAAACTTAAGATGTTTGTCATCATTCAAAGGCTTGATCATCATTCACATCAAAATGAGCTACCTTCCATAAATATCATTAACAAAAATCTATTGGATTTGTGGTACACCCAAATGTTTGATTGTCATACTTAATTTGAATTCCCACCAAATTTGTCATCGGAACTAAACAATCCTTTGTTCAACATGCCACTCGCTTTATTGTCATAAAAGGGATACTTTACAAATGTGGTTTTGACGGTTTATTTTTACATTGTCTCAAGTCACACAAATTAATCAATGTAATCAAGGAGGTCCACGATGGCATTTGTGGATGACATTTCAAAGCTGGCAACACCATCACTAAGTGTATCATACGACTAAGATATTGGTGGCCCACTATCACCAAATACATTGTGTATACATAAAAGGTGCATTAAGTGTCAACTTCTTTCTGACCTCATCCACATCCCTAGTCAATCGTTGCAACCCGCACAAGACTTAATGGTCATTATCTCAATAGGGGTTAGACCTCTTTGGTGAGATTAATCCTAAATCATCTCAACAACATCATTCAATTATCATGGCAACCGAGTACTTCACGAAGTGGGTTGAAGCAATTCCTTTGACTTTAATAAAGTCTAGACCAATCATGAACTTCATATATCAAAACATCATATGTCGTTTTGGAATTCCACATAATCTCATCACGTATAATGGAAAATACTTCAAGAACAAGGAGGTTAAAATGCTTTGTGATACATTTAATATAAAAATAGGCTTCTCATCACCATATTATCCTCAAGAAAATAGAAAAGTTGAGGCTTCTAATAAAACACTTAACAAAATCCTCATGAAAATCGTAAATGATGCAGGCAGGAATTGGCATACTCAAATCCCATTTTCCCTACGGGATTATTGAAATAGTATCTCAGTACACCTACGGGTGCTACACCTTATTCACTCATTTATGGCTCTGAAGCCATCATACCCCTAGAAATTCAAATCCCATCACTTCGTGTATCCTTAAAGGATTTCATTCCCAATGAAGAATATCGCCAAAATCATCTTGCACAACTAGAATTGCTGGATGAAAAATGTCTAGAAGCCCTTGAACATCATCAATTTTATCAACAACGCATTAGCAAAGAATACAAAAAGCATGTCAACGAATGTTTCTTCAAAATTGGTGATCTCATGCTTAAAGAAAATCAAAATGTGACAAAATTAGAGTGAAGTAAACGTGGAAAGTTCTTCCCTAATTAGATTGGGCCCTACATTATTACTCACAAATATGGGTTAGGAGTGTATCATCTCACTTCTCTTGATGGGGAACCCGAACAGGAACCTCTAAATTCTTTTCACTTGTGGCCTTTCTATTGTTAAATGATTGGTTATCATAACAACAGTTTTAACATAATCTTATCAAAATAACAACCTCTCATTATACTAAGCTCATAATAATTCCATCACCCTTATTCCTAGCATCGATACATGGGGCATATGGATGTGTGTCATCTATAAATGGATCCCCTCCTTAAAAACTATTTATTATGGTCTTACTCTTAGCTCAAAATAAAGCCAAAAACACATATGGATGATTCTTATTAAAAATCAGAAATAAATAGACTGATCCTCAAGGACATATATTTGAACATTATGTTGTTAAAAGTACAGAGATTGATCCCTTAAAGGATTGCCACCATTAAAAAGTCATGGAACGATCCTTAGAAGGATGATCTTTCAATCAAAATATAAGATGTAGACCATACCCTCGAAGGATGGATACCCACTGAAAAGGCTTCCCGCATCAATCGACTTTAAAAATCCAAAATTCAAAGCATCCTAGAAATCTTCCTACATAAATCATCTTTCCCATAGCAAACTTCCCACATTGATCAATTTTCTTCTCATAAAGAGATGGGGCATTGATTCCCTCTAAATTTGTTAAAAAGGAGAACCTTTCTTCCCCACAAAGACATGCATTCATATGGCCCTTTCATACTTTTTATCCAAATCCACATAATTAGTTTTGAACTATCCATTGATAGTCTTATTTAACATTTTGAAAGGCTACAAGTGCAAGCGTTATCAAAACTCATTACACATATTATTCAATGGGGCATTCTTTCCATTTTTACTTCATTTTATTTAATCACATTTTAATCTGCGGTAAGTCAAGACTCATAATCAAAAACATAACTTCCATATATCCAACATGTATTTCATACAATAGATGCATAAAACACATTGTAAACATTATAAAAATCACAAGAATCATAAACATCGTCATCATAATAATCATATATAAAATCAAGTAAACATATCATCCATGTAACATCAAGGGCTTCTCTAAGCCTATCAACATAAGAACTAAAATCATCGCCATCATATATATATATATATATATATATATCAAATTCCACTAGTCCATACAATCAAAATAATGTCATAAATAGGAAAAGGGTTTCTATAAGCATGCAAAGAAAACTGTAAAAATCCATCAAACTCGGATCGAGAGTGCCTCCCACTATAACACCACCACCACCGAGATCCTCCTGTACCATCATCTCCTCTCGAAGGTCTCCTCGAGATGGGTGACCTACACTCGCCATACTATCATTGGGCCTAGCCACATGTTGTGGTACCCCCTTGGGTAGCTATATGATCAACATATAAAATAGCATTGGGGTGTTTCCTAATGGTCATATCCACATAATAATCTGCTCCACTCTAACAACCTCATAATGGGACACAAAAATTATACTAGAATGTTTTGTAGATGCTCTTCTCTATCTAACCAATGCCGATAGCTCAGGTGCCAAAATAGAAGGCCTTGTGATCCCCAAGGCCTTCCTGAAAGTATCTCTCTCACTCTTGTACTTGTCTCTATCAGAATAGACATGTACAAGATGTTTTTGGATCCCTTCACACTCTACAATCAAACTATCTATCTCTCTAATAAGTGTGTCCCATAATCCCACTAATTCATCTCGCTCTCTCGCGAGTGACATCTCTCTTAGCCTCCATTGTGGCCTTCTCATCTATCACCGTAGTAACATCGGGAGCTATCGCAACATCGGGATCAACCCTCTCCTCAACAGCCTCACCACCCTCCTCTGCTCCTCCCTCTTCTTGAGCATGCATTCATCTAACTGATCAAGATGCTCTCTCTATTGCTCTCATCCTCTCAAAACTACTAAATTAACATGACCACCAAGAAGCAAAGTCTGGGGTGAGCCCTACATCATCAATCGGCACCACATGACCATTCTCATCCAACCCATCGCACGTAATCGCTCAATAATGGGTGTTGGCCCTATCACAACTACTTGTGGGGTGTCGGTATCCCCATCCTCCCTATAAAAAAATGAACCAACATAAACTATCTCATCACCCAACCAAAATGTATCAAACCACCCTCTTCGACCACTGCAACCCCGTACCTAGGTATCCTATTGTAAATACAATAAATCCCCAGATAACTCTAGCCAATGATGAAAATCCACATATGGCCGCTAGATCACATTGTCAACCTGAAGTTTAGATATCAAGTCTTTGTAATAGGTTGACCCCTTGACCTTCCTTGCTTTGCCAATACTTGCACTCCATCTCATGAAACTTGGGTGCCCGATGCCAATAACATTACAAAATCCAAACAAATAAGAAATGGAAATATGATCATGTGCCCAACACTATAGTAGAAATCCAACATCGATCCCGTAGCACTTATGGGTCATCCAAGCCTACAACTCTCCGTATGTCTATGCTAACAAGGTAGGATCCCACTTAAAACCATACGGTTCTTTATCATCTCTACGAAAACCCTTGTTATCATTGACGGAATCACCCACCTCCTAAATTTGGAAGTACGAAACATGAGATTCCCATCATCATTATAGTCATTTGTGGGCACCTAGCTCTCTCAAACTAATATAGGACCTGATAATCAAAATCTCTTGAGGAATATCTCACATACCAGGCCTCATATCCATATAATCACTACATAGTATCCCCTCTCTCTACATCTTAAATAAAATAAATAGGATCCCCTAACCAAAATCCTAGTGATATGATGAACATCCTCCAAGGTGATGGTCATCTCCCCTATAGGCAACCAAAAAGTATTGGTGGAAGGATTCCACCTCTCTAATAATGCAAGTATCAAGTTATGGCACATGTGAATCCACCTGTAATATCTCATCCCACCAAATCCCATAGCCTCCAAATGATCTTAGTCATCATCACATAAATCCTCTTTGGTCTCATCCAACATCAAGGGATATGGTACCGAATGGGTAATGGGCATCCACCTACAAAACACACACATGAAAGTGAACATTAGTAAAGTTGTAAAAACATGAAAAATAAACACTTGTAATCATAAAACACCCTCATAAAACACATGTCTAATAACCTAACATGTGTAATGTTGTCTTAAAAATTCAATAAAGTTAAACACTTTTATCAAAAACCACATCTTCTCACTTAAAACACAAACCGTTTAGGTTATAGGTGAATAGATAGAGATTCCTCGTAAATATTCCCTAGGGAATCCATGCATGCCCCGATATGGCACTAAATCCATCTAAATCCCTCAAAACCCCTAAAAACTACAAAAAAAAAAAAAAAAACACACTTTAGAGCTTACCTCAAAGCAAGGACAAGCCTTTGTTTGTGACTCAAGGAGGCCATTTGTCAACTTTTTCTTGCAAAACACATTTTTTTCCCACTCGACAAGGTCACTATTCTATACGGTGAAAATGATAAATGAAGAATCCATTTTGGTATCCTTACCCCCAAATTTTCCACAACCTCAATCACTAGCGATTGAGGAAATTGCCAATGATTTTCCCAATCACCGATTTATTGCCTTGTTTTTGTCTTCCATACCTACATTTCCCAAGAATATGTCATTCTTCCTCTGCATAAGTGTTTCATGCTTCTCAAAAAAGGTCTTAGCCCTTAGGATATATTGTTACAACAACATAGTCACAACATCGGGACTTGTCATACGTCTATGGGAGATGAGCCCTTTAGCCTCCATTACTTGGCTTTCCCGCTCAAACAAATTTACTTGGTCAAGATCATATGTCTACAAGAATCAAGCCCTTTGGCCACCTTGTCAATTGATTCTCTAGCATTTTTATTCACACCCCCATAGTTGGGGAAATCCTTTTAAACACAACACACTTTGGTGATCAATGTATTTCACTACAACATACTCACCCATGCCAAATGAATTTTTCTTCACTTTTTCTAGTGAATTGTCAAAAATCTCCAGAAAATGGGAAAATGTAGACACCAAAAATTTACATTTCTCCTCGACTTAAGATCATTTACAAAACTTTATGATATCATCCCTTTTAAGTGCCTTCAATTAAAATATATTTGCAACCCTCATGCCCCTAAAGTCTAAAATAAGTCAATTAATTAAAATAAATAAATTAGTTACTAACCCTTACATCTTGCCCTCACACCTCACTACTTTAACTAGAAAAACCCACTAGGATAGCTCACTAACTACTTAACCGCCTCTAAAACCACTTTCCAAAAAGCACTAACCTATTTCCTAACTAACTAGCCTTCTAACTAACTAAATCCTCTAAAAATTTAATTCCCCTTATCCACACTAAGTTGGTTCATGATTTTTCAACCATCATTCACCTTAAATAATTTAATCAACTCTTTGTTGATGTCATATTCAAACCAGGGGTGGTGTCCGAAGCTATATGCAACAAGAAATCTTAGTGATCTAGTAATTGACTGTAGGTATTTGTTTTCTTTTTATATTTTCTAGGGGATTTTCTCAATGTCTTGAGGATTCCTTGCTAAAACCTTATTGAAATCAAACTATGAGAACTTGTGGAAGTAAACACTCTCTGCAGAAATAGATTGTTGGAAATAAACACACATTTGCAAAATAGAATAGATTGTTGTAAGTAAACACACATTACAAAAATGAACACACTTGCTTTGGAAATAAACACACAATTTGAGAATGCTGAAAGTTGATTGCAAAGAAAGAAGAATCTAATCTAGAACACCTACAGGAACAAGTATACAACAAATTTCAACTTGAGTAATCAAAAGCATTTACAAAATTAATAGATCTATACTATTTTCTCTGAAATATAAATACCAATAAAATGAAGATCCTAGTTCTTGGAAGAGTGGGCCCTTGCTCCACCTTGAAATAGGATTTGACAACTTAATATACTCTCAAAACAGAATGGCTATTTTATTGATAAAATGTTCTACATTACAAAAATGTATTGTCTCTTCTTATCTCTCTTTTTTTATATATATATATATATATATATATATATTATCTATCTACAGGTCTGCATATATATACTTCTTCCACATGTGTATTTACAGCCATATCTTTCCTACCGATTCAGATAGAACCAAATCGTGCCCAAAATAGATGTTGAATTGGATCATGGTGGACGTACTATTGTATGATAGTTATCCCTGGATCTACAAATATGAAGAATCGAAATCTTCCAATCTGCTCCTGATTGAAAGGATCATTGATTGATAAATCACCAGATGTTGTTGGAATAAATAAATTCTCATCGGTTCCAAAACTTTAGAGAAGTTCCGGAACTAAAGGAAATCATTCCAGATCTAACTGTGAGGATTCCGGAGCTACATGCAGGAGTTCCGAACTAAGTCTGAAAGTTCCAGAACTAAGTGATGGAGTTCTAACTAAGTCTAAAAGTTCCGGAACTAAGTGGTAGAGCTTGTAACTACATAATGGAGTTCCAGAACTAAGTCTGAAGTTCTAGAACTAAGCCGTATTGAAACCAATGCTTTCAAAAACATGTCGACCACTTCATACTTTGTTCTTTCGACTGATTGTGACCTGTTTTATTACAAAACTAAACTTCCAAAGCACTTAGTTAGGAATTACAGAGTTTTTAAACGTTAGAACTACAATCAACAAAAGATGGACAATTACATCCTAACTTATATTAGATCAAACAAAAGTCACAAAATGCAATCAATCTTGATAAAAAGGAGAGTAAAATAAGATCATTTATTGTACATTAATGAGACATATTCTGGCCTCATCATTTCCCCCATACTTACTTGTTTGTAAGTCCTCTTACAAACTTTACTCTTCAAACCTTGGATTGTGTATTCTGCACTCCAATTGACTACTCAGGTCAAATGGCTGAAACTAAATATCCTAGTGTTTTAGTTCAAAAACACTATACCCTGATCCTGATTCTACTTTCCTCTTCCATTCCTCAAATTGAGTGGGATCTTGAGGTTCTCTATTTTTCCATGGGGACATGGGAGTGAGAAGAAGGGGAGGCCTTGTTCTCATTCCCATCCATATGCCCCTGTGCTTTTCATTGATATGAGGGATTAGTGTGCACAAATATTTTTCTCTTTCCAGACTCCAGATCAAATTTGTGGGAGATATTACTTCCCTTCTCCTCAAGGAAACTGTAAGAAGCTCCCATATTTTCAAACATCCATCATAAATCTCCTCAAAATTTTCCACTTCATAAAAAGTAAAGGCATCAATACTTTTCTGTAAACTGGCAAGATAATGTGTCTTGAACCATTTATCAAAGGCATGGGTTCTAAAATGTTTAATGAAAGCAGATGGTTTACCATAATGAGTCCTCATGTAGAGACCAGATGAGCTAGCTTTCAATAGATGCTCAAAATCCCTTTCCTTCCATGCAATCTGATTTTGAAGAATAGAAACAAATGCATTAAGTTGGCTTTCTCCCACATACAAATTGATCATGAAGCTTGTGTTCTTTTCTAGCATAAGATTATAGAGATAGAATTCACAGAGAAGATTTTCTTCTACTCTACACTGGCTAAAGAATAGGTTGTCATGAACTCAGATTCATCTTTTATTTCATGTGGAAGGCCACATGCAATTCTTGATAGCTACCAAAAATGAATTGTTCTTCTAGAAACATGCTATATGCAGGAGAAGGTCTCCTGCATGCAAGCAATTTTTCACTCATTATGCAAACCATTTGTATTTTTGCAAGATTTTTAAATTTGTCTCCCTCTTCTTTGTAAAAATTTTCTTCCCATTCCTTTCTTGCTTTCTTTTCATCTTCCATCTTGCTTCTCAAATCCTCATTGGATGTTTTGATTTCACTGAGTTCCCTATAAGTATCATCCCATAACTACTTGAGTGGCCAATAAGTTAATTCAGTTATGTGCAGAGAGACTTGTTGACATAGTACTCTATCTTCTAGAAATTTTACATTCTTCCTCTTTCTCCATCATCTGTTGCTTAACTCTTGTTAATTCCTCAGTCTTGTCTAGTAAGATGAGTTGTTAGTTCCCCAATGAGCATCTCTCTCTGTTCCAACTTGAGTTTGAGGAAGTTCAATTCCTCATCCTTTTCTTTGATAATGAGTTCTTCTCTGACAAGAACAGAGCCTGTCTAACTCTATTTTTTTCTCTTCTTTCTCTAAAATTCTTTGGGGGTTAAGCATTCCTCTTCTACCAAAGGAAATTTCCTTTCCATCTCCACAATGCCAACTCTTCTTCTTCATGTGATAATGTTGTTGGTTCACCCAACTCTTGAAAAACTGTTCCTCAAATCTCTCATCTTCTTTTTCCATCTCAGTTTGGCTTGGTCCAGGAGGAGTCATGGCCATGCTTGCCCAAAATATCAACAACTTCTTTTTCCAACTTGTCATGTTCTTTCATTTCCTCTAGAATTTCTCTAGACCTCTTATGAATTCTTCTTCTTTGAGGAGCTTCAGTATGTTCAAAAATAGGTTTCCTCCTAGAGCTTCTTCTAATTTTCACTTCTTTCTCTTGCCTAGGTGAACTATCATTGTCGAGACAGAGATATATTAGCTCTCCTATAGCTGCTTGTAGAGGAAGGAGTTTCTTTTAAAGGTACAATAGGTTTTACAGCTTTAATTCTTCTTTCAGATCTTCTCCTTTTTGGTATGGTCTCCCCACCTATTTCCTTCTTTTTCTCTATAGGGGCACCAATTTCCAAATTAGTTGTAGGAGAAAAAGGAGTTGATATTACTCTCCTGATAATATCAAGGTTTTGCTTAAACTTGTTAAGAAATTTCTCCCATATTTCTTCTCCATTTTTCTTTGCAAGAAAATGGTGTTGGCACACCAAATGAACTAACCCATGATGTCTGATTGTTCCAACACCCCAGGAATACCTCTGGGCCATTGTATGAATGGAGTTCAAAAAGAAACCCTAGAAGGTTTACTATGTATTCTAGTTTTGTAGCTCCATATCTAAGATGTATGAGCATTTTCAGAACTTCTCTTCCTACCGACCCAAATTGACCATCACAAGTTAAATACTTGACTATCCAAAATGCCACTCTATCAAAGGGTTTGGGAAAGCTGGCCCTTCTAACCCCTTTTATGATTTTCTTAGTGTTGTAAATATATTGGGGTTCCATTTCCCCCTCTTGTAGTAGGGTTTCAACTAATTCTTTTAAGGTCCCTTGATAGGATTTGGGACATGCACAATTGGAACACTAGATACATTGCTTATTGTATTCACAGAAAAAGGAATTACAATATTTCTAACCTTTGTTTTGGATTGTTCTAAATTTATAATGAATTCTCTTACCAATTCATCATTATACTTCGAGAACTTTTTCAGAATTCCAACCATCCTACCTGTTCAAAGACATCTGCCACTTCTTCATCTGCAAGAAGTTGGGTATCATCCTCAAGTTCCACTTCTTTTTAATCCCCATGGTAAAGAGGTGATTCAGATTCATTCTTCTTCAAATTATTTCTCTTCCCGGATTGGCTACAAACTCTTTGCTTAGTATGCAATGGATGGGTTTAGCTTTACGGAAACTATTGTGCTTAGTGCTTAACTTGTTTAGTTTCTAATGCAATTTTAATTCTTTTGCTTCCTCCTTGAAGTTTTTTTTTTTTTTTCTGCAACTTGCTTCTTCACTTTGTTTACTCCACACAAATGATAGATCATTATAAACATGCCACCACTTTTGTTCCACCGACATCACCCTCATGATTACTCTCTTTTAATCATAATGTACAATAGATGACTCATCATACCACTTTTAAATCAAATCCAATCACACATGTGAAATTTTAATCTAACCTTTAATAAGTTAAAGACATAATTACCATCTTTGATGATGTGATCCCTCCATCATGATGACTCATCATTCCTAAAAGTGAAACAAAAAGAAAATGGTTAGAAAAGACAATGGAATTTCAAGGAAATTCCTTTTATTTTGGATTAGCCATTTATTTGAGGAGATCAACCACCATTGCTAGGTTTTCAATTGATCTCTAGAGAGAATTTTTTTTTGGGGAAGAGAATGCCATTTACTGTTTTCATTCCTTCCCTTTTTTTATTATTATTTTTTTATTTTTTTTTTTTTTTTTTTTGGGAAGAGAATGCCATTTACTGGTTTTCATTCTCTTCCCTTTATTCTGGATTTATCCATCTGATTATTTGATCATTTTGGAAGAACTGGGTTCTTCCATATGATCAAATTCTTTGTCTACTTCAATCTACCTCAAGAATTCATCCTTAGTAGGAGGCTTCCTATAAAGTTTTAGCCTATGTCCATTGACCAAAAGTGTCCTTCTACTACCATCAATGGGAAGTAATTGAATAGAACCATTGTCAAATATCTTCTCAATCTGATAGGGTCCCAACCATCTAGTTCTCAATTTTCCCTTGAATTGTTGGTACTTAGAATCAAACAATAATGCCCAATCTCCTACCTTGAATTTCCTCTTCTTGATATGTGTGTCATGTCATTGCTTTCTTTGATCTTGGATTATTTCTATCTGCTGAAGTGCTTCCATCCTTAACTCATCCAACTCATTGAGTTGAAGAATTCTTTCCTTTTGTGTTGCATCCAACTCAATACCTATTTTAGCTATTGTCCTCAATGTTTGTAGTTCAAATTCAATAGGTAACAAGGGATTTTTCCCATAGACTAACTCATATGGTGAAAATCCTGTTGTAGTTTTCCAAGTTGTATTATAGGCCCAGACAAGCTTCAGTAGTCTCTTTTCCCAATCTCTTCTTCCTGATTCAACTATTTTGGTAAGGATGTTTTCCAATTCTCTAGTTTGTTACTTCAGCTTGTCCATTTTCTTGTGGGTGATAGGGAGATGACTTCCTATGATTGATCTGATAATGCATTGTGAAGGCTTGGATCATATTAGACATGAATTGTGGCCCCTGATCTGAAACTATACTTCTTGGTGCACCAAACTTTACCATAATTTTGTGCCAAAGGAAATCAACAACTTTTTTCAAAGTGGCATTTGTTAAAGCCTACACTTCTACCCACTTTGTCACATAATCAATACACACAAGAATGTACTCCTTTCCTTGTGAAGGAGGACTAAAGGGACCAAAAAAATCCAACCCCATCTTTCAAATGGTTCAATCACCACTTGAGGTTGCAGAGGCATTTCATTGGTAAAAGTTGGTTGTCCCATCCTTTGACAAGGATCACACCACTTGATATATCTCTTCACATCCTTGTACAGAGATGGCCAATAATAGCTAGTGCCAAGTATCTTGTGAGTTGTTCTTTTCACTAAAAGTGTCCTCCACTTGGTTCATCATGACATGCCCTCAGTATGTCAAAGATTTCATCTTCTCTCACACACCTGTATAAAACCAAATCAGACCACATTTAAACAACATTCCATTTAACCATTTATATTGTGCACTAGTTTTGATCAATTTTTCATTTGTTTCTTAGTGAAAGAAGGAGGAAACTTCCCTATTGCAAGATAATTTTCCATATCAGCAAACCATGGTGTATCAACTGAAATAGAAAACAATTGTTCATCTAGAAAGTTGTCCTTAACTAGATCTTGCTCCCCTGTAGTGGTCAGTCTTGACAAGAAATCAGCTACCACATTAGATTTCCCTAGAGTATCTACTATGGTAATATCAAATTCTTGTAAAAGTAATAACCATCTAATTACCTACCTCCAACCACTAGTTTGTTCATTAAGTACCTAATTGCTGAGTGATCTGTATGTACAAATATTTTATACCCTATGATATAATGTCTAAATTTATTAATTGCATAGATCACAACAAGAAATTATTTTTCAGTGGTAGTGTAATTTCTTTCAGTGGGAGTAAGATTTTTACTGAGGTAATAAATAGCATACATCTTTCCTTCTTCATCTTTCTATCCCAAAACTACACCAATGGAGTTATTTGAGGCATCTGTTTGAATGTGAAAAGGTTTTTCCCAATTAGGTCCTCTCAATATTGGGGCAGTGATTAATTTTTCTTTGATTTCCTCAAAAGCATGTTGACATCTCTCATCCCAAAGAAATTCACAGTCCTTGGTAAGAAAATTAAACATGGGGGCAAAATTTTACTAAAATCCTTGATAAAGCACCTATAGTATCCAACATGCCCTAAAAATGACTTGATATCTGTGGGGGTTTGAGGAATAGGTAAGTTTGAAATAATTTTGATTTTGTTTTGGTCAACCTGAATTCCTCTTTTTGAAATGTGGTGTCCTAATACAATCCCCTCATCAACCATCATCAAACACTTCTCATGACTAAGAGATAGATGGTGTTGCTCACATCTTGTTAATACTCTATCTAAATTCCTCAAAGCATCATCAAATGTGTCTCCATGTACAATGAAATCATCCATGTATACCTCTACACAGTCATTTGTTAGGTCTCAAAAATTGCTAATACAACTCTTTGAAAGTTTTCGAGCATTACATAATCCAAATGGTAATACCCTATAGGAAAAGGTACCCCATGGACATGTAAAGGTAGTTTTTCCTAATCCTCAACAACAAACTCTGATTTGATTATATCCACTAAATCCATCCAGGAAGGAAAAGTATTGCTTACCTGCAAGGTTGTCTAGGACTTGATCTATGAATGGTAGGGGAAAATAATCTCTCAGTGTGGCTTTGTTTAGTTCCCTATAGTCAACAAAATTCTCCATTTTCCATTCTTTTTAGGAACAATTACAAGAGGAGACACCCACTGACTATCTGAGATAGGGTAGATAAAACCTACTTGTAATAGTTTTTCAATTTCTTGTTTGACTATATCTCTTAAGGCTGATTAATCCTTCTCTTGAGGTTTCCTAACTGGTCTAATGTTTTCAGTATAGATGTGATGTGTGCAAATACTTGGATGGATTCCTTTCATATCTTTGTAGTCCCAAGAAAATCTCTAGTATGATTTTTCAAAACATCAAACAATTTAGCTTCTTCATCATTTTTCAACTAGTTGTTTATGTTCAAAATCTTACCCGGCTCAATCTCAACATGTTTGGTTCCAATGTGTGATGAACTAATTTGTTGAAAGGGTTCCATTAAGGTATTTAGTGGACATGCATGTGGCAACAACATATGATATGTAGCAACATCTCCAAAAGTTCCTTGAGATAGAATATTGGAAAAAGGATAGTAGGCAGAGTTATGATACTTATCTTGTTGTAGGTCAAACTCCTCATCACTACTACTTTCCAGAAATTCTTCACCATTTCCTGATATCTTAGAAACTAAAGCTACCGATTCTTCCTCCCCCAAGAGAAATCTCATTCCTCCTGGAGAGAAATTATGTACACACATGAGGAATTGTTGTTGGTGTGGTTTTAAACTAAATGTGATGGTTCCGGAACTAAATCTGATGATTTCGGGACAGAGTCTCATAGGTTTCAGAACTAAGTTCATAGGTTCCAAACTATTCCCATTTCTCCAAGGACAATTGGTGTTCATTCAATGGTTGATCTAATCATATCTTCTACCTCACGTACGTGATCCTGCAACGTGATCATGGCCAAAGAAGACAGGTTTTTCTTATTAGTATCAGGAGTATCAACCCACAATTGTTCTTGATAATCAATAGAAGGTCATGTAGAAGGATATAAGGATATTTTCTTAGAATTCTTACCATTTGAGATAGTCATATCACCTGATCTACAATCAATTAAAGTAGAAATCAGTAGCTAACCATGGTCTACCCAAAATAATGGGATAACCAAGTGTTTTACCTTTTGGCTGCAATATAAGGAAATCAACTAGATATTCCCATGACTCCACCATAACTACTACATCTTCAATAACTCCTTCTGGTTTTGCTACAGACTGATCTTCCATCTACAATATGGTGTTAGTAGGTTGTATACCTATTAATGGTAATGTTTTCAAAGTGTCCACTGTCATCACATTTATAGCCACTCCCAAATCAACCAAAACATTATGTATATCTTTATTCCCTATAGAGACAGAAATAACAGACTTCCAGATCTCCGTATTTGGGAAGCAAAATTTTTCTTGCTAATAAATCAACAAGTTTCCCATCTACCTTAATAGTCCTGGGGTACTGCTTCTTCCTTCCAGGTCTTTTTAAACATAGCATTTTGATTAATTTGTTCAATTCTGGAATGTCCTTAATTTCTTGTAATAATGGTATTTCAATATTCAATCTCCTTAGTTCCTGTACCAACTCAGATTCCTTAGTTTCTATGGCTTCCTTAAATCTCTCTGAAATGGAGTCTCAGTAGAGTTGCTATCTGGCTCCTTATCCTTTTCTTTTTCATCCTTCTTGGGAACAACCATACTAGGGGTTTCAATTTCTTCTATCATCTCAATGATTATAATAGGTGGACTACTAATTACTTTTCCAGATCTAGTTTGAATATCCTTACAATCCATGGCATTCAGATCAACTGATTTTTCTAGTTCTGTTCCATGTAGACAGAGTTGTTTGTTTTTGTTTCTTGGGTTTTCTACTAGCTGTGCTTGGTATTTGGGTTTGGACCACATTTTCATTTTGTGAATTTTGTGTTGGGAACCCATTATGGCTTGTTGATTCTGATTGGGATATGTCCTCCTTGAACATAATTATTAGGGCTCCACCTAGGTTGTGACCAAACATTCGGGTTTCCTTGACCAGACCATGGTTGTTGGTGTCCTTGGGCATACCAAGATTGACCTGACCAATCCTAAGGATTCCATGTTGGTTGAGGTGCCCAAGGTGGTTGTCCCCAATTTTGTGGCACTATCTGAGCTACCCATGGCATCATCCAGGGGTTAGGAACCGACTTGGGCATGAACTTCCCTTGGCTAGGTTGTCTTTGGACAAAATTTACTTCTTCTGATGTGGATGGAATGTTGCTTTGTTTAAGCTGATTTTTAATAAATGGAAGAAGAGAACATGCATCACTCTCATGGTCCCTAGATTCACAGATAAGACACATTTCTATTTTGTTTAGGGACAATCTCTTATTGCATGCTTCTTCCTACATCTAGGACAATACATAGCTAATGGTTCAGTTTTAGCATTTTCTTTAGCTTGCAATCCATCCAAGGTGGAAGTTAACTGAACTAAAATGTCTATTTTGAAATTTTCCAATTCATCCATCAGTTTGTTCATATCTGGGTTTAAATTTTTAACTATTTTTCCTTTTCTAGGTCCACCCCTTGTTCATGAATAGCTTCTACAAATGTCTTTAATATCATTCATTCTTATTTGATCAATATTTCCACCTCCTATCAGATCAAGTGCCTCTCTTGATTCATCATCCAAACCTTTAAGAAAAATGGTTTTTCTTAACTCTTCTTGTAATACAAATCCACATCTTTTTCTCACAAAAAGGAATCTATGTCTAAATAATCTTCCATATTCTCATCCTCCTCCTGCTTGATTTTGAAAAATTCTTCCTTCCTATTCCTCCCTCTACAATAATCTTGATACTTGTCTAGGAAGGAAACTTCCATTTGTGCCCAAGTGGTAATAGAATTAGATGGTAATCCCATAAACCACCTCATTGCTGCATCCTTCAGGGTAGATGGAAACAACTTGAGTTTCTTGATTATCTATTTTGTAATCATAAGTTTGACACAATACTTTAAATTCAAACAGAAATTGGTCAGGGTCTTCAAATGACATCCCTCTAAACATGGGTAAATGTGTAGGTGAAATATTTTTCATAGGTGTATCATCATCATCCAATTGAATTGATAAGTGAAGGTCCTATCAGGTTCTCTTTCACTTCTCTTGTGCCATTTCTATAGTACCTTCTAGACTTTTTCCCAATCAATATGGTATGTGATTTGTTTTGGGGAAGGTGAAAAGTCAGGAGTAGGAGGTTGACTACTCAATTGTGAATCAAAACTTTCTCTAAACGGGTCTTGGAATATGATATTTTTTCTAAAGGTTCTACTTCCTTCTGGTGATTGATCTAAGAATTCCAAAGGTGGAAATTCTACTTCATGCCTAACAGGGACAATGGTGCTTCTAATTCTTGATCAACTTCCTTATTTGATGATGATTCTTGTTCAGATATTTTTGGGAGGAATCGACCCTTAGAGTCTCTTGGTCTACTCATAAATTTTATGATGACATAGGGAAGATCCTGCAATTACTAGATGTATGATGGCTGCTCTTGTTGACACCTAATTAGACAATTCTAACTATTGGGTCCCCGAAAATGGTGCAAAAATGATGGGTGTCATTATTCCCTTCATTTAATCAACTCTTTGTTGATGTCATATTCAAACCAGGGGTGGTGTCCAAAGCTATATGCAACAAGAAATCTTAGTGATCTAGTAATTGATGGTAGGTATTTGTTTTTTTTATATTTTCTGGGGATTTTCTCAATGTCTTGAGGATTCCTTGGCTAAAACCTTATTGAAATCAAACTATGAAAACTTGCTGGAAGTAAACACTCTCTGTAGAAATAGATTGCTGAAATAAACACACATTTGCAAAATAGAATAGATTGTTGTAAGTAAACACACGTTACAAAAATGAACACACTTGCTTTGGAAATAAACACACAATTTGAGAATGTTGAAAGTTGATTGCAAAGAAAGAAGAATCTAATCTAGAACACCTATAGGAACAAGTATACAACAAATTTCAACTTGAGTAATCAAAAGCATTTACAAAATTAATAGATCTATACTATTTTCTCTAGAAATATAAATACCAATAAAATGAAGATCCTGGTTCTTGGAAGAGTGGGCCCTTGCTCCACCTTGAAACAAGATTTGACAACTTAATATACTCTCAAAACAGAATGGCTATTTTATTGATAAAATGTTCTGCATTACAAAAATGTATTGTCTCTTTCTTATCTCTCTTTTTTTATGTATATATATATATATATATATATATATATATCTATCTATATGTCTGCATATATATACTTCTTCCATAGGTGTATTTACAACCATAGCTTTCCTACCAATTCAGATAGAACCAAATCATGCCCAAAATAGATGTTGAATTGGATCATGGCTGGACATATCTATGTATGATAGTTATCCCTGATCTACGAGTATGAAGAATCAAAAATCTTCCAATCTGCTCCTGATTGAAAGGATCATTGATTGATAAATCACCGATGTTGTTGGAATAAATAAATTCTCATCGTTCTGAAACTTTAGAGAAGTTCTGGAACTAAAGGAAATCATTCCAGATCTAACTGTGAGGATTCCGGAGCTACATGCAGAGTTCCGAACTAAGTCTGAAAGTTCTGAAACTAAGTGAAGTTCGAACTAAGTCCGAAAGTTCCAGAACTAAGTGATGGAGTTCCGAACTAAGTCCAAAGTTCCAAACTAAGTGGTAGAGCTTGTAACTACGTAATGGAGTTCCGAACTAAGTCTGGAAGTTCTAGAATTGAGCCGTATTGAAACCAATGCTTTCAAAAACATGTTGACCACTTCATACTTTGTTCTTTTGACTGATTGTGACTTGTTTTATTACAAAACTAAATTTCCAAAGCACTTAGTTAGGAATTACAGAGTTTTTAAATGTTAGAACTAACTTACACTCGCATCAAACAAAAGTGCAAAAAATCTCGCAAAAGGTCACTTCTCCATCCATCAAACTGATTCGTCATAAGGTGATTTACTTGTTTTGTTCATTTTGAATACTAAAAGAAGTTACATTTTTGTTTATATATCATTCATATGTTGATAATGCTCTATTTTCATTAGAATTCATAGCTTAATCAATTTCTTTAACCTTTTTTTTTTCAATTGTTATGATTAGAAGCAATCACTAGTGATTTCCCTAATTGCCAATGATTACTTTGTTTTCTCCTTTTTCACTATTTTCTCCATAATCTAAATAAAATGCCTAGGTTTTTCTTGTTATCTACTAATGTTCTATCTATCATGATGCTTTCAGATGGCATTAGGTGGTGTTAATCTCACTACAAATGATTCCTTCTCTATCATTCTCCATCCACTTTATCGGGAAAAATACAATTTACTCCATGATCTTGAACTCTGTGCAATCCATGCAACTCCATTTGATCTCATAGAGGATATTATTTCCCCACTTAGCATAACCGAGAAGCTATATATGCTTTTTGGGATGTGTATGATGAAGCATTGACACTACAAGAGGACCTCATTCAATACAAACGCCAATACAAGACCAACTTAGAACACTGAAGAAGACTACCGCATTTTTTCAGATTTTGATTCCAACAATCACATCAACATATCCATCAACGACTCAATATTTTCCCACCCGTACAATTCCCGGGAGGAGGATTATGACTTCTTTCTCGAGGATTATATCTTCATCCCACGATTCTAACCTTATTAAGGAAGAGGAAGAGAATTGATTCTATAGCCTCTAACATCTAAGAATATTTATACAGATCAGAATCATATTTATGGATGTGAATCATGATTTATGTTAATCATATATTTATCTAGTCTAAATAAGTGATAGCCACATCCATATCTTGTCACTTTGTAAACACAATCATAAATATTAATAAAATCTTAAATTATTTGCTAAGTAGTAACATTATTTTATCTAAATTATGATATGTAGCCTTCTTTACAGAAGTTTCGATAGGAAAAGAGGCTTTTGATCCATTATTTTTAATGGTGTAGAATGTAATGTAATTACTTGTATAAATATGATTATTAGCAGAAATATAACACCAATGAAAAAAATATTTCGAGATAAATGATCTCAATGTGCAAGAAGAATAGCTTAACCACTTCGAGGGGGAAACCTCCAAACCAGGAAAATAAGACTCAAATGCTATTATGATGATCAACTACTACATAATAACCCCGTATATAATATTCATATGCTATGGCCAACAACAAGGCCGAACCACTAATGAAAATATAACATATATGAAAGAGATACATAATGATAAGAAGTTATGATAATGCGAGTCGGCTATATACATCTAATATAAGATATATGATTAAGGGTGTAGCATACGAAACATACACAATTAACATTATGGGTAACCTAGAAACCCCACCATACGAGGTCAAGATCAGTTATCACCCCTTGAAACCAATCAGGAAAACAAAGGTAAAAACCATGCTAAATGTATATGTATATGGTGATAAGGTCTTATAAAGAAAAGAATCTTACCCCCATGTAAGAAAAGGATGGAATCATCATTGGTGTATTGGAGAATGTCATTGGTAGGGGAATCTTCCTCTACCATATCTCGAAAATGAAGAGGGAGGAAAAATGTCTCACCAATAAGAATGCACGTATGAGTAAACCATTTAAGGTAGAAGGTTGGTACGTGAGGAATACCTAGAGGTCGTGAAGAGTTTATGCACCATTAAATACCAAGCTGATCAAGAGCACTTCTTTTATCTAGGAAGGGCTACCTAAGAAGAAAAGAAAGACTAAGAGATATAAATAAAAGCATAGGTTGGTGGATTGCATAATGGGATCTAGATTCAAGAAGCGGGGTGCTTCCTATAAGACTTTCAATCCACATTTTAAAAAAATTAAGTGCTGATAAGAACATGAAATAGAGATTCCTACTGTAGTTGTACAATTTAGGTATCTCACACAAGCATAATAATTTAAATATAATCTAAATAGTGAATACACTTGATTAAATTTAAAGTGGGTGGTGGGTTGTTAATCTATGTAGGTGTAGTAGTGGGTATTATGGAGGTCTGGGTGAAGTTGTGGGTGGTTTTGAGAGGTGTTTAATGAGGAAATAAGATATTTGGTCCGAGGAAAAATTCCAGACACAAAAGAATGATGTTGGTAGGGGAACCAACATTGGTAACTAGTTATAGCCGATTAGATAGAATTAAAAGCATGGGTATGTGGATTGTCTAATGAGAGCTAGATTCAAGAAGGTGGTTCTTCTGAGAGGTTGTTAATCCATGTTTAAAAAAAATTAAATTCTTATAAGAAGAGGAAATGAGAGTCTTACCGTAGTTATATTTTTTAGGTATCTCACACAAGCATAATAATTTAAATCTAATCTAAATAGTGAATAAAAGATTAAATTTAAAGTGGGTGGTGGGTTGTTAAGGTTTGTAGGTGTAGCAGGGTATTATGGAGGTTTGGGTGAAGTTGTGGGTGGTTTTGAGAGGTTTTTAATGAGGAAATAATCTTGTTGGTCTAAGGAAAAATTCCATACACATAGACCAATGTCGCTTGGGGGAACCAATACAGTAACTAGTTATAGCTGGGATTGGTAAGCTAACCAATCACATGAGGGGCAATTGGGTGCCAAAGGAAAAAAAGGGGTTGGGTTTGGGCTCTCTATGATTGCACAAAATTTTGGGGAAGGATTAGGTAGAGTATTGGGAATTAGGTGAGGGCTCAACACGAGTGTGTTGGTCTCGAAAATCTGTCACTTGGAAAGATCTATGGATGACGAGCCAACAGTGTGTAGGCATAGCCTCTCTTTGAGTCAAAGCAAAGTGAAACTGCTTTATTGCTATTCTACCAAAGGTAGGAATCTATGCAAGTCTCATAGATTCTACCTTCGGGGTTTGGGATCTCATCCTAGTGGGGTGTTTCCGACTGTGAAAAGAAAGGAAAGGAAGAGGGGATGAGGAAAGAGCAGGTCCGAAGGAAGAAAAGAAATGAATTCCAAAGCAGAAAGGTCAGAAGATTTATGTTTTGGGATTGGTAGTAAACAGAGCCAAACCTACTTGCATAAAAAAACAAAGCAATACTGATGATGAATAAATGACAAAAAAGTAGATATGAATCTAACAGAATAAACACATACAGATCTAACATAAGAAAGGTCTGATGCATAACACAACTATTCAGCACAAAGTCTCAATATTTGTATTACTGTTTTCTTCTGTTACAAGAAAGCTCAAAGTCTTTTTTCTTCACTTCTATTTTTCATCTGAAAGATATTCATCCCTTTTTTACAATACTACAAGTATTGGAGTATTTATAGAAGAAGAAGAGAAAAGAAGGCAAAAAGGAGCCAACAACTATTTACAAAGATATTTACAAAATATCTAAAAGTCATGTTGACTTTTTACAACTTGATGGATGACATCATCCCATGATGCAACATGGATGATGTCATCATTTGTATCAACATACTCCAGATATTTCCAGAAAGATGAAGAAGAAAAGAGAAGAAGAAGCAAAGAAGGTTATTCGTCATCGTCATCTTCTTGCGGCTCGAAAGGGGGTGGATCGCTGTTGCTCCTCGTGACGAGATATGGAACTCGAGAATGGTATTCCATGAACTTGTTGATTATTGGCCTAGTTGATACTGGGAAGGATCCTTGTGCACGTCCGCTTATCACCTCACAAGTCTCCCGCTCATCTATGAGCTTCTCTTCCGGGAGTTTGGAAAGTCCTTTTCCGCCTCAATGAGGAACCCGACGAAGTCCCTACAGCAGACCAGGTTGTTGATGGACTCTCAGTGTGAAATGTGACCTCCGGCCCCGTTCCTTAAGAAGCGATCTCCTCAAGATCCGGTGGTTTCACTCAGCTTTCCTTAAAGTGAAGGAAGTAGTAAGTAACCCCCGGTGACATATTAAGAACAATTCGCTCCATTTGGTGCATCGCATCCAAGGCTTCTTCCTGACTTTGTCAATATTTTCTAGAATAAATTCTAGCCGATCCACCGAGTCCGTGAGTGGACATGATTTTGTTGAGGGCCTCGATGGTCAAGACACCGAACGTGACAAGATCATCGACCAATACAGTCAAACATTTGTCGGAAGGCCTCGTGTTACGGCCTCTAGAATGTTCTAGGCTCTTCGATATGGGCCCCGCTAACGCTTGGAGCTCTTTATTCGCCTTTATGATATTCGTGTACAAGCCGAGAACTCAAAGTGATCACTTTTTTCACCGTCTTTGAGGATTTGCTCCTCCAAGCGGAAATGGCCATACCCCCGCTCACCGATCATGGCATACTCGTTAATTTTCTCCGGCCGAGAAGCTTAGAAATCTCGGCGGCGGCCAGTGGAGGCACACTACCCATTTTCTGTAAGGCTTGGAGCGAGATATTTGTTTTTCTCCTTTAGTTGCCTTTTCTCTTCCTTGCCTACGCTTGTCCATCCATGGACTCCTTGTGACTTTCTGAGTTCTAGCCCAGAATTCCTCCATATCAATATGTCCCAATTCTGAATCTCTGACGTCCATGTTACACTCGGCCTGGGACTCGGGCATTCTGACCCTCTGATATTTATATTTCATCTCTTCTTCTGTAAGTTTGGCCTTTCCTTTGGATTTGATAGGTCTTTTGCTGGATGTTGACATATGTTCTTTCAAATTTATTTGCTGATCTGCACGAAGAAGAAGCGAAACCCAATCCAAAAAGGTTGTATTAGCCATTTGATCTTCCATTGAAATGTTAGCAGAGAAAAGAGTTAGAGATTTTGAGACTCTGGGTGCATGGTGCATGAAAACAACAGCTTACAGGGCTAAATAGGTAAGGCACACAGAAAAGGGTGTGCAAGGGTTAAACTATACTAGCACCAAGCATGGCGCATAGTGGACCGTAGGGTGCATTTTACAAAAGGGCGATGAAAACATCATGTTGCACGAGACAGGATGCGCCAAAGGTGCCTGGATTTTTCATGTTACATTGGGATTTGGTGCGCTCTGTGGTGCATGTATGGTTTGTGTAACAAGAACTTTTCGTGTGCCAAAGGAAGCATGCCACGGCGCACGAAGGATTTACACAACATGATGTTGCTGTAAGGAGGGATGCGCTTGCGCCTTCAAAGCCTTGTACTTAGCGTGAATAAAGCTTCGATGTCGCACAGATAGGCCGGGTGCGCCAAAGGGGCGCTGTGATTTCGTGATGCAACAAGGAAGGTTGATGAAGCAAAGAGGGCGCAAGGCTAATGCTTGCAGCATATAGAGAGGCGCGCCTGGGGCGCATAGGTTTACGATGTAGTAGGCATGCTTAGGTGCGCCAATGGCGCGATCTTAGTTATGTCATAGGGCAAGTGACAAAGCGCCAAGGGAAAATAGCAAACTTAATCTCCCTCGTAGGGGTCATTTCATGGTTCGCATTCTCATTCTCCTCTGGCTCTTTTGAAAGGTTACTAGACAATGAAATGGTTTAAACAAGAAGGTTTACAAACCATGTTTCAAGATAACATCCTCTACCAGCAGATCTGGAAAGAGGGGGGAGGAAAATAAGGAAAGACAACATGGAGGAGAGCTAGCTCAACACATGCATCTTAAAACTGCATCAGTGAAGCACAAAGAACCGTAAAGCAAAACACATGGAAGAGACAAGAACTCTTACCTGTGATAAATAGTGAGAATCGCAAACGGGTCCACAACGCTGACTTGAAAACGACATGGTAGGGGCTGACAAGCTAGAGAAAAGAAATCACGTGCTCGTCCGTGAAAATGACATTTTTGGGCGCGTAAAAACATATATATAGGTGAACTAGACATAAATGCGCCACCCACTTCAGTAAGGGCGCACGAAAGATGCTCGCCGACATGGGGAAGGCATGCGCCTTTCGCGCATGAAAGCATCTCGGCCAAAGATGAAACTAAGCGCCTTTGCGCACTCAAAAGTTGTGTTGTCATTATATTATGTGCGCCCTTTGGCGCACCGAAAAGTGGCGCAACAAAATTTGTGCTAACATGAAGGTGCATGCGCCTTGGCGCACGCAGAGAAGACTCAACATACAAGGCGCACCGAAAGGTGTGTTGACACTAAAAATATGCGCCAAAGCCTTTAAAGGGGGCACACCAAAAGTTGGTGTTACATAGTCATTCCATGTGCCCAGCCAAAAAAGACCTAAAAAGACTAAGTTCGGAAAACCAAATTTCCCGGAAGGGATTTTGCAATGTTCAACGCCGGGACCCTAACGAAGGATCAAAACAAAATTTCGAGTATGGAGTTATCGTTAAATTGCCCTTGTCAATTTTACGGGATAACAGCTGGCTCTTTCTGGGGACTATCCCTGAGCAAACTCGGGGGTAGAGAATCCCAGATCTCATGTGCCTATCCATTGGGTAACAGAGTCAAAAACAAGGGCGACCGGAGGGGGAGCAAAAGAAACACACAACAAACCGAAAACAAACACACAACGAAAGCAAACACACAACGAAAGCAAACTGTACAAAGAAGAGAGCAAGCTCTACTTCCTGAAAATTTTCAGATGTTGCCCGCTATAAGGAAGCGAGCTCAGCCCATCCAGATATGAGAGATAGAAGTTATTCTCTTCGTTGAGCCGCTTGATCTTGAAGGGCCCTCTCCACAGGGAATCAAACTTTCCATGCATGCCCTTTGGCTCTCTTCGCTTGTCCCACAAAAGGACGAGATCTCCCACTTGAAAATCCCTTTGCTTAGCTTTTTTATCGAATAATCTCTTGACTTGATTCTCGATGCTCTGTGATCTTGTCGATCACTCTTACTCTCTTTCTTCAAGCTCTGTCAGATACATGATTCTCTTTTCAAGAGAATTTTATAAATTTTCATCTTCGATAGCTCATGCCAAGCGCAGAGTAGGAAGTTCTGCAATGGGAAGCTCAAAGATTGGCTATATAACACTTGAAAAGGTGACATGCCGAGAGATCTCTTGGGAATAACTGATCGCCCACAAAGCATCGGGACAAAGAATTGTGCCACATTCGCGATTCTCATCCACTAACTTCCGTATGATGGTCACCAAGTTCTCATTCTCGATTCCGCCCCACCATTTCCCGAGGGTAATAATCTGAGGCGTGAGCCAAAGTTATACCATATTCATAAGCAAAAGCCAATAACTTCCCCGTGAGGAGAAGTTAGAAGCATTATCAAAGAAAATTTTGTTTAGAACGCCAAACTTGACAATGATATTTTCTTTAATGAAATTGCAAACAATCTCGTTAAGTGGCATGTTTGACAGTATGGCTTCCACCCACTTGGTGAAGTAATCCGTTGTTGTATGGACATAGCTATGTCCAAAGACTTCCGATTGAGGATTGAGTGCACCAATAAAATCAATTCCCCATTGCCTCGAATGGTTCATTGATAATGACAGCCTAAGGGGAAAAGCAACCAACTCGGGCTTGCCGACGAATTGCCGGCAAGTAAGTTCACACTTTGCCACCTAGGTGGTCAGAT